>JANJGN010000179.1:600000-1030000 GCA_026770705.1 Isurus oxyrinchus
GTTTTCCTGAGGTTTATTTTCCCTGGTAGTTTTCCAGCGGGTGATGTTTCCTCGTAGTTTTCCAGAGTGTGTTCTTTCCTCACAGTTTTCCATATGGTGATGTTTCCTGGTAGTTTTCCAGATGGTGATGTTTCCTGGTAGATTTCCAGTGGGTTATTTTGCCTGGTTAGTTTTCCAGAGGGTTATTTGTCCTGGTAGATTTCCAGAGGGTGATGTTTCCTGGTAGTTTTCCAAAGGGTGATATTTCCTGGTAGTTTTCCAGTGGGTTAATTGTCCTGGTAGTTTTCCAGATTTTCATGCTTCCTGTTAGGTTTCCAGAGGGTGATGTTTCCTGGTAGTTTTCCCAATGGTGATGATTCCTTGTAGTTTTCGAGATGTTGATGTTTCGAGGTAGTTTTCCAGATGTTGTTGTTTCCTGGTAGTGTTCCAGATGGTGATATTTCCTGGGAGTTTTCCAGAAGTTTATATTTGCTGGTAGTTTTCCTGATGTTGATGTTTCCTCGTAGTTTGCCAGAGGGTTATGTTTCCTCGTAGTTTACAAGACGGTTATTTTCCCTGGTAGTTTTCCAGAGTGTGTTGATTCCTGGTAGATTTGCAGAGGGTGATGTTTCCTGTTTGTTTTCCAGGTGGTGATGTTTCCTGGTAGTTTTCTAGAAGGCGATGTTTCCTGGTAGTTTTCCAGATCATAATGTTCCTGCTAGTTTTCCAGATGGTGATGTTTCCTGGTAGTTTTCCGAGGGTAAAGTTTTCTGGTAGTTTTCCAGAGTGTTTTGTTTCCTGATGGGTTTCCAGTGGGTGATGTTCCCTGGTAGTTTTCCAGATGGTGATGCTTCCTGGTAGTTTTCCAGATGCTGATGTTTCCTATTAGTTTTCCAAAGGGTGATGTTATTGATAGTTTTCCAGAAATATATTTTCCCTGGTAGTTTTCCAAACGGTGTTGTTTCCTGGCATTTTTCCGAGGGTTATTTTTCCTGGTAGATTGTCGGATGGTGATGTTTCCTGGTAGTTTTCTAGATGTTGATGTTTCCTATTAGTGGTCCAGATGGTGATGTTTCCTCGTAGTTTTCCAAAAGATTATTTTGCCTGGTAGTCTTCCAGTGGGTTATGTTTCCTGGTTGTTTTCCTGAGGTTTACTTTCCCTGGTAGTTTTCCAGCGGGTGATGTTTCCTCGTAGTTTTCCAGAGTGTGTTCTTTCCTCACAGTTTTCCATATGGTGATGTTTCCTGGTAGTTTTCCAGATGGTGATGTTTCCTGGTAGATTTCCAGTGGGTTATTTTGCCTGGTTAGTTTTCCAGAGGGTTATTTTTCCTGGTAGATTTCCAGAGGGTGATGTTTCCTGGTAGTTTTCCAAAGGGTGATGTTTCCTGGTAGTTTTCCAGTGGGTTAATTGTCCTGGTAGTTTTCCAGATTTTCATGCTTCATGTTAGGTTTCCAGAGGGTGATGTTTCCTGGTAGTTTTCCCAATGGTGATGATTCCTTGTAGTTTTCGAGATGTTGATGTTTCGATGTAGTTTTCCAGATGTTGTTGTTTCCTGGTAGTGTTCCAGATGGTGATATTTCCTGGTAGTTTTCCAGAGGGTTATTTTGCCTGGTAGTCTTCCAGAGTGTGATGTTTCCTGGTAGTTTTCCAGAGTATGTTGTTTCCTTCTAGTTTTCCAGAGGGTGATGTTTCCTGGTAGTTTTCCAGATGGTGATGTTTCCTGGTAGATTTCCAGTGGGTTATTTTGCCTGCTTAGTTTTCCAGAGGGTTATTTTTCCTGGTAGATTTCCAGAGGGTGATGTTTCCTGGTAGTTTTCCAAAGGGTGATGTTTCCTGGTAGTTTTCCAGTGGGTTAATTGTCCTGGTAGTTTTCCAGATTTTCATGCTTCATTTTAGGTTTCCAGAGGGTGATGTTTCCTCGTAGTTTTCCCAATGGTGATGATTCCTTGTAGTTTTCGAGATGTTGATGTTTAGAGGTAGTTTTCCAGATGTTGTTGTTTCCTGGTAGTGTTTCAGATGGTGATATTTCCTGGTAGTTTTCCAGAAGTTTATATTTGCTGGTAGTTTTCCTGATGTCTCCTGGTAGTTTGCCAGAGGGTTATGTTTCCTCGTAGTTTACAAGATGGTTATTTTCCCTGGTAGTTTTCCAGAGTGTGTTGATTCCTGGTAGATTTGCAGAGGGTGATGTTTCCTGTTTGTTTTCCAGGTGGTGATGTTTCCTGGTAGTTTTCCGAGGGTAAAGTTTTCTGGTAGTTTTCCAGAGTGTTTTGTTTCCTGATGGGTTTCCAGTGGGTGATGTTCCCTGGTAGTTTTCCAGATGGTGATGCTTCCTGGTAGTTTTCCAGATGCTGATGTTTCCTATTAGTTTTCCAAAGGGTGATGTTATTGATAGTTTTCCAGAAATATATTTTCCCTGGTAGTTTTCCAAACGGTGTTGTTTCCTGGCATTTTTCCGAGGGTTATTTTTCCTGGTAGATTGTCGGATGGTGATGTTTCCTGGTAGTTTTCTAGATGTTGATGTTTCCTATTAGTGGTCCAGATGGTGATGTTTCCTCGTAGTTTTCCAAAAGATTATTTTGCCTGGTCGTCTTCCAGTGGGTTATGTTTCCTGGTTGTTTTCCTGAGGTTTACTTTCCCTGGTAGTTTTCCAGCGGGTGATGTTTCCTCGTAGTTTTCCAGAGTGTGTTCTTTCCTCACAGTTTTCCATATGGTGATGTTTCCTGGTAGTTTTCCAGATGGTGATGTTTCCTGGTAGATTTCCAGTGGGTTATTTTGCCTGGTTAGTTTTCCAGAGGGTTATTTTTCCTGGTAGATCTCCAGAGGGTGATGTTTCCTGGTAGTTTTCCAAAGTGTGATGTTTCCTGGTAGTTTTCCAGTGGGTTAATTGTCCTGGTAGTTTTCCAGATTTTCATGCTTCATGTTAGGTTTCCAGAGGGTGATGTTTCCTGGTAGTTTTCCCAATGGTGATGATTCCTTGTAGTTTTCGAGATGTTGATGTTTCGAGGTAGTTTTCCAGATGTTGTTGTTTCCTGGTAGTGTTCCAGATGGTGATATTTCCTGGTAGTTTTCCAGAGGGTTATTTTGCCTGGTAGTCCTCCAGAGGGTGATGTTTCCTGGTAGTTTTCCAGAGTGTGTTGTTTCCTCCTAGTTTTCCAGAGGGTGATGTTTCCTGGTAGTTTTCCAGATGGTGATGTTTCCTGGTAGATTTCCAGTGGGTTATTTTGCCTGCTTAGTTTTCCAGAGGGTTATTTTTCCTGGTAGATTTCCAGAGGGTGATGTTTCCTGGTAGTTTTCCAAAGGGTGATGTTTCCTGGTAGTTTTCCAGTGGGTTAATTGTCCTGGTAGTTTTCCAGATTTTCATGCTTCATGTTAGGTTTCCAGAGGGTGATGTTTCCTCGTAGTTTTCCCAATGGTGATGATTCCTTGTAGTTTTCGAGATGTTGATGTTTAGAGGTAGTTTTCCAGATGTTGTTGTTTCCTGGTAGTGTTTCAGATGGTGATATTTCCTGGTAGTTTTCCAGAAGTTTATATTTGCTGGTAGTTTTCCTGATGTTGATGTTTCCTGGTAGTTTGCCAGAGGGTTATGTTTCCTCGTAGTTTACAAGATGGTTATTTTCCCTGGTAGTTTTCCAGAGTGTGTTGATTCCTGGTAGATTTGCAGAGGGTGATGTTTCCTGTTTGTTTTCCAGGTGGTGATGTTTCCTGGTAGTTTTCCGAGGGTAAAGTTTTCTGGTAGTTTTCCAGAGTGTTTTGTTTCCTGATGGGTTTCCAGTGGGTGATGTTTCCTGGTAGATTTCCAGATGGTGATGTTTCCTGGTAGTTTTCCAGAGGGTTATTTTGCCTGGTAGTCTTCCAGAGGGTGATGTTTCCTGGTAGTTTTCCAGAGTGTGTTGTTTCCTTCTAGTTTTCCAGAGGCTGATGTTTCCTGGTAGTTTTCCATATGGTGATGTTTCCTGTTAGATTTCCAGATGGTGATATTTCATGGTAGATTTGCAGAGGTTTATTTTGCCAGGTAGTTTTCCAGCGGGTTATTTTTCCTGGTAGTTTTCCAGAGGGTGATGTTTCCTCGTGGTTTTCCAGAGGGTGATGTTTCCTCGTAGTTTTCCAGTGGGTTAATTTTCCTTGTTATTTTCCAGATTTTGATGCTTTATTTTAGGTTTCCAGAAGGTGATGTTTCATCGTAGTTTTCCAGAGGGCTATTTTTCCTGGTAGTTTTCCAGAGTGTGATGTTTCCTGTTAGTTTTCCAGAGGATGATGTTTCCTGTTAGTTTTCCAGATGCTGATGTTTCCTATTAGTTTTCGAAAGGGTGATGTTATTGATAGTTTTCCAGAAATATATTTTCCCTGGTAGTTTTCCAAACGGTGTTGTTTCCTGGCAGTTTTCCAGAGGGTTATTTTTCCTGGTAGATTGTCGGATGGTGATGTTTCCTGGTAGTTTTCTAGATGTTGATGTTTCCTATTAGTGGTCCAGATGGTGATGTTTCCTCGTAGTTTTCCAAAGGATTATTTTGCCTGGTAGTCTTCCAGAGGGTGATGTTTCCTCGTAGTTTTCCAGAGGTTTATTTTGCCTGGTAGTTTTCCAGAGGGTGATGTTTCCTGGTAGTATTCCGGAGTTTGTTGTTTCCTGGTAGTTTTCCAGACGGTGATGTTTCCTCGTAGTTTTCCATATGGTGACGTTTCCTGGTAGTTTTCCAGATGGTGATATTTCATGGTAGATTTCCAGTGGGTTAATTTGCCTGGTAGTTTTCCAGAGGGTTATTTTTCCTGGTAGTTTTACATAGGGTGATGTTTCCTGGTAGTTTTCCAGAGGGTGATGTTTCCTGGTAGTTTTCCAATGGGTTAATTTTCCTGGCAGTTTTCCAGATTTTCATGCTTCATGTTAGGTTTCCATATGGTGATGTTTCCTTGTAGTTTCCCAAATGGTGACTTTTCCCTGGTTTTCCACAGGGTGAAGTTTCCTGGTAGTTCGTCAGATGGTGATGCTTCCTGGTTGTTTTCCAGAGGGTGATGTTTCCTGGTAGTTCTCCAGAGGGCGATGTTTCCTGCTAATGTTCCAGAGGGTTTTATTTCCTGGTAGTTTTCCAGATGGTGATGTTTCCTGGTAGTTTTCCAGATGCTGATATTTCCTGTTAGTTATCCAAAGGGTGCTGTTTCCTGATAGTTTTCCAGAAAGATATTTTCCCTGGTAGTTTTCCAGGCGGTGTTGTTTCCTGGTAGTTTTCCACAGGGTTATTTTTCCTGGTAGATTTTCGAATGGTGATGTTTCCTGGTAGTTTTCTAGATGTTGATGTTTCCTGGCAGTGTTCCAGATGGTGATGTTTCCTAGTAGATTTCCAGAGGATTATTTTGCCTGGTAGTCTTCCAGAGGGTGACGTTTCCTCGTAGTTTTCCAGAGGATTATTTTGCCTGTAGTTTTCCAGACAGTGATGTTTCCTGGTAGCTTTCCAGAGGGTGATGTTTCTTTGTAGTTTTCCAGATGGTGATGTTTCCTGGTAGTTTTCCAGAGAGTGATTTTTCCTTGTAGTTTTCCAGATGGTGATTTTTCCTGGTAGTTTTCCAGATGGTGATGTTTCTTAGTAATTTTCCAGAGGGTGATGTTTCCTGATAATTTTCCAGAGAGTTATTTTTCCTGGTAGATTTCCATAGGGTGATGTATCCTGGTAGTTTTGCAAAGAATGATGTTTCCTGGTAGTTTTCCAGTGGGATAATTTTCCTGGTAGTTCTTCAGATTTTCATGCTTCATGTTAGGTTTCCAGATGGTGATCTTTCCTTGATGTTTCCCAGAGGGTGATTTTTCCCTGGTTTTCCACAGGGTGAAGTTTCCTGGTAGTTCTTCAGATGGTGATGCTTCCTGGTTGTTTTCCAGAGGGTGATGTTTCCTGGTAGTTTTCTAGAGGGCGATGTTTCCTGGTAGTTTTCCAGATCATAATGTTCCTGCTAGTTTTCCAGACGGTGATGTTTCCTGGTAGTTTTCCGAAGGTAAAGTTTTCTCGTAGTTTTCCAGTGTGTTTTGTTTCCTGATGGGTTTCCAGTGGGTGATGTTTCCTGGTAGTCTTCCAGAGGGTGATGTTTCCTGGTAGTTTTCCAGAGGTTTATTTTGCCTGGTAGTTTTCCAGAGGGTGATGTTTCCTTGTAGTTTTCCAGAGTGTGTTGTTTCCTTCTAGTTTTCCAGAGGGTGATGTTTCCTTGTAGTTTTCCATAGGGTGATGTTTCCTGGTAGTTTTCCAGATGGTGATATTTCATGGTAGATTTGCAGAGGGTTATTTTGCCAGGTAGTTTTCCAGAGGGTTATTTTTCCTGGTAGTTTTCCAGAGGGTGATGTTTCCTCGTGGTTTTCCAGAGGGTGATGTTTCCTCGTAGTTTTCCAGTCGGTTAATTTTCCTTGTAGTTTTCCAGATTTTGATGCTTCATTTTAGGTTTCCAGAAGGTGATGTTTCCTGGTAGTTTGCCAGAGGGCTATTTTTCCTGGTAGTTGTCCAGAGTGTGATGTTTCCTGGTAGTTTTCCAGAGGGTGATGTTTCCTGTTAGTTTTCCAGATGCTGATGTTTCCTATTAGTTTTGCAAAGGGTGATGTTTCCTGGTAGTGTTCCAGATGGTGATGTTTCCTCGTAGATTTCCAGAGGATTATTTTCCCTGGTAGTCTTCCAGAGGGTGATGTTTCCTCGTAGTTTTCCAGAGGATTATTTTGCCTGGTAGTTTTCCAGACGGTGTTGTTTCCTCGTAGTTTTCCACAGGGTTATTTTTCCTGGTAGATTTTCGGATGGTGATGTTTCCTGGTAGTTTTCTAGATGTTGATGTTTCCTGGTAGTGTTCCAGATGGTGATGTTTCCTCGTAGATTTCCAGAGGATTATTTTGCCTGGTAGTCTTCCAGAGGGTTATGTTTCCTCGTAGTTTTCCCAGAGGATTATTTTGCCTGGTAGTTTTCCAGAGGGTGATGTTTCCTGGTAGCTTTCCAGAGGGTGATCTTTCTTTGTAGTTTTCCAGATGGTGATGTTTCCTGGTAGTTTTCCAGAGAGTGATTTTTCCTTGTAGTTTTCCAGATGGTGATTTTTCCTGGTAGTTTTGCAGAGGGTGATGTTTCCTGATTATTTTCCAGAGAGTTATTTTTCCTGGTAGTTTTCTATAGGGTGATGTTTCCTGGTAGTTTTGCAGAGGGTGATGTTTCCTGGTATTTTTCCAGTGGGTTAATTTTCCTGGTAGTTCTCCAGATTTTCATGCTTCATTTTAGGTTTCCAGATGGTGATGTTTCCTTGTAGTTTCCCAGAGGGTGATTTTTCCCTGGTTTTCCACCGGGTGAAGTTTCCTGGTAGTTCTTCAGATGGTGATGTTTCCTTCAAATATTCCAGATGGTTATTTTTCCTGGTAGTTTTCCAGATGGTGATGTTTCCTGGTAGATTTCCAGAGTGTTATTTTTCCATGTAGTTTTCCAGATGGCGATGATTCCTGGTAGTTTCCCACAGGGTGATTTTCCCTGGTAGTTTTCCAGACGGTGATGTTTCCTGGTAGTTTTTTAGAGGGTGATGTGTACTGGTAGTTTTCCAGAGGGTGTTGTATCCTGATAATTTTCCAGAGGGTTATTATTCCGGGTAGTTTTCCAGAGGGTGATGTTTCCTGGTAGTTTTCCATAATGTGATGTTTCCTCGTAGTTTTCCAGAGGGTGATACTTCTTCATAATTTTCCAGATGGTCATGCTTCCTGGTAGTTTTCCAGAGGGTGATGCTTCCTTTTTGTTTTCCAGAGTGTGATGTTTCCTGCTAGTTTTTTAGAGAGTGATGTTTCCTGGTAGTTTTCCAGATGGTGATGTTTCGTCCAAGATTTCCATAATGTGATGATTCCTGCGAGTTTTCCAGAGGGTGATATTTCCTGGTAATTTTCCAGATGGTGATGTTTCCTGGTAGTTTTCCTGATGGTGATGTTTCCTTTTATTTTTCCAGAGTGTGATGTTTCTTGGTAGCTTCCTGGTAGTTCTTCAGATGGTGATGTTTCCTGATTGTTTTCAAGAGGGTGATGTTTCCTGGTAGCTTTCCACAGGATTATTTTTCCTGTTAGTTTTCCAGAGTGTGATGTTTCCTGGTAGTTTTCCGGATGATGATGTTTCCTGGTAGATTTGCAGAGTGTGATGTTTCCTGCAATTTTTCCAGAGGGTTATATTTCCTGGTAGTTTTCCAGATGGTGATGTTTCCTGGTAAATTTCCAGAGGGTGATGTTTCTTGGTAGATTACCAGGTGGTGATGTTTTCTGGTAGATTTCCAGATTGTGATGTTTCCTGGTAGTTTTCCAGAGAGTGATGTTTCCGGTAGTCTTCTAGAAGGTTATTTTCCCTGGTATTTTCCAGGTGGTGAAGTTTCCTGGTAGTTTTCTAGAGGGTGATGTTTCCTGGTAGTTTTCCACATCGTAATGTTCCTGGTAGTTTTGCAGAAGTTGATGTTTCTTGGTAGTTTTCCAGAGGGTTAAGTTTTCTCCGAGTTTTCCAGAGGGTTATTTTACCTGATAGTCTTCCAGAGGGTTTTGTTTCCTGATGGGTTTCCAGTGGGTGATGTTTCCTGGTAGTTTTCCAGGTGGTGATGTTTCCTGGTAGTTTTCCAGTGGGTTATTTTGACTGGTAGTCTTCCAGAGGTTGATGTTTCCTGGTAGATATCCAGAGGTGTATTCTGCCTGGTAGTTTTCCAGTGGGTGATGTTTCCTGGTAGTTTTCCGGAGTGTGTTGTTTCCTGGTAGTTTTCCAGAGAGTGATGTTTCTTTGTAGTTTTCGAGAGGTTGATTTTTCCTGGTTGTTTTCCAGGTGGTGAAATTTCCTGGTAGTTTCTAGAGGTTGATGTTTCCTGGTAGTTTTCCAGATCGTAATGTTCCTGGTAGTTTTCCAGATGTTGATGTTTCCTGGTAGTTTTCCAGACGGTTAAGTTTTCTGGTAGATTTCCAGAGGGTTATTTTCCCTGGTAGATTTGCAGAGGGTGTTCTTTCCAGGTAGTTTTCCAGAGGGTTATTTTTCCTGGTAGATTTCTGGATGGTGATGTTTCCTGGTCGTTTTCTCGATGTTGATGTTTCCTGGTAGTGTTCCAGATGGTGATGTTTCCTGGTAGTTTTCCAGAGGGTTAATTTTCCTGGTAGTTTTCCAGATGGTGATTTTTCCAAGTAGTTTTCCAGAGGGTTATTTTTCCTGGTAGACTTCCAGATGGTGATGTTTCCTTGTAGTTTCCCAGAGGGTGATTTTTCCCTGTACCTCCTCAGGGTGAGGTTTCCTGGTAGTTCTTCAGATGGTGAGGTTTCCTGGTTATTTTCCAGAGGGTGATGTTTCCTGGTAGTTTCCACAGGATTATTTTTCCTGTTAGTTTTCCAGAGGGTGATGTTTCCTGGTAGTTTTCCGGATGATGTTTCCTGGTAGATTTGCAGAGTGTGATGTTTCCTGCAATTTTTCCAGAGGGTTATATTTCCTGGTAGTTTTTCAGATGGTGATGTTTCCTGGTAATTTCCCAGAGTGTGTTTTTTCCCTGTAGTTTTGCAGAGGGTGATCTTTCCTGGTTGTTTTCCAGAGGGTGATGTTTCCCGGTAGTTTTACATAGGGTGATGTTTCCTCGTTGTTTTCCAGAGGGTGATGTTTCCTGGTAATTTTCCAGTGGGTTAATTTTCCTGGTAGTTTTCCAGATTTCCATGCTTCATGTTAGGTTTCCATATGGTGATGTTTCCTTGTAGTTTCCCAAATGGTGACTTTTCCCTGGTTTTCCACAGGGTGAAGTTTCCTGGTAGTTCTTCAGATGGTGATGCTTCCTGGTTGTTTTCCAGAGGGTGATGTTTCCTGGTAGTTCTCCAGAGGGTGATGTTTCCTGAAAATATTCCAGAGGGTTTTTTTTCCTGGTAGTTTTCCAGATGGTGATGTTTCCATGTAGTTTTCCAGAGGGTTATTTTTCCTGGTAGACTTCCAGATGGTGATGTTTCCTTGTAGTTTCCCAGAGGGTGATTTTTCCCTGTACCTCCTCAGGGTGAAGTTTCCTGGTAGTTCTTCAGATGGTGATGTTTCCTGGTTGTTTTCCAGAGGGTGATGTTTCCTGGTAGCTTTCCACAGGATTATTTTTCCTGTTAGTTTTCCAGAGGGTGATGTTTCCTGGTAGTTTTCCGGATGATGATGTTTCCTGGTAGATTTGCAGAGTGTGATGTTTCCTGCAATTTTTCCAGAGGGTTATATTTCCTGGTAGTTTTCTAGATGGTGATGTTTCCTGGTAATTTCCCAGAGTGTGTTTTTTTCCCTGTAGTTTTGCAGAGGGTGATTTTTCCTGGTTGTTTTCCAGAGGGTGATGTTTCCCGGTAGTTTTCCAGAGGGTGATGTTTCCTCGTTGTTTTCCAGAGGGTGATGTTTCCTGGTAATTTTCCAGTGGGTTAATTTTCCTGGTAGTTTTCCAGATTTCCATGCTTCATGTTAGGTTTCCATATGGTGATGTTTCCTTGTAGTTTCCCAAATGGTGACTTTTCCCTGGTTTTCCACAGGGTGAAGTTTCCTGGTAGTTCTTCAGATGGTGATGCTTCCTGGTTGTTTTCCAGAGGGTGATGTTTCCTGGTAGTTCTCCAGACGGTGATGTTTCCTGCAAATATTCCAGAGGGTTGTTTTTCCTGGTAGTTTTCCAGATGGTGATGTTTCCTGGTAATTTCCAGGAGTGTGATTTTTCCCTGTAGTTTTCCAGAGGATGATTTTCCTGGTATTTTTCCAGAGGGTGATGTTTCCTGGTTGTTTTCCAGAGGATGATGTTTCCTGGTAGTTTTCCAGAGGGTGATGTTTCCTAGTTGTTTTCCAGAGGGTGTTGTTTCCTAGTAATTTTCCAGAGGGTGATGTTTCCTTGTAGTTTTCCAGAGGGTGATGTTTCCTTGTAGTTTTCCAGATGGTGATGTTTCCTGGTAGTTTTCCAGAGAGTGATTTTTCCTTGTCGTTTTGCAGATGGTGATTTTTCCTGGTAGTTTTCCAGAGGGTGATGTTTCCTGGTAATTTTCCAGATGGTGATATTTCATGGTAGATTTGCAGAGGGTTATTTTTTCGGGTTGTTTTCCAGAGGGTTATATTTCCTGGTAGTTTTCCAAAGGGTCATGTTTCCTGATAGTTTTCCAGAAAGATATTTTCCCTGGTAGTTTTCCAGACGGTGTTGCTTCCTGGTAGTTTTCCACAGGGTTATTTTTCCTGGTATATTTTCGGATGGTGATGTGTCCTGCTAGTTTTCTAGATGTTGATGTTTCCTGGTAGTGTTCCAGATGGTGATGTTTCCCCGTAGATTTACAGAGGATTATTTTGCCTGGTAGTCTTCCAGAGGGTGATGTTTCCTCGTAGTTTTCCAGAGGATTATTTTGCCTGGTAGTTTTCCAGACGGTGTTGTTGACTGGTAGTTTTCAAAAGGGTTATTTTTCCTGGTAGATTTTCGGATGGTGCTGTTTCCTGGTAGTTTTCTAGATGTTGATGTTTCCTGGTAGTGTTCCAGATGGTGATGTTTCCTCGTAGATTTCCAGAGGATTATTTTGCCTAGTAGTTTTCCAGAGGGTGATGTTTCCTGGTAGCTTTCCAGAGGGTGATGTTTCTTTGTAGTTTTCCAGATGTTGATGTTTCCTGGTAGTTTTCCAGATGGTGATGTTCCGTAGTAATTTTCCAGAGGGTGATGATTCCTGATAATTTTCCAGAGAGTTATTTTTCCTGGTAGTTTTCCATAGGGTGTTGTTTCCTGGTAGTTTTGCAGAGGGTTATGATTCCTGGTAGTTTTCCAGTGGGTTAATTTTCCTGGTAGTTCTCCAGATTTTCATGCTTCATGTTAGGTTTCCAGATGGTGATGTTTCCTTGTAGATTCCCAGAGGGTGATTTTTCCCTGGTTTTCCACAGGGTGAAGTTTCCTGGTAGTTCTTCAGATGGTGATGCTTCCTGGTAGTTCTCCAGAGGGTGATGTTTCCTGCAAATATTCCAGATGGTTATTTTTCCTGGTAGTTTTCCAGATGGTGATCTTTCCTGGTAATTTCCAGGAGTGTGATTTTTCCCTGTAGTTTTCCAGAGGATGATCTTTCCTGATATTTTTCCAGAGGGTGATGTTTCCTGGTAGTTTTCCAGAGGGTGATGTTTCCTGGTAGTTTTCCAGAGGGTCCGTTTCCTGGTTGTTTTCCAGATAGCGATGTTTCCTGGTAGTTTTCCAGAGGGTGATGTTTCCTGGTAATTTTCCAGATGGTGATGTTTCCTGGAAGTTTTCCAGAGGATGATGTTTCCTGGTAATTTTCCAGAGGGTGATGTTTCCTCGTTGTTTTCCAGAGGGTTTTGTTTCCTAGTAATTTTCCAGAGGGTGATGTTTCCTTGTAGTTTTCCAGAGGGTGATGTTTCCTTGTAGTTTTCCAGATGGTGATGTTTCCTGGTAGTTTTCCAGAGAGTGATTTTTCCGTGTAGTTTTGCAGATGGTGATTTTTCCTGGTAGTTTTCGAGATGGTGATGTTTCCTGATAATTTTCCAGAGGGTTATTTTTCCTGGTAGTTTTCCATAGGGTGATGTTTCCTGGTAGTTTTCCAGATGGTGATATTTCATGGTAGATTTGCAGCGGGTTATTTTGCCGGGTAGTTTTCCAGAGGGTTATTTTTCCAGGTAGTTTTCCAGAGGGTGATGTTTCCTCGTGGTTTTCTAGAGGGTGATGTTTCCTGGTAGCTTTCCAGTGGGTTAATTTTCCTGGTAGTTTTCCAGATTTTGATGCTTCATGTTAGGTTTCCAGAAGGTGATGTTTCCTGGTAGTTTTCCAGAGGGCTATTTTTCCTGGTAGTTTTCCAGAGTCTGATGTTTCCTGGTAGTTTTCCAGAGGGTGATGTTTCCTGTTAGTTTTCCAGATGCTGATGTTTCCTGTTAGTTTTCCAAAGGGTGATGTTTCCTGATAGTTTTCCAGAAAGATATTTTCCCTGGTAGTTTTCCAGACGGTGTTGTTTCCTGGTAGTTTTCCACAGGGTTATTTTTCCTGGTAGTTTTCTAGATGTTGATGTTTCCTGGTAGTGTTCCAGATGGTGATGTTTCCTCGTAGATTTCCAGAGGATTATTTTGCCTGGTAGTCTTCCAGAGGGTGATGTTTCATCGTAGTTTTCCAGAGGATTATTTTGCCTGGTAGTTTTCCATAGGGTGTTGTTTCCTGGTAGTTTTGCAGAGGGTTATGTTTCCTGGTAGTTTTCCAGTGGGTTAATTTTCCTGGTAGATTTCCAGATTTCTATGCTTCATGTTAGGTTTCCATATGGTGATGTTTCCTTGTAGTTTCCCAAATGGTGACTTTTCCCTGGTTTTCCACAGGGTGAAGTTTCCTGGTAGTTCCTCAGATGGTGATGCTTCCTGGTTGTTTTCCAGAGGGTGATGTTTCCTGGTAGTTCTCCAGAGGGTGATGTTTCCTGAAAATATTCCAGAGGGTTTTTTTTTCCTGGTAGTTTTCCAGATGCTGATGTTTCCTGGTAATTTCCAGGAGTGTGCTTTTTCCCTGTAGTTTTCCAGAGGATGATCTTTCCTGGTATTTTTCCAGAGGGTGATGTTTCCTGGTAGTTTTCCAGATGGTGATGTTTCCTGGTAGTTTTCCAGAGGGTAATGTTTCCTGCTAGTTTTCCGGATGGTGATGTTTCCTGGTTTTTTTCCAGAGGGTGATGTTTACTGGTAGTTTTCCAGATCATGATGTTTCCTCGTAGTTTTGCAGAGGGTGATGTTTCCTGGTAGGTTTCCAGAGGGTGATGTTTCCTGGTAGTCTTCTAGAAGGTTATTTTCCCTGGTAGATTTGCAGAGGGTGTCGTTTCCTGGTAGTTTTCCTGAGGTTTATTTTCCCTGGTATTATTCCAGGTGGTGAAGTTTCCTGGTAGTTTTCTAGAGGGTGATGTTTCCTGGTAGATTTCCACATCGTAATGTTCCTGGTAGTTTTCCAGATGTTGATGTTTCTTGGTAGTTTTGCAGAGGGTTAAGTTTTCTCCGAGTTTTCCAGAGGGTTATTTTACCTGATAGTTTTCCAGAGGGTTTTGTTTCCTGATAGGTTTCCAGTGGGTGATGTTTCCTGGTAGTTTTCCAGGTGGTGATGTTTCCTGGTAGTTTTCCAGTGGGTTATTCTGCCTGGTAGTTTTCCAGAGGGTGATGTTTCCTGGTAGTTTTCCGGAGTGTGTTGTTTCCTGGTAGATTTCCAGAGAGTGATGTTTCTTTGTAGTTTTCGAGAGGTTGATTTTTCCTGGTTGTTTTCCAGGTGGTGAAATTTCCTGGTAGTTTCTAGAGGTTGATGTTTCCTGGTTGATTTCCAGATCGTAATGTTGCTGGTAGTTTTCCAGATGTTGATGTTTCCTGGTACTTTTCCAGATGGTTACGTTTTCTGGTAGATTTCCAGAGGGTTATTTTCCCTGGTAGTTTTGCAGAGGATGTTCTTTCCAGGTAGTTTTCCAGAGGGTTATTTTTCCTGGTAGATTTCTGGATGGTGATGTTTCCTGGTCGTTTTCTCGATGTTGATGTTTCCTGGTAGTGTTCCAGATGGTGATGTTTCCTGGTAGTTTTCCAGAGGGTTAATTTTCCTGGTAGTTTTCCAGATGGTGATGTTTCCATGTAGTTTTCCAGAGGGTTATTTTTCCTGGTAGACTTCCAGATGGTGATGTTTCCTTGTAGTTTCCCAGAGGGTGATTTTTCCCTGTACCTCCTCAGGGTGAAGTTTCCTGGTAGTTCTTCAGATGGTGATGTTTCCTGGTTGTTTTCCAGAGGGTGATGTTTCCTGGTAGCTTTCCAGAGGGTGATGTTTCCTGGTAGTTTTCCGGATGATGATGTTTCCTGGTAGATTTGCAGAGTGTGATGTTTCCTGCAATTTTTCCAGAGGGTTATATTTCCTGGTAGTTTTCTAGATGGTGATGTTTCCTGGTAATTTCCCAGAGTGTGTTTTTTTCCCTGTAGTTTTGCAGAGGGTGATTTTTCCTGGTTGTTTTCCAGAGGGTGATGTTTCCCGGTAGTTTTCCAGAGGGTGATGTTTCCTCGTTGTTTTCCAGAGGGTGATGTTTCCTGGTAATTTTCCAGTGGGTTAATTTTCCTGGTAGTTTTCCAGATTTCAATGCTTCATGTTAGGTTTCCATATGGTGATGTTTCCTTGTAGTTTCCCAAATGGTGACTTTTCCCTGGTTTTCCACAGGGTGAAGTTTCCTGGTAGTTCTTCAGATGGTGATGCTTCCTGGTTGTTTTCCAGAGGGTGATGTTTCCTGGTAGTTCTCCAGAGGGTGATGTTTCCTGCAAATATTCCAGAGGGTTGTTTTTCCTGGTAGTTTTCCAGATGGTGATCTTTCTTGGTAATTTCCAGGAGTGTGCTTTTTCCCTGTAGTTTTCCAGAGGATGATTTTCCTGGTATTTTTCCAGAGGGCGATGTTTCCTGGTAGTTTTCCAGAGAGTGATGTTTTCCAGAGGGTCCGTCTCCTGGTTGTTTTCCAGATGGTGATGTTTCCTGGTAGTTTTCCAGAGGGTGATGTTTCCTGGTAATTTTCCAGATGGTGATGTTTCCTGGTAGTTTTCCAGAGGGTGATGCTTTCTGGTAGTTTTCCAGAGGGTGATATTTCCTGGTAGATTTCCAGAGGGTGATGTTTCCTGGTTGTTTTCCAGAGGATGATGTTTCCTGGTGGTTTTCCAGAGGGTGATGTTTCCCAGTTGTTTTCCAGAGGGTGTTGTTTCCTAGTAATTTTCCAGAGGGTGATGTTTCCTTGTAGTTTTCCAGAGGGTAATGTTTCCTTGTCGTTTTCCAGATGGTGATGTTTCCTGGTAGTTTTCCAGAGAGTGATTTTTCCTTGTCGTTTTGCAGATGGTGATTTTTCCTGGTAGTTTTCCAGAGGGTGATGTTTCCTGGTAATTTTCCAGATGGTGATATTTCATGGTAGATTTGCAGAGGGTTATTTTTTCGGGTTGTTTTCCAGAGGGTTATATTTCCTGGTAGTTTTCCAAAGGGTCATGTTTCCTGATAGTTTTCCAGAAAGATATTTTCCCTGGTAGTTTTCCAGACGGTGTTGCTTCCTGGTAGTTTTCCACAGGGTTATTTTTCCTGGTATATTTTCGGATGGTGATGTGTCCTGCTAGTTTTCTAGATGTTGATGTTTCCTGGTAGTGTTCCAGATGGTGATGTTTCCCCGTAGATTTACAGAGGATTATTTTGCCTGGTAGTCTTCCAGAGGGTGATGTTTCCTCGTAGTTTTCCAGAGGATTATTTTGCCTGGTAGTTTTCCAGACGTGTTGTTGACTGGTAGTTTTCAAAAGGGTTATTTTTCCTGGTAGATTTTTGGATGGTGCTGTTTCCTGGTAGTTTTCTAGATGTTGATGTTTCCTGGTAGTGTTCCAGATGGTGATGTTTCCTCGTAGATTTCCAGAGGATTATTTTGCCTGGTAGCTTTCCAGAGGGTGATGTTTCCTGGTAGCTTTCCAGAGGGTGATGTTTCTTTGTAGTTTTCCAGATGGTGATGTTTCCTGGTAGTTTTCCAGATGGTGATGTTCCGTAGTAATTTTCCAGAGGGTGATGTTTCCTGATAATTTTCCAGAGAGTTATTTTTCTTGGTAGTTTTCCATAGGGTGTTGTTTCCTGGTAGTTTTGCAGAGGGTTATGTTTCCTGGTAGTTTTCCAGTGGGTTAATTTTCCTGGTAGTTCTCCAGATTTTCATGCTTCATGTTAGGTTTCCAGATGGTGATGTTTCCTTGTAGATTCCCAGAGGGTGATTTTTCCCTGGTTTTCCACAGGGTGAAGTTTCCTGGTAGTTCTTCAGATGGTGATGCTTCCTGGTAGTTCTCCAGAGGGTGATGTTTCCTGCAAATATTCCAGATGGTTATTTTTCCTGGTAGTTTTCCAGATGGTGATCTTTCCTGGTAATTTCCAGGAGTGTGATTTTTCCCTGTAGTTTTCCAGAGGATGATCTTTCCTGATATTTTTCCAGAGGGTGATGTTTCCTGGTAGTTTTCCAGAGGGTGATGTTTCCTGGTAGTTTTCCAGAGGGTCCGTTTCCTGGTTGTTTTCCAGATGGCGATGTTTCCTGGTAGTTTTCCAGAGGGTGATGTTTCCTGGTAATTTTCCAGATGGTGATGTTTCCTGGAAGTTTTCCAGAGGATGATGTTTCCTGGTAATTTTCCAGAGGGTGATGTTTCCTCGTTGTTTTCCAGAGGGTTTTGTTTCCTAGTAATTTTCCAGAGGGTGATGTTTCCTTGTAGTTTTCCAGAGGGTGATGTTTCCTTGTAGTTTTCCAGATGGTGATGTTTCCTGGTAGTTTTCCAGAGAGTGATTTTTCCGTGTAGTTTTGCAGATGGTGATTTTTCCTGGTAGTTTTCCAGATGGTGATGTTTCCTGATAATTTTCCAGAGGGTTATTTTTCCTGGTAGTTTTCCATAGGGTGATGTTTCCTGGTAGTTTTCCAGATGGTGATATTTCATGGTAGATTTGCAGCGGGTTATTTTGCCGGGTAGTTTTCCAGAGGGTTATTTTTCCTGGTAGTTTTCCAGAGGGTGATGTTTCCTCGTGGTTTTCTAGAGGGTGATGTTTCCTGGTAGTTTTCCAGTGGGTTAATTTTCCTGGTAGTTTTCCAGATTTTGATGCTTCATGTTAGGTTTCCAGAAGGTGATGTTTCCTGGTAGTTTTCCAGAGGGCTATTTTTCCTGGTAGTTTTCCAGAGTGTGATGTTTCCTGGTAGTTTTCCAGAGGGTGATGTTTCCTGTCAGTTTTCCAGATGCTGATGTTTCCTGTTAGTTTTCCAAAGGGTGATGTTTCCTGATAGTTTTCCAGAAAGATATTTTCCCTGGTAGTTTTCCAGACGGTGTTGTTTCCTGGTAGTTTTCCACAGGGTTATTTTTCCTGGTAGATTTTCGGATGGTGATGTTTCCTGGTAGTTTTCTAGATGTTGATGTTTCCTGGTAGTGTTCCAGATGGTGATGTTTCCTCGTAGATTTCCAGAGGATTATTTTGCCTGGTAGTTTTCCAGAGGGTGATGTTTCATCGTAGTTTTCCAGAGGATTATTTTGCCTGGTAGTTTTCCAGATGGTGTTGTTTCCTGGTAGTTTTCAACAGGGTTATTTTTCCTGGTAAATTTTCGAATGGTGCTGTTTCCTGGTAGTGTTCCAGATGGTGATGTTTCCTCGTAGATTTCCAAAGGATTATTTTGCCTGGTAGTCTTCCAGAGGGTGAAGTTTCCTCGTAGTGTTCCAGAGGATTATTTTGCCTGGTAGTTTTCCAGAGGGTGATGTTTCTTTGTAGTTTTCCAGATCGTGATGTTTCCTGGTAGTTTTCCAGATGGTGATGTTTCGCAGTAATTTTCCAGAGGGTGATGTTTCCTGATAATTTTCCAGAGAGTTATTTTTCCTGGTAGTTTTCCATAGGGTGTTGTTTCCTGGTAGTTTTGCAGAGGGTTATGTTTCCTTGTAGTTTTCCAGTGGGTTAATTTTCCTGGTAGTTTTCCAGTGGGTTAATTTTCCTGGTAGTTCTCCAGATTTTCATGCTTCATGTTAGGTTTCCAGATGGTGTTGTTTCCTTGTAGTTTCCCAGAGGGTGATTTTTCCCTGGTTTTCCACAGGGTGAAGTTTCCTGGTAGTTCTTCAGATGGTGATGCTTCCTGGTAGTTCTCCAGAGGGTGATGTTTCCTGCAAATATTCCAGTTGGTTATTTTTCCCTGTAGTTTTCCAGATGGCGATGATTCCTGGTAGATTCCCACAGGGTGATTTTTCCTGGTAGTTTTCCAGACGGTGATGTTTCCTGGTAGTTTTTTAGAGGGTGATGTTTCCTGGTAATTTTCCAGAGGGTTATTATTCCGGGTAGTTTTCCAGAGGGTGATGTTTCCAGGTAGTTTTCCATATTGTGATGTTTCCTCGTAGTTTTCCAGAGGGTGATTCTTCTTCATAATTTTGAAGATGGTGATGTTTCCTGGAACTTTTCCAGAGGGTGATGATTTCTGGTAATTTTCCAGATGGCGATGTTTCCTGATAGTTTTCCAGAGGGTAATGTTTCCTGGTAGTTTTACAGATGGTGATGTTTCCTTTTAGTTTTCCAGATGGTCATGCTTCCTGGTAGTTTTCCAGAGGGCGATGCTTCCTTTTTGTTTTCCAGAGGGTGATATTTCCTGGTAATTTTCCAGAGTGTGATGTTTCTTGGTAGTTTTCGAGAGGTTGATTTTTCCTGGTTGTTTTCCAGGTGGTGAAATTTCCTGGTAGTTTCTAGAGGTTGATGTTTCCTGGTAGTTTTCCAGATCGTAATGTTCCTGGTAGTTTTCCAGATGTCGATGTTTCCTGGTAGTTTTCCAGACGGTTAAGTTTTCTGGTAGATTTCCAGAGGGTTATTTTCCCTGGTAGATTTGCAGAGGGAGTTCTTTCCAGGTAGTTTTCCAGAGGGTTATTTTTCCTGGTAGATTTCTGGATGGTGATGTTTCCTGGTCGTTTTCTCGATGTTGATGTTTGCTGGTAGTGTTCCAGATGGTGATGTTTCCTGGTAGTTTTCCAGAGGGTTAATTTTCCTGGTAGTTTTCCAGATGATGATTTTTCCAAGTAGTTTTCCAGAGGGTTATTTTTCCTGGTAGACTTCCAGATGGTGCTGTTTCCTTGTAGTTTCCCAGAGGGTGATTTCTCCCTGTACCTCCTCAGGGTGAGGTTTCCTGGTAGTTCTTCAGATGGTGAGGTTTCCTGGTTATTTTCCAGAGGGTGATGTTTCCTGGTAGCTTTCCACAGGATTATTTTTCCTGTTATTTTTCCAGAGGGTGATGTTTCCTGGTACTTTTCCGGATGATGTTTCCTGGTAGATTTGCAGAGTGTGATGTTTCCTGCAATTTTTCCAGAGGGTTATATTTCCTGGTAGTTTTCCAGATGGTGATGTTTCCTGGTAATTTCCCAGAGTGTGTTTTTTCCCTGTAGTTTTGCAGAGGGTGATCTTTCCTGGTTGTTTTCCAGAGGGTGATGTTTCCCGGTAGTTTTACATAGGGTGATGTTTCCTCGTTGTTTTCCAGAGGGTGATGTTTCCTGGTAATTTTCCAGTGGGTTAATTTTCCTGGTAGTTTTCCAGATTTTCATGCTTCATGTTAGGTTTCCATATGGTGATGTTTCCCTGTAGTTTCCCAAATGGTGACTTTTCCCTGGTTTTCCACAGGGTGAAGTTTCCTGGTAGTTCTTCAGATGGTGATGCTTCCTGGTTGTTTTCCAGAGGGTGATATTTCCTGGTAGTTCTCCAGAGGGTGATGTTTCCTGAAAATATTCCAGAGGGTTTTTTTTCCTGGTAGTTTTCCAGATGGTGATCTTTCCTGGTAATTTCCAGGAGTGTGATTTTTCCCTGTAGTTTTCCAGAGGATGATCTTTCCTGGTAGTTTTCCAGATGGTGATGTTTCCTGGTAGTTTTCCAGATGGTGATGTTTCCTGGTAGTTTTCCAGAGGGTAATGTTTCCTGCTAGTTTTCCGGATGGTGATGTTTCCTGGTAGTTTTCCAGAGGGTGATGTTTACTGGTAGTTTTCCAGATCATGATGTTTCCTCGTAGTTTTCCAGAGGGTGATGTTTCCTGGTAGTTTTCCAGAGGGTGATTTTTCCTGGTAGTCTTCAAGAAGGTTATTTTCCCTGGTAGATTTGCAGAGGGTGTCGTTTCCTGGTAGTTTTCCTGAGGTTTATTTTCCCTGGTATTTTTCCAGGTGGTGAAGTTTCCTGGTAGTTTTCTAGAGGGTGATGTTTCCTGGTAGATTTCCACATCGTAATGTTCCTGGTAGTTTTCCAGATGTTGATGTTTCTTGGTAGTTTTGCAGAGGGTTAAGTTTTCTCCGAGTTTTCCAGAGGGTTATTTTACCTGATAGTTTTCCAGAGGGTTTTGTTTCCTGATGGGTTTCCAGGTGGTGATGTTTCCTGGTAGTTTTCCAGTGGGTTATTTTGCCTGGTAGTCTTCCAGAGGTTGATGTTTCCTGGTAGTTTTCCAGATCATAATGTTCCTGGTAGTTTTCCAGATGTTGATGTTTCCTGGTAGTTTTCCAGACGGTTAAGTTTTCTGGTAGATTTCCAGAGGGTTATTTTCCCTGGTAGTTTTGCAGAGGATGTTCTTTCCAGGTAGTTTTCCAGAAGGTTATTTTTCCTGGTAGATTTCTGGATGGTGATGTTTCCTGGTCGTTTTCTCGATGTTGATGTTTCCTGGTAGTGTTCCAGATGGTGATGTTTCCTGGTAGTTTTCCAGAGGGTTAATTTTCCTGGTAGTTTTCCAGATGGTGATGTTTCCATGTAGTTTTCCAGAGGGTTATTTTTCCTGGTAGACTTCCAGATGGTGATGTTTCCTTGTAGTTTCCTAGAGGGTGATTTTTCCCTGTACCTCCTCAGGGTGAAGTTTCCTGGTAGTTCTTCAGATGGTGATGTTTCCTGGTTGTTTTCCAGAGGGTGATGTTTCCTGGTAGCTTTCCACAGGATTATTTTTCCTGTTAGTTTTCCAGAGGGTGATGTTTCCTGATAGTTTTCCGGATGATGATGTTTCCTGGTAGATTTGCAGAGTGTGATGTTTCCTGCAATTTTTCCAGAGGGTTATATTTCCTGGTAGTTTTCTAGATGGTGATGTTTCCTGGTAATTTCCCAGAGTGTGTTTTTTCCCTGTAGTTTTGCAGAGGGTGATTTTTCCTGGTTGTTTTCCAGAGGGTGATGCTTCCCGGTAGTTTTCCAGAGGGTGATGTTTCCTCGTTGTTTTCCAGAGGGTGATGTTTCCTGGTAATTTTCCAGTGGGTTAATTTTCCTGGTAGTTTTCCATTTTTTCATGCTTCATGTTAGGTTTCCATATGGCGATGTTTCCTTGTAGTTTCCCAAATGGTGACTTTTCCCTGGTTTTCCACAGGGTGAAGTTTCCTGGTAGTTCTTCAGATGGTGATGCTTCCTGGTTGTTTTCCAGAGGGTGATGTTTCCTGGTAGTTCTCCAGAGGGTGATGTTTCCTGCAAATATTCCAGAGGGTTGTTTTTCCTGGTAGTTTTCCAGATGGTGATCTTTCCTGGTAATTTCCAGGAGTGTGATTTTTCCCTGTAGTTTTCCAGAGGATGATCTTTCCGGGTATTTTTCCAGAGGGTGATGTTTCCTGGTAGTTTTCCAGAGGGTGATTTTTCCTGGTAGTTTTCCAGACGGTGATGTTTCCTGGTAGTTTTTTAGAGGGTGATGTTTCCTGGTAATTTTCCAGAGGGTTATTATTCCGGGTAGTTTTCCAGAGGGTGATGTTTCCAGGTAGTTTTCCATATTGTGATGTTTCCTCGTAGTTTTCCAGAGGGTGATTCTTCTTCATAATTTTGAAGATGGTGATGTTTCCTGGAACTTTTCCAGAGGGTGATGATTTCTGGTAATTTTCCAGATGGCGATGTTTCCTGATAGTTTTCCAGAGGGTAATGTTTCCTGGTAGTTTTACAGATGGTGATGTTTCCTTTTAGTTTTCCAGATGGTCATGCTTCCTGGTAGTTTTCCAGAGGGCGATGCTTCCTTTTTGTTTTCCAGAGGGTGATATTTCCTGGTAATTTTCCAGAGTGTGATGTTTCTTGGTAGTTTTCGAGAGGTTGATTTTTCCTGGTTGTTTTCCAGGTGGTGAAATTTCCTGGTAGTTTCTAGAGGTTGATGTTTCCTGGTAGTTTTCCAGATCGTAATGTTCCTGGTAGTTTTCCAGATGTCGATGTTTCCTGGTAGTTTTCCAGACGGTTAAGTTTTCTGGTAGATTTCCAGAGGGTTATTTTCCCTGGTAGATTTGCAGAGGGAGTTCTTTCCAGGTAGTTTTCCAGAGGGTTATTTTTCCTGGTAGATTTCTGGATGGTGATGTTTCCTGGTCGTTTTCTCGATGTTGATGTTTGCTGGTAGTGTTCCAGATGGTGATGTTTCCTGGTAGTTTTCCAGAGGGTTAATTTTCCTGGTAGTTTTCCAGATGATGATTTTTCCAAGTAGTTTTCCAGAGGGTTATTTTTCCTGGTAGACTTCCAGATGGTGATGTTTCCTTGTAGTTTCCCAGAGGGTGATTTCTCCCTGTACCTCCTCAGGGTGAGGTTTCCTGGTAGTTCTTCAGATGGTGAGGTTTCCTGGTTATTTTCCAGAGGGTGATGTTTCCTGGTAGCTTTCCACAGGATTATTTTTCCTGTTATTTTTCCAGAGGGTGATGTTTCCTGGTACTTTTCCGGATGATGTTTCCTGGTAGATTTCAGAGTGTGATGTTTCCTGCAATTTTTCCAGAGGGTTATATTTCCTGGTAGTTTTCCAGATGGTGATGTTTCCTGGTAATTTCCCAGAGTGTGTTTTTTCCCTGTAGTTTTGCAGAGGGTGATCTTTCCTGGTTGTTTTCCAGAGGGTGATGTTTCCCGGTAGTTTTACATAGGGTGATGTTTCCTCGTTGTTTTCCAGAGGGTGATGTTTCCTGGTAATTTTCCAGTGGGTTAATTTTCCTGGTAGTTTTCCAGATTTTCATGCTTCATGTTAGGTTTCCATATGGTGATGTTTCCCTGTAGTTTCCCAAATGGTGACTTTTCCCTGGTTTTCCACAGGGTGAAGTTTCCTGGTAGTTCTTCAGATGGTGATGCTTCCTGGTTGTTTTCCAGAGGGTGATATTTCCTGGTAGTTCTCCAGAGGGTGATGTTTCCTGAAAATATTCCAGAGGGTTTTTTTTCCTGGTAGTTTTCCAGATGGTGATCTTTCCTGGTAATTTCCAGGAGTGTGATTTTTCCCTGTAGTTTTCCAGAGGATGATCTTTCCTGGTAGTTTTCCAGATGGTGATGTTTCCTGGTAGTTTTCCAGATGGTGATGTTTCCTGGTAGTTTTCCAGAGGGTAATGTTTCCTGCTAGTTTTCCGGATGGTGATGTTTCCTGGTAGTTTTCCAGAGGGTGATGTTTACTGGTAGTTTTCCAGATCATGATGTTTCCTCGTAGTTTTCCAGAGGGTGATGTTTCCTGGTAGTTTTCCAGAGGGTGATTTTTCCTGGTAGTCTTCTAGAAGGTTATTTTCCCTGGTAGATTTGCAGAGGGTGTCGTTTCCTGGTAGTTTTCCTGAGGTTTATTTTCCCTGGTATTTTTCCAGGTGGTGAAGTTTCCTGGTAGTTTTCTAGAGGGTGATGTTTCCTGGTAGATTTCCACATCGTAATGTTCCTGGTAGTTTTCCAGATGTTGATGTTTCTTGGTAGTTTTGCAGAGGGTTAAGTTTTCTCCGAGTTTTCCAGAGGGTTATTTTACCTGATAGTTTTCCAGAGGGTTTTGTTTCCTGATGGGTTTCCAGGTGGTGATGTTTCCTGGTAGTTTTCCAGTGGGTTATTTTGCCTGGTAGTCTTCCAGAGGTTGATGTTTCCTGGTAGTTTTCCAGATCGTAATGTTCCTGGTAGTTTTCCAGATGTTGATGTTTCCTGGTAGTTTTCCAGACGGTTAAGTTTTCTGGTAGATTTCCAGAGGGTTATTTTCCCTGGTAGTTTTGCAGAGGATGTTCTTTCCAGGTAGTTTTCCAGAAGGTTATTTTTCCTGTTAGATTTCTGGATGGTGATGTTTCCTGGTCGTTTTCTCGATGTTGATGTTTCCTGGTAGTGTTCCAGATGGTGATGTTTCCTGGTAGTTTTCCAGAGGGTTAATTTTCCTGGTAGTTTTCCAGATGGTGATGTTTCCATGTAGTTTTCCAGAGGGTTATTTTTCCTGGTAGACTTCCAGATGGTGATGTTTCCTTGTAGTTTCCTAGAGGGTGATTTTTCCCTGTACCTCCTCAGGGTGAAGTTTCCTGGTAGTTCTTCAGATGGTGATGTTTCCTGGTTGTTTTCCAGAGGGTGATGTTTCCTGGTAGCTTTCCACAGGATTATTTTTCCTGTTAGTTTTCCAGAGGGTGATGTTTCCTGATAGTTTTCCGGATGATGATGTTTCCTGGTAGATTTGCAGAGTGTGATGTTTCCTGCAATTTTTCCAGAGGGTTATATTTCCTGGTAGTTTTCTAGATGGTGATGTTTCCTGGTAATTTCCCAGAGTGTGTTTTTTCCCTGTAGTTTTGCAGAGGGTGATTTTTCCTGGTTGTTTTCCAGAGGGTGATGCTTCCCGGTAGTTTTCCAGAGGGTGATGTTTCCTCGTTGTTTTCCAGAGGGTGATGTTTCCTGGTAATTTTCCAGTGGGTTAATTTTCCTGGTAGTTTTCCATTTTTTCATGCTTCATGTTAGGTTTCCATATGGCGATGTTTCCTTGTAGTTTCCCAAATGGTGACTTTTCCCTGGTTTTCCACAGGGTGAAGTTTCCTGGTAGTTCTTCAGATGGTGATGCTTCCTGGTTGTTTTCCAGAGGGTGATGTTTCCTGGTAGTTCTCCAGAGGGTGATGTTTCCTGCAAATATTCCAGAGGGTTGTTTTTCCTGGTAGTTTTCCAGATGGTGATCTTTCCTGGTAATTTCCAGGAGTGTGATTTTTCCCTGTAGTTTTCCAGAGGATGATCTTTCCGGGTATTTTTCCAGAGGGTGATGTTTCCTGGTAGTTTTCCAGAGGGTGATTTTTCCTGGTAGTTTTCCAGACGGTGATGTTTCCTGGTAGTTTTTTAGAGGGTGATGTTTCCTGGTAATTTTCCAGAGGGTTATTATTCCGGGTAGTTTTCCAGAGGGTGATGTTTCCAGGTAGTTTTCCATATTGTGATGTTTCCTCGTAGTTTTCCAGAGGGTGATTCTTCTTCATAATTTTGAAGATGGTGATGTTTCCTGGAACTTTTCCAGAGGGTGATGATTTCTGGTAATTTTCCAGATGGCGATGTTTCCTGATAGTTTTCCAGAGGGTAATGTTTCCTGGTAGTTTTACAGATGGTGATGTTTCCTTTTAGTTTTCCAGATGGTCATGCTTCCTGGTAGTTTTCCAGAGGGCGATGCTTCCTTTTTGTTTTCCAGAGGGTGATATTTCCTGGTAATTTTCCAGAGTGTGATGTTTCTTGGTAGTTTTCGAGAGGTTGATTTTTCCTGGTTGTTTTCCAGGTGGTGAAATTTCCTGGTAGTTTCTAGAGGTTGATGTTTCCTGGTAGTTTTCCAGATCGTAATGTTCCTGGTAGTTTTCCAGATGTCGATGTTTCCTGGTAGTTTTCCAGACGGTTAAGTTTTCTGGTAGATTTCCAGAGGGTTATTTTCCCTGGTAGATTTGCAGAGGGAGTTCTTTCCAGGTAGTTTTCCAGAGGGTTATTTTTCCTGGTAGATTTCTGGATGGTGATGTTTCCTGGTCGTTTTCTCGATGTTGATGTTTGCTGGTAGTGTTCCAGATGGTGATGTTTCCTGGTAGTTTTCCAGAGGGTTAATTTTCCTGGTAGTTTTCCAGATGATGATTTTTCCAAGTAGTTTTCCAGAGGGTTATTTTTCCTGGTAGACTTCCAGATGGTGATGTTTCCTTGTAGTTTCCCAGAGGGTGATTTCTCCCTGTACCTCCTCAGGGTGAGGTTTCCTGGTAGTTCTTCAGATGGTGAGGTTTCCTGGTTATTTTCCAGAGGGTGATGTTTCCTGGTAGCTTTCCACAGGATTATTTTTCCTGTTATTTTTCCAGAGGGTGATGTTTCCTGGTACTTTTCCGGATGATGTTTCCTGGTAGATTTCAGAGTGTGATGTTTCCTGCAATTTTTCCAGAGGGTTATATTTCCTGGTAGTTTTCCAGATGGTGATGTTTCCTGGTAATTTCCCAGAGTGTGTTTTTTCCCTGTAGTTTTGCAGAGGGTGATCTTTCCTGGTTGTTTTCCAGAGGGTGATGTTTCCCGGTAGTTTTACATAGGGTGATGTTTCCTCGTTGTTTTCCAGAGGGTGATGTTTCCTGGTAATTTTCCAGTGGGTTAATTTTCCTGGTAGTTTTCCAGATTTTCATGCTTCATGTTAGGTTTCCATATGGTGATGTTTCCCTGTAGTTTCCCAAATGGTGACTTTTCCCTGGTTTTCCACAGGGTGAAGTTTCCTGGTAGTTCTTCAGATGGTGATGCTTCCTGGTTGTTTTCCAGAGGGTGATATTTCCTGGTAGTTCTCCAGAGGGTGATGTTTCCTGAAAATATTCCAGAGGGTTTTTTTTCCTGGTAGTTTTCCAGATGGTGATCTTTCCTGGTAATTTCCAGGAGTGTGATTTTTCCCTGTAGTTTTCCAGAGGATGATCTTTCCTGGTAGTTTTCCAGATGGTGATGTTTCCTGGTAGTTTTCCAGATGGTGATGTTTCCTGGTAGTTTTCCAGAGGGTAATGTTTCCTGCTAGTTTTCCGGATGGTGATGTTTCCTGGTAGTTTTCCAGAGGGTGATGTTTACTGGTAGTTTTCCAGATCATGATGTTTCCTCGTAGTTTTCCAGAGGGTGATGTTTCCTGGTAGTTTTCCAGAGGGTGATTTTTCCTGGTAGTCTTCTAGAAGGTTATTTTCCCTGGTAGATTTGCAGAGGGTGTCGTTTCCTGGTAGTTTTCCTGAGGTTTATTTTCCCTGGTATTTTTCCAGGTGGTGAAGTTTCCTGGTAGTTTTCTAGAGGGTGATGTTTCCTGGTAGATTTCCACATCGTAATGTTCCTGGTAGTTTTCCAGATGTTGATGTTTCTTGGTAGTTTTGCAGAGGGTTAAGTTTTCTCCGAGTTTTCCAGAGGGTTATTTTACCTGATAGTTTTCCAGAGGGTTTTGTTTCCTGATGGGTTTCCAGGTGGTGATGTTTCCTGGTAGTTTTCCAGTGGGTTATTTTGCCTGGTAGTCTTCCAGAGGTTGATGTTTCCTGGTAGTTTTCCAGATCGTAATGTTCCTGGTAGTTTTCCAGATGTTGATGTTTCCTGGTAGTTTTCCAGACGGTTAAGTTTTCTGGTAGATTTCCAGAGGGTTATTTTCCCTGGTAGTTTTGCAGAGGATGTTCTTTCCAGGTAGTTTTCCAGAAGGTTATTTTTCCTGTTAGATTTCTGGATGGTGATGTTTCCTGGTCGTTTTCTCGATGTTGATGTTTCCTGGTAGTGTTCCAGATGGTGATGTTTCCTGGTAGTTTTCCAGAGGGTTAATTTTCCTGGTAGTTTTCCAGATGGTGATGTTTCCATGTAGTTTTCCAGAGGGTTATTTTTCCTGGTAGACTTCCAGATGGTGATGTTTCCTTGTAGTTTCCTAGAGGGTGATTTTTCCCTGTACCTCCTCAGGGTGAAGTTTCCTGGTAGTTCTTCAGATGGTGATGTTTCCTGGTTGTTTTCCAGAGGGTGATGTTTCCTGGTAGCTTTCCACAGGATTATTTTTCCTGTTAGTTTTCCAGAGGGTGATGTTTCCTGGTAGTTTTCCGGATGATGATGTTTCCTGGTAGATTTGCAGAGTGTGATGTTTCCTGCAATTTTTCCAGAGGGTTATATTTCCTGGTAGTTTTCTAGATGGTGATGTTTCCTGGTAATTTCCCAGAGTGTGTTTTTTCCCTGTAGTTTTGCAGAGGGTGATTTTTCCTGGTTGTTTTCCAGAGGGTGATGCTTCCCGGTAGTTTTCCAGAGGGTGATGTTTCCTCGTTGTTTTCCAGAGGGTGATGTTTCCTGGTAATTTTCCAGTGGGTTAATTTTCCTGGTAGTTTTCCATTTTTTCATGCTTCATGTTAGGTTTCCATATGGCGATGTTTCCTTGTAGTTTCCCAAATGGTGACTTTTCCCTGTTTTTCAAAAGGGTGAAGTTTCCTGGTAGTTCTTCAGATGGTGATGCTTCCTGGTTGTTTTCCAGAGGGTGATGTTTCCTGGTAGTTCTCCAGAGGGTGATGTTTCCTGCAAATATTCCAGAGGGTTGTTTTTCCTGGTAGTTTTCCAGATGGTGATCTTTCCTGGTAATTTCCAGGAGTGTGATTTTTCCCTGTAGTTTTCCAGAGGATGATCTTTCCGGGTATTTTTCCAGAGGGTGATGTTTCCTGGTAGTTTTCCAGAGGGTGATGTTTTCCAGAGGGTCCGTTTCCTGGTTGTTTTCCAGATGGTGATGTTTCCTGGTAGTTTTCCAGAGGCTGATGTTTCCTGGTAATTTTCCAGATGGTGATGTTTCCTCGTAGTTTTCCAGAGGGTGATGCTTTCTGGTAGTTTTCCAGAGGGTGATATTTCCTGGTAGATTTCCAGAGGGTGATGTTTCCTGGTAGTTTTCCAGAGGATGATGTTTCCTGGTAGTTTTCCAGAGGGTGATGTTTCCTAGTTGTTTTCCAGAGGGTGCTGTTTCCTACTAATTTTCCAGAGGGTGTTGTTTCCTTGTAGTTTTTCAGAGGGTGATGTTTCCTTGTAGTTTTCCAGATGGTGATTTTTCCTGGTAGTTTTCCAGAGAGTGATTTTTCCTTGTAGTTTTGCAGATGGTGATTTTTCCTGGTAGTTTTCCAGATGGTGATGTTTCGTAATATATTTCCAGAGGGTGATGTTTCCTGGTAGTTTTCCAGATGGTGATGTTTCCTGATAATTTTCCAGAGGGTTATTTTTCCTGGTAGTTTTCCATAGGGTGATGTTTCCTGGTAGTTTTCCAGATGGTGATATTTCATGGTAGATTTGCAGAGGGTTATTTTTTCGGGTAGTTTTCCAGAGGGTTATTTTTCCTGGTAGTTTTCCAAAGGGTCATGTTTCCTGATAGTTTTCCAGAAAGATATTTTCCCTGGTAGTTTTCCAGACGGTGTTGTTTCCTGGTAGATTTCCACAGGGTTATTTTTCCTGGTATATTTTCGGATGGTGATGTTTCCTCGTAGTTTTCTAGATGTTGATTTTTCCAGGTAGTGTTCCAGATGGTGATGTTTCCTCGTAGATTTCCAGAGGATTATTTTGCCTGGTAGTCTTCCAGAGGGTGATGTTTCCTCGTAGTTTTCCAGAGGATTATTTTGCCTGGTAGTTTTCCAGACGGTGTTGTTGACTGGTAGATTTCCAAAGGGTTATTTTTCCTGTAGATTTTCGGATGGTGCTGTTTCCTGGTAGTTTTCTAGATGTTGATGTTTCCTGGTAGTGTTCCAGATGGTGATGTTTCCTCGTAGATTTCCAGAGGATGATTTTGCCTGGTAGTTTTCCAGAGGGTGATGTTTCCTGGTAGCTTTCCAGAGGGTGATGTTTCTTTGTAGTTTTCCAGATGGTGATGTTTCCTGGTAGTTTTCCAGATGGTGATGTTTCGTAGTAATTTTCCAGAGGGTGATGTTTCCTGATAATTTTCCAGAGAGTTATTTTTCCTGGTAGTTTTCCATAGGGTGTTGTTTCCTGGTAGTTTTGCAGAGGGTTATGTTTCCTGGTAGTTTTCCAGTGGGTTAATTTTCCTGGTAGTTCTCCAGATTTTCATGCTTCATGTTAGGTTTCCAGATGGTGTTGTTTCCTTGTAGATTCCCAGAGGGTGATTTTTCCCTGTTTTCCACAGGGTGAAGTTTCCTGGTAGTTCTTCAGATGGTGATGCTTCCTGGTAGTTCTCCAGAGGGTGATGTTTCCTGCAAATATTCCAGATGGTTATTTTTCCTGGTAGTTTTCCAGATGGTGATCTTTCCTGGTAATTTCCAGGATTGTGATTTTTCCCTGTAGTTTTCCAGAGGATGATCTTTCCTGGTATTTTTCCAGAGGGTGATGTTTCCTGGTAGTTTTCCAGAGGGCTATTTTTCCTGGTAGTTTTCCAGAGGGTGATATTTCCTGTTAGTTTTCCAGATGCTGATGTTTCCTGTTAGTATTCCAAAGGGTGATGTTTCCTGATAGTTTTCCAGAAAGATATTTTCCCTGGTAGTTTTCCAGACGGTGTTGTTTCCTGGTAGTTTTCCACAGTGTTATTTTTCCTGGTAGATTTTCGGATGGTGATGTTTCCTGGTAGTTTTTTAGATGTTGATGTTTCCTTGTAGTTTTCCAGAGGGTGATGTTTCCTTGTAGTTTTCTAATGGTGATGTTTCCTGGTAGTTTTCCAGAGAGTGATTTTTCCTTGTAGTTTTGCAGATGGTGATTTTTCCTGGTAGTTTTCCAGATGGTGATGTTTCGTAATATATTTCCGGAGGGTGATGCTTCCTGGTAGTTTTCCAGATGGTGATGTTTCCTGATAATTTTCCAGAGGGTTATTTTTCCTGGTAGTTTTCCATAGGGTGATGTTTCCTGGTAGTTTTCCAGATGGTGATATTTCATGGTAGATTTGCAGAGGGTTATTTTTTCGGGTAGTTTTCCAGAGGGTTATTTTTCCTGGTAGTTTTCCAAAGGGTCATGTTTCCTGATAGTTTTCCAGAAAGATATTTTCACTGGTAGTTTTCCAGACGGTGTTGTTTCCTGGTAGTTTTCCACAGGGTTATTTTTCCTGGTATATTTTCGGATGGTGATGTTTCCTGGTAGTTTTCTAGATGTTGATGTTTCCTGGTAGTGTTCCAGATGGTGATGTTTCCTCGTAGATTTCCAGAGGATTATTTTGCCTGGTAGTCTTCCAGAGGGTGATGTTTCCTCGTAGTTTTCCAGAGGATTATTTTGCCTTGTAGTTTTCCAGACGGTGTTGTTTCCTTGTAGTTTTCCAAAGGGTTATTTTTCCTAGTAGTTTTCTAATGGTGATGTTTCCTGCAAATATTCCAGATGGTTATTTTTCCTGGTAGTTTTCCAGATGGTGATCTTTCCTGGTAATTTCCAGGAGTGTGATTTTTCCCTGTAGTTTTCCAGAGGATGATCTTTCCTGGTATTTTTCCAGAGGGTGATGTTTCCTGGTAGTTTTCCAGAGGGTGATGTTTCCTGGTAGTTTTCCAAAGGGTCCGTTTCCTGGTTGTTTTCCAGATGGTGATGTTTCCTGGTAGTTTTCCAGAGGCTGATGTTTCCTGGTAATTTTCCAGATGGTGATGTTTCCTCGTAGTTTTCCAGAGGGTGATGCTTTCTGGTAGTTTTCCAGAGGGTGATATTTCCTGGTAGATTTCCAGAGGGTGATGTTTCCTGGTAGTTTTCCAGAGGATGATGTTTCCTGGTAGTTTTCCAGAGGGTGATGTTTCCTAGTTGTTTTCCAGAGGGTGTTGTTTCCTAGTAATTTTCCAGAGGGTGATGTTTCCTTGTAGTTTTCCAGAGGGTGATGTTTCCTTGTAGTTTTCCAGATGGTGATTTTTCCTGGTAGTTTTCCAGAGAGTGATGTTTCCTGGTAGTTTTCCAGATGGTGATATTTCATGGTAGATTTGCAGAGGGTTATTTTTTCGGGTAGTTTTCCAGAGGGTTATTTTTCCTGGTAGTTTTCCAAAGGGTCATGTTTCCTGATAGTTTTCCAGACAGATATTTTCCCTGGTAGTTTTCCAGATGGTGTTGTTTCCTGGTAGTTTTCCACAGGGTTATTTTTCCTGGTTTATTTTCGGATGGTGATGTTTCCTGGTAGTTTTCTAGATGTTGATTTTTCCGGGTAGTGTTCCAGATGGTGATGTTTCCTCGTAGATTTCCAGAGGATTATTTTGCCTGGTAGTCTTCCAGAGGGTGATGTTTCCTCGTAGTTTTCCAGAGGATTATTTTGCCTGGTAGTTTTCCAGACGGTGTTGTTGACTGGTAGATTTCCAAAGGGTTATTTTCCCTGTAGATTTTCGGATGGTGCTGTTTCCTGGTAATTTTCTAGATGTTGATGTTTCCTGGTAGCGTTCCAGATGGTGATGTTTCCTCGTAGATTTCCAGAGGATTATTTTGCCTGGTAGTTTTCCAGAGGGTGATGTTTCCTGGTAGCTTTCCAGAGGGTGATGTTTCTTTGTAGTTTTCCAGATGGTGATGTTTCCTGGTAGTTTTCCAGAGGGTGATGTTTCCTTGTAGTTTTCCAGATGGTGATTTTTCCTGGTAGTTTTCCAGAGAGTGATTTTTCCTTGTAGTTTTGCAGATGATGATTTTTCCTGGTAGTTTTCCAGATGGTGATGTTTCGTAATATATTTCCAGAGGGTGATGTTTCCTGGTAGTTTTCCAGATGGTGATGTTTCCTGATAATTTTCCAGAGGGTTATTTTTCCTGGTAGTTTTCCATAGGGTGATGTTTCCTGGTAGTTTTCCAGATGGTGATATTTCATGGTAGATTTGCAGAGGGTTATTTTTTCGGGTAGTTTTCCAGATGGTTATTTTTCCTGGTAGTTTTCCAAAGGGTCATGTTTCCTGATAGTTTTCCAGAAAGATATTTTCCCTGGTAGTTTTCCAGACGGTGTTGTTTCCTGGTAGTTTTCCACAGGGTTATTTTTCCTGGTATATTTTCGGATGGTGATGTTTCCTGGTAGTTTTCTAGATGTTGATTTTTCCGGGTAGTGTTCCAGATGGTGATGTTTCCTCGTAGATTTCCAGAGGATTATTTTGCCTGGTAGTCTTCCAGAGGGTGATGTTTCCTCGTAGTTTTCCAGAGGATTATTTTGCCTGGTAGTTTTCCAGACGGTGTTGTTGACTGGTAGATTTCCAAAGGGTTATTTTTCCTGTAGATTTTCGGATGGTGCTGTTTCCTGGTAGTTTTCTAGATGTTGATGTTTCCTGGTAGTGTTCCAGATGGTGATGTTTCCTCGTAGATTTCCAGAGGATTATTTTGCCTGGTAGTTTTCCAGAGGGTGATGTTTCCTGGTAGCTTTCCAGAGGGTGATGTTTCTTTGTAGTTTTCCAGATGGTGATGTTTCCTGGTAGTTTTCCAGATGGTGATGTTTCGTAGTAATTTTCCAGAGGGTGATGTTTACTGATAATTTTCCAGAGAGTTATTTTTCCTGGTAGTTTTCCATAGGGTGTTGTTTCCTGGTAGTTTTGCAGAGGGTTATGTTTCCTGGTAGTTTTCCAGTGGGTTAATTTTCCTGGTAGTTCTCCAGATTTTCATGCTTCATGTTAGGTTTCCAGATGGTGTTGTTTCCTTGTAGATTCCCAGAGGGTGATTTTTCCCTGGTTTTCCACAGGGTGAAGTTTCCTGGTAGTTCTTCAGATGGTGATGCTTCCTGGTAGTTCTCCAGAGGGTGATGTTTCCTGCAAATATTCCAGATGGTTATGTTTCCTGGTAGTTTTCCAGATGGTGATCTTTCCTGGTAATTTCCAGGATTGTGATTTTTCCCTGTAGTTTTCCAGAGGATGATCTTTCCTGGTATTTTTCCAGAGGGTGATGTTTCCTGGTAGTTTTCCAGAGGGTGATGTTTCCTGGTAGTTTTCCAAAGGGTCCGTTTCCTGGTTGTTTTCCAGATGGCGATGTTTCCTGGTATTTTTCCAGAGGGTGATGTTTCCTGGTAATTTTCCAGAGGATGATGTTTCCTGGTAGTTTTCCAGAGGTTGATGTTTCCTTGTTGTTTTCCAGAGGGTGTTGTTTCCTAGTAATTTTCCAGAGGGTGATGTTTCCTTGTAGTTTTCCAGAGGGTGATGTTTCCTTGTAGTTTTCCAGATGGTGATGTTTCCTGGTATTTTTCCAGAGAGTGATTTTTCCGTGTAGTTTTGCAAATGATGATTTTTCCTGGTAGTTTTCCAGATGGTGATGTTTCGTAATATATTTCCAGAGGGTGATGTTTCCTAGTTGTTTTCCAGAGGGTGTTGTTTCCTAGTAATTTTCCAGAGGGTGATGTTTCCTTGTAGTTTTCCAGAGGGTGATGTTTCCTTGTAGTTTTCTAATGGTGATGTTTCCTGGTAGTTTTCCAGAGGGCTATTTTTCCTGGTAGTTTTCCAGAGGGTGATGTTTCCTGTTAGTTTTCCAGATGCTGATGTTTCCTGTCAGTTTTCCAAAGGGTGATGTTTCCTGATAGTTTTCCAGAAAGATATTTTCCCTGGTAGTTTTCCAGACGGTGTTGTTTCCTGGTAGTTTTCCACAGGGTTATTTTTCCTGGTAGATTTTCGGATGGTGATGTTTCCTGGTAGTTTTCTAGATGTTGATGTTTCCTGGTAGTGTTCCAGATGGTGATGTTTCCTCGTAGATTTCCAGAGGATTGTTTTGCCTGGTAGTTTTCCAGAGGGTGTTGTTTCCTCGTAGTTTTCAACAGGGTTATTTTTCCTGGTAGATTTTCGGATGGTGCTGTTTCCTGTTAGTGATCCAGATGGTGATGTTGCCTCGTAGATTTCCAGAGGATTATTTTGCCTGTTAGTCTTCCAGAGGGTGATGTTTCCTCGTAGTTTTCCAGAGGATTATTTTGCCTGGTAGTTTTCCAGAGGGTGATGTTTCCTGGTAGCTTTCCAGAGGGTGATGTTTCTTTGTAGTTTTCCAGATGGTAATGTTTCCTGGTAGTTTTCCAGATGGTGATGTTTCTTAGTAATTTTCCAGAGGGTGATGTTTCCTGATAATTTTCCAGAGAGTTATTTTTCCTGGTAGTTTTCCATAGGGTGTTGTTTCCTGGTAGTTTTGCAGCGGGTTATGTTTCCTGGTAGTTTTCCAGTGGGTTAATTTTCCTGGTAGTTCTCCAGAGTTTCATGCTTCATGTTAGGTTTCCAGATGGTGATGTTTCCTTGTAGTTTCCCAGAGGGTGATTTTTCCCTGGTTTTCCACAGGGTGAAGTTTCCTGGTAGTTCTTCAGATGGTGATGCTTCCTGGTAGTTCTCCAGAGGGTGATGTTTCCTGCAAATATTCCAGATGATTATTTTTCCTGGTAGTTTTCCAGATGGTGATGTTTCCGGGTAGATTTCCAGAGTGTTATATTTCCCTGTAGTTTTCCAGATGGCGATGATTCCTGGTAGCTTCCCACAGGGTGATTTTTCCTGGTAGTTTTCCAGATGGTGATGTTTCCTGGTAGTTTTTTAGAGGGTGATGTTTCCTGGTAGTTTTCCAGAGGGTGTTGTATCCTGGTAATTTTCCGGAGGGTTATTATTCCGGGTTGTTTTCCAGAGGCTGATGTTTCCTGGTAGTTTTCCATATCGTGATGTTTCCTCGTAGTTTTCCAGAGGGTGATTCTTCTTCATAATTTTCAAGATGGTGATGTTTCCTGGAACTTTTCCAGAGGCTGATGTTTCCTGGTAATTTTCCAGATGGCGATGTTTCCTGATAGTTTTCCAGAGGGTAATGTTTCCTGGTAGTTTTCCAGATGGTGATGTTTCCTTTTAGTTTTCCAGATGGTCATGCTTCCTGGTAGTTTTCCAGAGGGCGATGTTTCCTGGTAGTTTTCCAGATGTTGATGTTTCCTGGTAGTTTTCCTGATGGTGATGTTTCCTTTTATTTTTCCAGAGTGTGATGTTTCTTGGTAGTTTTCGAGAGGTTGATTTTTCCTGGTTATTTTCCAGGTGGTGAAATTTCCTGGTAGTTTCTAGAGGTTGATGTTTCCTGGTTGTTTTCCAGATCGTAATGTTCCTGGTAGTTTTCCAGATGTTGATGTTCCCTGGTCGTTTTCCAGACGGTTAAGTTTTCTTGTAGATTTCCAGAGGGTTATTTTCCCTGGTAGTTTTGCAGAGGGTGTTCTTTCCAGGTAGTTTTCCAGAGGGTTATTTTTCCTGGTAGATTTCTGGATGGTGATGCTTCCTGGTAGTTTTCTCGATGCTGATGTTTCCTGGAAGTGTTCCAGATGGTGATGTTTCCTGGTAGTTTTCCAGATGGTGATGTTTCCATGTAGTTTTCCAGAGGGTTATTTTTCCTGGTAGACTTCCAGATGGTGATGTTTCCTTGTAGTTTCCCAGAGGGTGATTTTTCCCTGTACCTCCTCAGGGTCAGGTTTCCTGGTAGTTCTTCAGATGGTGATGTTTCCTGGTTGTTTTCCAGTGGGTGATGTTTCCTGGTAGTTTTCCGGATGATGATGTTTCCTCATAGATTTGCAGAGTGTGATGTTTCCTGCAATTTTTCCAGAGGGTTATATTTCCTGGTAGTTTTCCAGATGTTTCCTGGTAATTTCCCAGAGTGTGTTTTTTGCCTGTAGTTTTGCAGAGGGTGATATTTCCTGGTTGTTTTCCAGAGGGTGATGTTTCCCGGTAGTTTTCCAGAGGGTAATGTTTCCTCGTTGTTTTCCAGAGGGTGATGTTTCCTGGTAATTTTCCAGAGGGTGATGTTTCCTTGTAGTTTTCCAGAGGGTAATGTTTCCCTGTAGTTTTCCAGATGGCGATGTTTCCTGGTTGTTTTCCAGGTATTGATTTTTCCCTGTAGTTTTCCAGATGGTGATTTTTCCGGGTAGTTTTCTTGATGGTGATGTTTCCTTGTAATTTTCTAGAGGGTGATGTTTCCTGGTAGTTTTCTGGATGGTGATGTTTCCTGATAATTTTCCAGAGGATTATCAATCCTTGTAGTTTTTCAGAGGGTGATGTTTTCTGTTAGTTTTCCAGAGGGTGATATTTCCTGGTAGATTTCCAGATGGTGATGTTTCCTAACATTTTTCCAGATGCTGTTGTTTCCTGTTAGTTTTCCAAAGGGTGATGTTTCCTGGTAATTTTACAGAGGGTGATGTTTCTTGGTAGATTTCCAGATGGTGATGTTTCCTGGTAGTTTTCCAGATGGTGATGTTTGCTGGTAGTTTTCCAGAGGGTGATGTTTCCTGGTAGTTTTCCAGAAGGATATTTTCCCTGGTAGATTTGCAGAGGGTATCGTTTCCTGGTAGTTTTCTAGAGGGTGATGATTCCTGGTAGTTTTCCACATCGTAATGTTCCTGGTAGTTTTCCAGATGTTGATGTTTCTTGGTAGTTTTCCAGAGGGTTAAGTATTCTCGTAGTTTTCCAGAGGGTTATTTTACCTGGTAGATTTCCAGAGTGTTTTGTTTCCTGATTGGTTTCCAGTGGGTGATGTTTCCTGGTAGTTTTCCAGGTGGTGATGTTTCCTGGAATTTTTCCAGAGGGTTATTTTGCCTGGCAGTCTTCCAGAGGTTGATGTTTCCTGGTAGCTTTCCAGATGTTTATTCTGCCTGGTAGTTTTCCAGAGGGTGATGTTTCCTGGTAGTTTTCCGGAGTGTGTTGTCTCCTGGTAGTTTTCCAGAGAGTGATGTTTCCTGCTAGTTTTCCATATGGTGATTTTTCCTGGTACTTTTCCATCGGGTGATGTTTCCTGGTAGTTTTCCAGATGTTGATGTTTCCTGTTAGTTTTCCTGAGGGTGATGTTTCCCGGTAGTTTTCCAGATGGTGATGTTTTCTGGTCGTTTTCCAGAGGGTGATTTTTCCAAGTACTTTTCCAGAGTGTGATGTTTCCTGCTAGTTTTCCAGATGGTGATGTTTCCTTGTCGTTTTCCAGAGGGTTATTTTTCCCTGTAATTTTCCAGATGGTGATGTTTCCTGGTAGTTTTCCACAAGATTATTTTTCCAGGTAGATTTCCACATGGTGATGTTTCCTTGTAGAAATCTAGATGGTGATGTTTCGAAGTAGTTTTCCAGATGGTGATATTTCATGCTTGATTTCCAGAGGGGTATTTTACCTGGTAGTTTTCCAGAGCGAGATGATTCCTGGTAGATTTCCAGAGGGTGAGGTTTCCTGTTAGTTTTACAGAGGGTTAATCTTCCTGGTAGTTTTCCAGATTTTGATGCTTCATGTTAGGTTTCCAGCGGGTGATGTTTCCTGGTAGTTTTCCAGAAAGTTATTTTTCCTGGTGGTTTTCCATCGGGTGATGTTTCCTGGTAGTTTTAAAGAACGTGATGTTTCCTGTTAGTTTTCCACATGCTGATGTTTCCTCTTTGTTTTCCAAATGGAGATGTTTCCTCGTAGTTTTCCAGAGGGTTATTTTTCCTGGTAGTTTTCCATTGGGTGATGTTTCCTGGTAGTTTTAAAGAAGGTGATGTTTCCTGTTAGTTTTCCAGATGCTGATGTTTCCTGTTTGTTTTCCAAATGGAGATGTTTCCTGGTAGTTTTCCAGAGGGTGATATTTCCTGCTAGATTTCCAGATGGTGATGTTTCCTGTTAGTTTTCCAGATGGTGATGTTCCTTGGTAGTTTTCCACATGTTGATGTTTCCTGGAGGTTTTCCAGAGGGTGATGTTTCCTTGTAGTTTTCCAGAGGGATATTTTCCCTGGTAGTTTTCTAGATGGCGATGATTCCTGGTAGTTTCCCAGAGGTTGATTTTTCCGTGTAGTTTTCCAGTGGGTGATGTTTCCAGCAGATTTTCGGGAGCGTTATTTTTCCTGGTAGTTTTCCAGATGGTGATGTTTCATGGTAATTTCCCAGTGTGTGATTTTTCCCTGGTAGTTTTCCAGAGTGTGATGTTTCCTGTTAGTTTTCCTGAGGGTGATGTTTCCTGGTAGTTTTCCAGATGGTGATGTTTTCTGGTCGTTTTCCAGAGGGTGATTTTTCCCTGTACTTTTCCAGAGTGTGATGTTTCCTAGTAGTTTTCCAGATGGTGATGTTCCCTTGTCGTTTTCCAGAGGGTTATTTTTCCCTGTAATTTTCCAGATGGTGATGTTTCCTGGTAGTTTTCCAGGAGGTTATTTTTCCTGTTAGATTTCCACATGGTGATGCTTCCTTGTAGAAATCTAGATGCTCATGTTTCGTGGTAGTTTTCCAGACGATGATGTTTCCTTGTAGTTTTCCAGATGGTGATGTTTCCTGGTAGTTTTCCAGATGTTGATGGTTCCTGGTAGTTTTCCAGAGGGATATGTTTCCTGATAGTTTTCCAGAGGGTTAATTTGCATGGCAGTTTTCCAGCGTGTGTTGTTTCCTGGTAGTTTTCCTGATGTTGATGTTTCCTGGTAGATTTCCAGAGGGTTATATTCCCTGGTAGTTTTCCAGAGTGTGTTGTTTCCTCTTAGTTTTCCAGGTGGTGATGTTTCCTTTTCGTTTCCCAGATTATTATTTTTCCCTGTAATTTTCCAGATGGTGATGTTTCCTGGTAGTTTTCCAGAAGGTTATTTTTCCTTGTAGATTTCCACATGGTGATGCTTCCTTGTAGAAATCTAGATGCTGATGTTTCGTGGTAGTTTTCCAGACGATGATGTTTCCTTGTAGTTTTCCAGATAGTGATGTTTCCTGGTAGTTTTCCAGATGTTGATGGTTCCTGGTAGTTTTCCAGAGGGATATGTTTCCTGGTAGTTTTCCAGAGGGTTAATTTGCCTGGTAGTTTTCCAGCGTGTGTTGTTTCCTGGTAGTTTTCCTGATGTTGATGTTTCCTGGTAGATTTCCAGAGGGTTATCTTCCCTGGTAGTTTTCCAGAGTGTGTTGTTTCCTGTTCGTTTTCCAGATGGTGATGTTTCCTCATAGTTTTCCACATGTTGATGTTTCCTGGAAGTTTGCCAGTGGGTTAATTTTCCTGGTAGTTTTCCTGATTTTGATGCTTCTTGTTAGGTTTCCAGCGGGTGATGTTTCCTGGTAATTTTCCAGAGGGTTATTTTTCCTGCTAGTTTTCCATTGGGTGATGTTTCCTGGTAGTTTTAAAGAAGGTGATGTTTCCTGTTAGTTTTCCAGATGCTGATGTTTCCTGTTTTTTTTTCCAAATGGAGATGATTCCTTGTAGTATTCCAGAGGGTTATTTTTCCAGGTAGTTTTCCATCGGGTGATGTTTCCTTGTAGTTTTCCAGATGGTGATGTTTCCTGTTAGATTTCCAGAGGGTGAGTTTTCTTGGTATTTTTCCAGAGTGTGATGTTTCCTGTTAGTTTTCCTGAGGGTGATGTTTCCTGGTAGTTTTCCAGATGGTGATGTTTTCTGGTCGTTTTCCAGAGGTTGATTTTTCCCAGTACTTTTCCAGAGTGTGATGTTTCCTGATAGTTTTCCAGATGGTGATGTTTCCTTGTCGTTTTCCAGAGGGTTATTTTTTCCCTGTAATTTTCCAGATGGTGATGTTTCCTGGTAGTTTTCCAGAAGTTTATTTTCCCTGGTAGATTTCCACATGGTGATGCTTCCTTGTAGAAATCTAGATGCTGATGTTTCGTGGTAGTTTTCCAGACGATCATGTTTCCTTGTGGTTTTCCAGATGGTGATGTTTCCTGGTAGTTTTCCAGATGTTGATGGTTCCTGGTAGTTTTCCATAGGGTTAATTTGCCTGGTAGATTTCCAGAGTGTATTGTTTCCTGGTAGTTTTCCTGATGTTGATGTTTCCTGGTAGATTTCCAGAGGGTTATTTTCCCTGGTTGTTTTCCAGAGTGTGTTGTTTCCTCCTGGTTTTCCAGGTGGTGATGTTTCCTTGTCGTTTTCCAGATTATTATTTTTCCCTGTAATATTCCAGATGGTGATGTTTCCTGGTAGTTTTCCAGAAGGTTATTTTTCCTGGTACATTTCCACATGGTGATATTTCCTTGTAGAAATCTAGATGGTGATGTTTCATGGTACAAAAACAGAATTACCTGGAAAAACTCAGTAGGTCTGGCAGCATCGGCGGAGAAGAAAAGAGTTGACGTTTCGAGTCCTCATGACCCTTCGACAGAACTTGATTTTGAGTCCAGGAAAGAGTTGAAATGTAAGCTGGTTTAAGGTTTGTGGGGGGGGGGGGGGGGGGGGGGAAAGGAGAGAGAGAGAGAGACAGAGGTGCTTGTGTAGACAAACAAGCAGTGATAGAAGCAGATCATCAAAAGATGTCAGTAACAATCTCCAGACGATGATGTTTCCTTGTAGTTTTCCAGATTGTAGTTTTCCAGATGTTGATGGTTCCTGGTAGTTTTTCCAGAGGGATATGTTTTCTGGTAGATTTCCAGAGGGTTAATTTGCCTGGTAGTTTTCCAGAGTGTGTTGTTTCCTGGTAGTTTTTCCTGATGTTGATGTTTCCCTGGTAGATTTCCAGAGGGTTATTTTCCCTGGTAGTTTTCCAGAGTGTGTTGTTTCCTGGTAGTTTTCCAGGTGGTGATGTTTCCCTTGTCGTTTTCCAGATTATTATTTTTCCCTGTAATTTTCCAGATGGTCATGTTTCCTGGAAGCTTTCCAGAAGGTTATTTTTTCCTGGTAGATTTCCACATGGTGATATTTCCTTGTAGAAATCTAGATGGTGATGTTTCGTGGTAGTTTTCCAGACGATGATGTGTCCTTGTAGTTTTCCAAATGGCGATGTTTCCTGGTAGTTTTCCAGATGTTGATGGTTCCTGGTAGTTTTCCAGAGGGATATGTTTTCCTGGTAGTTTTCCAGAGGGTTAATTTGCCTGGTTGTTTTCCAGAGTGTGCTGTATCCTAGTAGTTTTCCTGATGTTGATGTTTCCTTGTCGTTTTCCAGAGGGATATTTTTCCCTGTAATTTTCCAGATGGTGATGTTTCCTGGTAGTTTTCCAGAAGTTTATTTCTCCTGGTAGATTTCCACATGGTGATGCTTCCTTGTAGAAATCTAGATGCTGATGTTTCGTGGTAGATTTCCAGACAATGATGTTTCCCTTGTAGTTTTTCCAGATGGTGATGTTTCCTGGTAGTTTTCCAGATGTTGATGGTTCCTGGTAGTTTTCCAGAGGGTTAATTTGCCTGGTAGTTTTCCAGCGTGTGTTGTTTCCTGGTAGTTTTCCTGATGTTGATGTTTCCTGGTAGTTTTCCAGAGGGTTATCTTCCCTGGTAGTTTTCCAGAGTGTGTTGTTTCCTGGTAGTTTTCCAGGTGGTGATGTTTCCTTGTCGTTTTCCAGATTATTATTTTTCCCTGTAATTTTCCAGATGGTCATGTTTCCTGGTAGGTTTCAGAAGGTCATTTTTCCTGGAAGATTTCCACATGGTGATATTTCCTTGTAGAAATCTAGATGCTGATGTTTCGTGGTAGTTTTCCAGACGATGATGTTTCCTTGTAGTTTTCCAGATGGTGATGTTTCCTGGTAGTTTTCCAGAGGGTTATTTTTCCCTGTAATTTTCCAAATGGTGATGTTTCCTGGTAGTTTTCCAGAAGGTTATTTTTTCCTGGTAGATTTCCACATGGTGATGCTTCCTTGTAGAAATCTAGATGCTGATGTTTCGTGGTAGTTTTCCAGGCGATGATGTTTCCTTGTAGTTTTCCAGATAGTGATGTTTCCTGGTAGTTTTCCAGATGTTGATGGTTTCCTGGTAGTTTTCCAGAGGGATATGTTTTCCTGGTAGTTTTCCAGAGGGTTAATTTTGCCTGGTAGTTTTCCAGCGTGTGTTGTTTCCTGGTAGTTTTCCTGATGTTGATGTTTCCTGGTAGATTTCCAGAGGGTTATTTTCCCTGGTAGTTTTCCAGAGTGTGTTGTTTCCTGGTAGTTTTCCAGGTGGTGATGTTTCCTTGTCGTTTTCCAGATTATTATTTTTCCCTGTAATTTTCCAGATGGTCATGTTTCCTGGAAGCTTTCCAGAAGGTTATTTTTCCTGGTAGATTTCCACATGGTGATATTTCCTTGTAGAAATCTAGATGGTGATGTTTCGTGGTAGTTTTCCAGACGATGATGTGTCCTTGTAGTTTTCCAAATGGCGATGTTTCCTGGTAGTTTTCCAGATGTTGATGGTTCCTGGTAGTTTTCCAGAGGATATGTTTCTTGGTAGTTTTCCAGAGGGTTAATTTGCCTGGTTGTTTTCCAGAGTGTGCTGTATCCTAGTAGTTTTCCTGATGTTGATGTTTCCTTGTCGTTTTCCAGAGGGATATTTTTCCCTGTAATTTTCCAGATGGTGATGTTTCCTGGTAGTTTTCCAGAAGTTTATTTCTCCTGGTAGATTTCCACATGGTGATGCTTCCTTGTAGAAATCTAGATGCTGATGTTTCGTGGTAGATTTCCAGACAATGATGTTTCCTTGTAGTTTTCCAGATGGTGATGTTTCCTGGTAGTTTTCCAGATGTTGATGGTTCCTGGTAGTTTTCCAGAGGGTTAATTTGCCTGGTAGTTTTCCAGCGTGTGTTGTTTCCTGGTAGTTTTCCTGATGGTTGATGTTTCCTGGTAGTTTTCCAGAGGGTTATCTTCCCTGGTAGTTTTCCAGAGTGTGTTGTTTCCTGGTAGTTTTCCAGGTGGTGATGTTTCCTTGTCGTTTTCCAGATTATTATTTTTCCCTGTAATTTTCCAGATGGTCATGTTTCCTGGTAGGTTTCCAGAAGGTCATTTTTCCTGGAAGATTTCCACATGGTGATATTTCCTTGTAGAAATCTAGATGCTGATGTTTCGTGGTTAGTTTTCCAGACGATGATGTTTCCTTGTAGTTTTCCAGATGGTGATGTTTCCTGGTAGTTTTCCAGAGGGTTATTTTTCCCTGTAATTTTCCAAATGGTGATGTTTCCTGGTAGTTTTCCAGAAGGTTATTTTTCCTGGTAGAATTTCCACATGGTGATGCTTCCTTGTAGAAATCTAGATGCTCATGTTTCGTGGTAGTTTTCCAGGCGATGATGTTTCCTTGTAGTTTTCCAGATAGTGATGTTTCCTGGTAGTTTTCCAGATGTTGATGGTTCCTGGTAGTTTTCCAGAGGGATATGTTTCCTGGTAGTTTTCCAGAGGGTTAATTTGCCTGGTAGTTTTCCAGCGTGTGTTGTTTCCTGGTAGTTTTCCTGATGTTGATGTTTCCTGGTAGATTTCCAGAGGGTTATCTTCCCTGGTAGTTTTCCAGAGTGTGTTGTTTCCTGCTGGTATTCCAGGTGGTGATGTTTCCTTGTCGTTTTCCAGATTATTATTTTTCCCTGTAATTTTCCAGATGGTGATGTTTCCTGGTAGTTTTCCAGAAGGTTATTTTTCCTGGTAGATTTCCACATGGTGATATTTCCTTGTAAAAATCTAGATGGTGATGTTTCGTGGTAGTTTTCCAGATGATATGTTTCCTTGTAGTTTTCCAGATGGTGATGTTTCCTGGTAGTTTTCCAGAGGGTTATTTTTCCCAGTAATTTTCCAAATGGTGATGTTTCCTGGTAGTTTTCCAGAAGGTTATTTTTCCTGGTAGATTTCCACATGGTGATGCTTCCTTGTAGAAATCTAGATGCTGATGTTTCATGGTTGTTTTCCAGATGATGATGTTTCCTTGTAGTTTTCCAGATGGTGATGTTTCCTGGTAGTTTTCCAGATGTTGATGGTTCCTGGTAGTTTTCCAGAGGGATATGTTTCCTGGTACTTTTCCAGAGGGTTAATTTGCCTGGTAGTTTTCCAGCGTGTGTTGTTTCCTGGTAGTTTTCCTGATGTTGATGTTTCCTGGTAGCTTTCCAGAGGGTTATCTTCCCTGGTAGTTTTCCAGAGTGTGTTGTTTCCTCGTAGTTTTCCAGGTGGTGATGTTTCCTTGTCGTTTTCCAGATTATTATTTTTCCCTGTAATTTTCCAGATGGTCATGTTTCCTGGTAGGTTTCCAGAAGGTCATTTTTCCTGGAAGATTTCCACATGGTGATATTTCCTTGTAGAAATCTAGATGCTGATGTTTCGTGGTAGTTTTCCAGACGATGATGTTTCCTTGTAGTTTTCCAGATGGTGATGTTTCCTGGTAGTTTTCCAGAGGGTTATTTTTCCCTGTAATTTTCCAAATGGTGATGTTTCCTGGTAGTTTTCCAGAAGGTTATTTTTCCTGGTAGATTTCCACATGGTGATGCTTCCTTGTAGAAATCTAGATGCTGATGTTTCGTGGTAGTTTTCCAGGCGATGATGTTTCCTTGTAGTTTTCCAGATAGTGATGTTTCCTGGTAGTTTTCCAGATGTTGATGGTTCCTGGTAGTTTTCCAGAGGGATATGTTTCCTGGTAGTTTTCCAGAGGGTTAATTTGCCTGGTAGTTTTCCAGCGTGTGTTGTTTCCTGGTAGTTTTCCTGATGTTGATGTTTCCTGGTAGATTTCCAGAGGGTTATTTTCCCTGGTAGTTTTCCAGAGTGTGTTGTTTCCTGGTAGTTTTCCAGGTGGTGATGTTTCCTTGTCGTTTTCCAGATTATTATTTTTCCCTGTAATTTTCCAGATGGTCATGTTTCCTGGAAGCTTTCCAGAAGGTTATTTTTCCTGGTAGATTTCCACATGGTGATATTTCCTTGTAGAAATCTAGATGGTGATGTTTCGTGGTAGTTTTCCAGACGATGATGTGTCCTTGTAGTTTTCCAAATGGCGATGTTTCCTGGTAGTTTTCCAGATGTTGATGGTTCCTGGTAGTTTTCCAGAGGGATATGTTTCCTGGTAGTTTTCCAGAGGGTTAATTTGCCTGGTTGTTTTCCAGAGTGTGCTGTATCCTAGTAGTTTTCCTGATGTTGATGTTTCCTTGTCGTTTTCCAGAGGGATATTTTTCCCTGTAATTTTCCAGATGGTGATGTTTCCTGGTAGTTTTCCAGAAGTTTATTTCTCCTGGTAGATTTCCACATGGTGATGCTTCCTTGTAGAAATCTAGATGCTGATGTTTCGTGGTAGATTTCCAGACAATGATGTTTCCTTGTAGTTTTCCAGATGGTGATGTTTCCTGGTAGTTTTCCAGATGTTGATGGTTCCTGGTAGTTTTCCAGAGGGTTAATTTGCCTGGTAGTTTTCCAGCGTGTGTTGTTTCCTGGTAGTTTTCCTGATGTTGATGTTTCCTGGTAGTTTTCCAGAGGGTTATCTTCCCTGGTAGTTTTCCAGAGTGTGTTGTTTCCTGGTAGTTTTCCAGGTGGTGATGTTTCCTTGTCGTTTTCCAGATTATTATTTTTCCCTGTAATTTTCCAGATGGTCATGTTTCCTGGTAGGTTTCCAGAAGGTCATTTTTCCTGGAAGATTTCCACATGGTGATATTTCCTTGTAGAAATCTAGATGCTGATGTTTCGTGGTAGTTTTCCAGACGATGATGTTTCCTTGTAGTTTTCCAGATGGTGATGTTTCCTGGTAGTTTTCCAGAGGGTTATTTTTCCCTGTAATTTTCCAAATGGTGATGTTTCCTGGTAGTTTTCCAGAAGGTTATTTTTCCTGGTAGATTTCCACATGGTGATGCTTCCTTGTAGAAATCTAGATGCTCATGTTTCGTGGTAGTTTTCCAGGCGATGATGTTTCCTTGTAGTTTTCCAGATAGTGATGTTTCCTGGTAGTTTTCCAGATGTTGATGGTTCCTGGTAGTTTTCCAGAGGGATATGTTTCCTGGTAGTTTTCCAGAGGGTTAATTTGCCTGGTAGTTTTCCAGCGTGTGTTGTTTCCTGGTAGTTTTCCTGATGTTGATGTTTCCTGGTAGATTTCCAGAGGGTTATCTTCCCTGGTAGTTTTCCAGAGTGTGTTGTTTCCTGCTGGTATTCCAGGTGGTGATGTTTCCTTGTCGTTTTCCAGATTATTATTTTTCCCTGTAATTTTCCAGATGGTGATGTTTCCTGGTAGGTTTCCAGAAGGTTATTTTTCCTGGTAGATTTCCACATGGTGATATTTCCTTGTAAAAATCTAGATGGTGATGTTTCGTGGTAGTTTTCCAGATGATATGTTTCCTTGTAGTTTTCCAGATGGTGATGTTTCCTGGTAGTTTTCCAGAGGGTTATTTTTCCCAGTAATTTTCCAAATGGTGATGTTTCCTGGTAGTTTTCCAGAAGGTTATTTTTCCTGGTAGATTTCCACATGGTGATGCTTCCTTGTAGAAATCTAGATGCTGATGTTTCATGGTTGTTTTCCAGATGATGATGTTTCCTTGTAGTTTTCCAGATGGTGATGTTTCCTGGTAGTTTTCCAGATGTTGATGGTTCCTGGTAGTTTTCCAGAGGGATATGTTTCCTGGTACTTTTCCAGAGGGTTAATTTGCCTGGTAGTTTTCCAGCGTGTGTTGTTTCCTGGTAGTTTTCCTGATGTTGATGTTTCCTGGTAGCTTTCCAGAGGGTTATCTTCCCTGGTAGTTTTCCAGAGTGTGTTGTTTCCTCGTAGTTTTCCAGGTGGTGATGTTTCCTTGTCGTTTTCCAGATTATTATTTTTCCCTGTAATTTTCCAGATGGTCATGTTTCCTGGTAGGTTTCCAGAAGGTCATTTTTCCTGGAAGATTTCCACATGGTGATATTTCCTTGTAGAAATCTAGATGCTGATGTTTCGTGGTAGTTTTCCAGACGATGATGTTTCCTTGTAGTTTTCCAGATGGTGATGTTTCCTGGTAGTTTTCCAGAGGGTTATTTTTCCCTGTAATTTTCCAAATGGTGATGTTTCCTGGTAGTTTTCCAGAAGGTTATTTTTCCTGGTAGATTTCCACATGGTGATGCTTCCTTGTAGAAATCTAGATGCTGATGTTTCGTGGTAGTTTTCCAGGCGATGATGTTTCCTTGTAGTTTTCCAGATAGTGATGTTTCCTGGTAGTTTTCCAGATGTTGATGGTTCCTGGTAGTTTTCCAGAGGGATATGTTTCCTGGTAGTTTTCCAGAGGGTTAATTTGCCTGGTAGTTTTCCAGCGTGTGTTGTTTCCTGGTAGTTTTCCTGATGTTGATGTTTCCTGGTAGATTTCCAGAGGGTTATTTTCCCTGGTAGTTTTCCAGAGTGTGTTGTTTCCTCGTAGTTTTCCAGGTGGTGATGTTTCCTTGTCGTTTTCCAGATTATTATTTTTCCCTGTAATTTTCCAGATGGTCATGTTTCCTGGTAGTTTTCCAGAAGGTTATTTTTCCTGGTAGATTTCCACAAGGTGATATTTCTTTGTAGAAATCTAGATGGAGATGTTTCGTGGTAATTTCCCAGACGATGATGTTTCCTTGTAGTTTTCCAGATGGTGGCGTTTCCTGGTAGTTTTCCAGATGTTGATGGTTCCTGGTAGTTTTCCTGATGTTGATGTTTCCTGGTAGATTTCCAGAGGGTTATTTTCGCTGGTAGTTTTCCAGAGTGTGTTGTTTCCTGGTAGTTTTCCAGGTGGCGATGTTTCCTGGTAGTTTTCTAGATGGTGATGTTTCCTGGTAGTTTTCCACATCGTAATGTTCCTGGTAGTTTTCCAGATGTTGATGTTTCTTGGTAGTTTTCCAGAGGGTTAAGTTTTCTCATAGTTTTCCGGAGGGCTATTTTACCTGGAAGATTTCCAGAGGGTTTTGTTTCCTGATGGGTTTCCAGTGGGTGATGTTTCCTGGTAGTATTAAAGAAGGTGACGTTTCCTGTTAGTTTTCCAGATGCTGATGTTTCCTGTTAGTTTTCCAAAGGGTGATGTTTCCTGGTAGTTTTCCAGAGGGTGATGTTTCCTGGTAGATTTCCAGATGGTGATGTTTCCTGTTAGTTTTCCAGATGTTGATGGTTCCTGGTAGATTTCCACAGGGATATGTTTCCTGGTAGTTTTCCAGAGGGTTAATTTGCCTGGTAGTTTTCCAGCGTGTGTTGTTTCCTGGTAGTTGTCCTGATGTTGATGTTTCCTGGTAGATTTCCAGAGGGTTATTTTCGCTGGTAGTTTTCCAGAGTGTGTTGTTTCCTGGTAGTTTTCCAGGTGGCGATGTTTCCTGTAGTTTTCTAGATGGTGATGTTTCCTGGTAGTTTTCCACATCGTAATGTTCCTGGTAGTTTTCCAGATGTTGATGTTTCTTGGTAGTTTTCCAGAGGGTTAAGTTTTCTCATAGTTTTCCGGAGGGCTATTTTACCTGGAAGATTTCCAGAGGGTTTTGTTTCCTGATGGGTTTCCAGTGGGTGATGTTTCCTGGTAGTATTAAAGAAGGTGATGTTTCCTGTTAGTTCTCCAGATGCTGGTGTTTCCTGCTAGTTTTCCAAAGAGTGATGTTTCCTGGTAGTTTTCCAGAGGGTGATGTTTCCTGGTAGATTTCCAGATGGTGATGTTTCCTGTTAGTTTTCCAGATGTTGATGGTTCCTGGTAGTTTTCCAGAGGGATATGTTTCCTGGTAGTTTTCCAGAGGGTTAATTTGCCTGGTAGTTTTCCAGCGTGTGTTGTTTCCTGGTAGTTTTCCTGATGTTGATGTTTCCTGGTAGATTTCCAGAGGGTTATCTTCCCTGGTAGTTTTCCAGAGTGTGTTGTTTCCTGGTATTTTCCAGGTGGTGATGTTTCCTTGTCGTTTTCCAGATTATTATTTTTCCCTGTAATTTTCCAGATGGTGATGTTTCCTGGTAGTTTTCCAGAAGGTTATTTTTCCTGGCAGATTTCCACATGGTGATATTTCCTTGTAGAAATCTAGATGGTGATGTTTCGTGGTAGTTTTCCAGACGATGATGTTTCCTTGTAGTTTTCCAGATGGTGATGTTTCCTGGTAGTTTTCCAGATGTTGATGGTTCCTGGTAGTTTTCCAGAGGGATATGTTTCCTGGTAGTTTTCCAGAGGGTTAATTTGCCTGGTTGTTTTCCAGAGTGTGCTGTATCCTGGTAGTTTTCCTGATGTTGATGTTTCCTGGTAGATTTCCAGAAGGTTATTTTCCCCTGGGAGTATTCCAGTGTGTGTTGTGTCCTCGTAGTTTTCCAGGTGGTGATGTTTCCTGGTAATTTTCTAGAGGGTGATGTTTCCTGATAGTTTTCCACATCGTAATGTTCCTGGTAGTTTTCCAGATGTTGATGTTTGTTGGTAGTTTTCCAGAGGGTTAACTTTTCTCGTAGTTTTCCAGAGGGTTACTTCACCTGGAAGATTTCCAGAGGGTTTTGTTTCCTGATGGGTTTCCAGTGGGTGATGTTTCCTGGTAGCTTTAAAGAAGGTGATGTTTCCTGTAAGTGTTCCAGATGCTGATGTTTCCTGTTAGTTTTCCAAAGGGTGATGTTTCCTGGTAGTTTTCCAGAGGGTGATGTTTCCTGGTAGATTTCCAGATGGTGATGTTTCCTGTTCGTTTTCCAGATGGTGATGTTTCCTCATAGTTTTCCACATGTTGATTTTTCCTGGAAGTTTGCCAGTGGGTTAATTTTCCTGGTAGTTTTCCTGATTTTGATGCTTCATGTTAGGTTTCCAGCGGGTGATGTTTCCTGGTATTTTCCAGAGGGTTATTTTTCCTGGTAGTTTTCCATCGGGTGATGTTTCCTGGTAGTTTTAAAGAAGGTGATGTTTCCTTTTAGTTTTCCAGATGCTGATGTTTCCTGTTTTTTTTCCAAATGGAGATGATTCCTTGTAGTATTCCAGAGGGATATTTTTCCAGGTAGTTTTCCATCGGGTGATGTTTCCTGGTAGTTTTCCAGATGGTGATGTTTCCTGTTAGATTTCCAGAAGTTGAGTTTTCTTGGTATTTTACCAGAGTGTGATGTTTCCTGTTAGTTTTCCTGAGGGTGATGTTTCCTGGTAGTTTTCCAGATGGTGTTGTTTTCTGGTCGTTTTCCAGAGGTTGATTTTTCCCTGTACTTTTCCAGAGTGTGATGTTTCCTGGTAGTTTTCCAGAAGTTTATTTTTCCTGGTAGATTTCCACATGGTGATGCTTCCTTGTAGAAATCTAGATGCTGATGTTTCGTGGTAGTTTTCCAGACGATGATGTTTCCTTGTAGTTTTCCAGATGGTGATGTTTCCTGGTAGTTTTCCAGAGGGTTATTTTTCCCAGTAATTTTCCAAATGGTGATGTTTCCTGGTAGTTTTCCAGAAGGTTATTTTTCCTGGTAGATTTCCACATGGTGATGCTTCCTTGTAGAAATCTAGATGCTGATGTTTCATGGTTGTTTTCCAGACGATGATGTTTCCTTGTAGTTTTCCAGATGGTGATGTTTCCTTGTAGTTTTCCAGATGTTGATGGTTCCTGGTAGTTTTCCATAGGTATATGTTTCCTGGTAGTTTTCCAGAGGGTTAATTTGCCTGGTAGTTTTCCAGCGTGTTTTGTTTCCTGGTAGTTTTCCTGATGTTGATGTTTCCTGGTAGATTTCCAGAGGGTTATCTTCCCTGGTAGTTTTCCAGAGTGTGTTGTTTCCTCGTAGTTTTCCAGGTGGTGATGTTTCCTTGTCGTTTTCCAGATTATTATTTTTCCCTGTAATTTTCCAGATGGTGATGTTTCCTGGTAGTTTTCCAGAAGGTTATTTTTCCTGGTAGATTTCCACATGGTGATATTTCCTTGTAGAAATCTAGATGGTGATGTTTCGTGGTAGTTTTCCAGACGATGATGTTTCCTTGTAGTTTTCCAGATGGTGATGTTTCCTGGTAGTTTTCCAGATGTTGATGGTTCCTGGTAGTTTTCCAGAGGGATATGTTTCCTGGTAGTTTTCCAGAGGGTTAATTTGCCTGGTTGTTTTCCAGAGTGTGCAGTATCCTAGTAGTTTTCCTGATGTTGATGTTTCCTTGTCGTTTTCCAGAGGGATATTTTTCCCTGTAATTTTCCAGATGGTGATGTTTCCTGGTAGTTTTCCAGAAGTTTATTTTTCCTGGTAGATTTCCACATGGTGATGCTTCCTTGTAGAAATCTAGATGCTGATGTTTCGTGGTAGATTTCCAGACGATGATGTTTCCTTGTAGTTTTCCAGATGGTGATGTTTCCTCGTAGTTTTCCAGATGTTGATGGTTCCTGGTAGTTTTCCAGAGGGTTAATTTGCCTGGTAGATTTCCAGAGTGTGTTGTTTCCTGGTAGTTTTCCTGATGTTGATGTTTCCTGGTAGATTTCCAGAGGGTTATTTTCCCTGGTAGTTTTCCAGAGTGTGTTGTTTCCTGCTGGTTTTCCAGGTGGTGATGTTTCCTTGTCGTTTTCCAGATTATTATTTTTCCCTGTAATTTTCCAGATGGTCATGTTTCCTGGTAGGTTTCCAGAAGGTCATTTTTCCTGGAAGATTTCCACATGGTGATATTTCCTTGTAGAAATCTAGATGCTGATGTTTCGTGGTAGTTTTCCAGACGATGATGTTTCCTTGTAGTTTTCCAGATGGTGATGTTTCCTGGTAGTTTTCCAGAGGGTTATTTTTCCCTGTAATTTTCCAAATGGTGATGTTTCCTGGTAGTTTTCCAGAAGGTTATTTTTCCTGGTAGATTTCCACATGGTGATGCTTCCTTGTAGAAATCTAGATGCTGATGTTTCGTGGTAGTTTTCCAGGCGATGATGTTTCCTTGTAGTTTTCCAGATAGTGATGTTTCCTGGTAGTTTTCCAGATGTTGATGGTTCCTGGTAGTTTTCCAGAGGGATATGTTTCCTGGTAGTTTTCCAGAGGGTTAATTTGCCTGGTAGTTTTCCAGCGTGTGTTGTTTCCTTGTAGTTTTCCTGATGTTGATGTTTCCTGGTAGATTTCCAGAGGGTTATCTTCCCTGGTAGTTTTCCAGAGTGTGTTGTTTCCTGCTGGTATTCCAGGTGGTGATGTTTCCTTGTCGTTTTCCAGATTATTATTTTTCCCTGTAATTTTCCAGATGGTGATGTTTCCTGGTAGTTTTCCAGAAGGTTATTTTTCCTGGTAGATTTCCACATGGTGATATTTCCTTGTAAAAATCTAGATGGTGATGTTTCGTGGTAGTTTTCCAGATGATATGTTTCCTTGTAGTTTTCCAGATGGTGATGTTTCCTGGTAGTTTTCCAGAGGGTTATTTTTCCCAGTAATTTTCCAAATGGTGATGTTTCCTGGTAGTTTTCCAGAAGGTTATTTTTCCTGGTAGATTTCCACATGGTGATGCTTCCTTGTAGAAATCTAGATGCTGATGTTTCATGGTTGTTTTCCAGATGATGATGTTTCCTTGTAGTTTTCCAGATGGTGATGTTTCCTGGTAGTTTTCCAGATGTTGATGGTTCCTGGTAGTTTTCCAGAGGGATATGTTTCCTGGTACTTTTCCAGAGGGTTAATTTGCCTGGTAGTTTTCCAGCGTGTGTTGTTTCCTGGTAGTTTTCCTGATGTTGATGTTTCCTGGTAGCTTTCCAGAGGGTTATCTTCCCTGGTAGTTTTCCAGAGTGTGTTGTTTCCTCGTAGTTTTCCAGGTGGTGATGTTTCCTTGTCGTTTTCCAGATTATTATTTTTCCCTGTAATTTTCCAGATGGTCATGTTTCCTGGTAGTTTTCCAGAAGGTTATTTTTCCTGGTAGATTTCCACAAGGTGATATTTCTTTGTAGAAATCTAGATGGAGATGTTTTGTGGTAATTTCCCAGACGATGATGTTTCCTTGTAGTTTTCCAGATGGTGGCGTTTCCTGGTAGTTTTCCAGATGTTGATGGTTCCTGGTAGTTTTCCTGATGTTGATGTTTCCTGGTAGATTTCCAGAGGGTTATTTTCGCTGGTAGTTTTCCAGAGTGTGTTGTTTCCTGGTAGTTTTCCAGGTGGCGATGTTTCCTGGTAGTTTTCTAGATGGTGATGTTTCCTGGTAGTTTTCCACATCGTAATGTTCCTGGTAGTTTTCCAGATGTTGATGTTTCTTGGTAGTTTTCCAGAGGGTTAAGTTTTCTCATAGTTTTCCGGAGGGCTATTTTACCTGGAAGATTTCCAGAGGGTTTTGTTTCCTGATGGGTTTCCAGTGGGTGATGTTTCCTGGTAGTATTAAAGAAGGTGACGTTTCCTGTTAGTTTTCCAGATGCTGATGTTTCCTGTTAGTTTTCCAAAGGGTGATGTTTCCTGGTAGTTTTCCAGAGGGTGATGTTTCCTGGTAGATTTCCAGATGGTGATGTTTCCTGTTAGTTTTCCAGATGTTGATGGTTCCTGGTAGTTTTCCAGAGGGATATGTTTCCTGGTAGTTTTCCAGAGGGTTAATTTGCCTGGTAGTTTTCCAGCGTGTGTTGTTTCCTGGTAGTTTTCCTGATGTTGATGTTTCCTGGTAGATTTCCAGGTGGCGATGTTTCCTGGTAGTTTTCTAGATGGTGATGTTTCCTGGTAATTTTCCACATCGTAATGTTCCTGGTAGTTTTCCAGATGTTGATGTTTCTTGGTAGTTTTCCAGAGGGTTAAGTTTTCTCATAGTTTTCCGGAGGGCTATTTTACCTGGAAGATTTCCAGAGGGTTTTGTTTCCTGATGGGTTTCCAGTGGGTGATGTTTCCTGGTTGTATTAAAGAAGGCGATGTTTCCTGTTAGTTTTCCAGATGCTGATGTTTCCTGTTAGTTTTCCAAAGGGTGATGTTTCCTGGTAGTTTTCCAGAGGGTGATGTTTCCTGGTAGATTTCCAGATGGTGATGTTTCCTGTTAGTTTTCCAGATGTTGATGGTTCCTGGTAGTTTTCCAGAGGGATATGTTTCCTGGTAGTTTTCCAGAGGGTTAATTTGCCTGGTAGTTTTCCAGCGTGTGTTGTTTTCTGGTAGTTTTCCTGATGTTGATGTTTCCTGGTAGATTTCCAGAGGGTTATCTTCCCTGGTAGTTTTCCAGAGTGTGTTGTTTCCTGGTATTTTCCAGGTGGTGATGTTTCCTTGTCGTTTTCCAGATTATTATTTTTCCCTGTAATTTTCCAGATAGTGATGTTTCCTGGTAGTTTTCCAGAAGGTTATTTTTCCTGGCAGATTTCCACATGGTGATATTTCCTTGTAGAAATCTAGATGGTGATGTTTCGTGGTAGTTTTCCAGACGATGATGTTTCCTTGCAGTTTTACAGATGGTGATGTTTCCTGGTAGTTTTCCAGATGTTGATGGTTCCTGGTAGTTTTCCAGAGGGATATGTTTCCTGGTAGTTTTCCAGAGGGTTAATTTGCCTGGTTGTTTTCCAGAGTGTGCTGTATCCTGGTAGTTTTCCTGATGTTGATGTTTCCTGGTAGATTTCCAGAGGGTTATTTTCCCTGGGAGTTTTCCAGTGTGTGTTGTGTCCTCGTAGTTTTCCAGGTGGTGATGTTTCCTGGTAGTTTTCTAGAGGGTGATGTTTCCTGATAGTTTTCCACATCGTAATGTTCCTGGTAGTTTTCCAGATGTTGATGTTTGTTGGTAGTTTTCCAGAGGGTTAACTTTTCACGTAGTTTTCCAGAGGGTTACTTCACCTGGAAGATTTCCAGAGGGTTTTGTTTCCTGATGGGTTTCCAGTGGGTGATGTTTCCTGGTAGCTTTAAAGAAGGTGATGTTTCCTGTAAGTGTTCCAGATGCTGATGTTTCCTGTTAGTTTTCCAAAGGGTGATGTTTCCTGGTAGTTTTCCAGAGGGTGATGTTTCCTGGTAGATTTCCAGATGGTGATGTTTCCTGTTCGTTTTCCAGATGGTGATGTTTCCTCATAGTTTTCCACATGTTGATGTTTCCTGGAAGTTTGCCAGTGGGTTAATTTTCCTGGTAGTTTTCCTGATTTTGATGCTTCATGTTAGGTTTCCAGCGGGTGATGTTTCCTGGTAATTTTCCAGAGGGTTATTTTTCCTGGTAGTTTTCCATCGGGTGATGTTTCCTGGTAGTTTTAAAGAAGGTGGTGTTTCCTGTTAGTTTTCCAGATGCTGATGTTCCCTGTTTTTTTTTTTTCCAAATGGAGATGATTCCTTGTAGTATTCCAGAGGGTTATTTTTCCAGGTAGTTTTCCATCGGGTGATGTTTCCTGGTAGTTTTCCAGATGGTGATGTTTCCTGTTAGATTTCCAGAGGGTGAGTTTTCTTGGTATTTTTCCAGAGTGTGATGTTTCCTGTTAGTTTTCCAAAGGGTGATGTTTCCTGGTAGTTTTCCAGATGGTGATGTTTTCTGGTCGTTTTCCTGGGGTTGATTTTTCCCTGTACTTTTCCAGAGTGTGATGTTTCCTGGTAGTTTTCCAGATGTTGATGGTTCCTGGTAGTTTTCCAGAGGGTTAATTTGCCTGGTAGATTTCCAGAGTGTATTGTTTCCTGGTAGTTTTCCTGATGTTGATGTTTCCTGGTAGATTTCCAGAGGGTTATTTTCCCTGGTAGTTTTCCAGAGTGTGTTGTTTCCTGCTGGTTTTCCAGGTGGTGATGTTTCCTTGTCGTTTTCCAGATTATTATTTTTCCCTGTAATTTTCCAGATGGTGATGTTACCTGGTAGTTTTCCAGAAGGTTATTTTTCCTGGCAGATTTCCACATGGTGATATTTCCTTGTAGAAATCTAGATGGTGATGTTTCATGGTAGTTTTCCAGACGATGATGTTTCCTTGTAGTTTTCCAGATGGTGATGTTTCCTTGTAGTTTTCCAGATGTTGATGGTTCCTGGTAGTTTTCCAGAGGGATATGTTTTCTGGTAGTTTTCCAGAGGGTTAATTTTCTGGTAGTTTTCCAGCGTGTGTTGTTTTCTGGTAGTTTTCCTGATGTTGATGTTTCCTGGTAGATTTCCAGAGGGTTATCTTCCCTGGTAGTTTTCCAGAGTGTGTTGTTTCCTGGTATTTTCCAGGTGGTGATGTTTCCTTGTCGTTTTCCAGATTATTATTTTTCCCTGTAATTTTCCAGATAGTGATGTTTCCTGGTAGTTTTCCAGAAGGTTATTTTTCCTGGCAGATTTCCACATGGTGATATTTCCTTGTAGAAATCTAGATGGTGATGTTTCGTGGTAGTTTTCCAGACGATGATGTTTCCTTGTAGTTTTCCAGATGGTGATGTTTCCTGGTAGTTTTCCAGATGTTGATGGTTCCTGGTAGTTTTCCAGAGGGATATGTTTCCTGGTAGTTTTCCAGAGGGTTAATTTGCCTGGTTGTTTTCCAGAGTGTGCTGTATCCTGGTAGTTTTCCTGATGTTGATGTTTCCTGGTAGATTTCCAGAGGGATATGTTTCCTGGTAGTTTTCCAGAGGGTGATGTTTCCTGCTAGATTTGCAGATGGTGATGTTTCCTGTTAGTTTTCCAGATGGTGATGCTTCTTGGTAGTTTTCCACATGTTGATTTTTCCTGGAAGTTTTCCAGAGGGATATTTTCCCTGGTAGTTTTCCAGATGGCGATGATTCCTGGTAGTTTCCCAGAGGTTGATTTTTCCCTGTAGTTTTCCAGCGGGTGATGTTTCCAGCAGATTTTCTGGAGCGTTATTTTTTCTGGTAGTTTTCCAGATGGTGATGTTTCATGGTAATTTCCCAGTGTGTGATTTTGCCCTGTAGTTTTCCAGAGGGTTCTTTTCCATGGTAGTTTTCCAGAGTGTGATGTTTCCTGGTAGTTTTCCAGGTGGTGATGTTTCCTGCTATTTTTCCAGAGTGTGATGTTTCCTGGTAGTTTTCCAGATGTTGATGTTTCCTGTTAGATTTCCAGAGGGTGAGTTTTCTTGTTATTTTTCCAGAGTGTGATGTTTCCTGTTAGTTTTCCTGAGGGTGATGTTTCCTGTTAGTTTTCCAGATGGTGATGTTTCCTGTTAGTTTTCCAGAGGGTTATTTTTCCCTGTAATTTTCCAGATGGTGATGTTTCCTGCTAGTTTTCCAGAAGATTATTTTTCCTGGTAGATTTCCACATGGTGATGCTTCCTTATATAAATCTAGATGCTGATGTTTCGTGGTAGTTTTCCAGACGATGATGTTTCCTTGTAGTTTTCCAGATGGTGATGTTTCCTGGTAGTTTTCCAGATGTTGATGGTTCCTGGTAGTTTTCCAGAGGGATATGTTTCCTGGTAGTTTTCCAGAGGGTTAATTTGCCTGGTTGTTTTCCAGAGTGTGCTGTATCCTGGTAGTTTTCCTGATGTTGATGTTTCCTGGTAGATTTCCAGAGGGTTATTTTCCCTGGGAGTATTCCAGTGTGTGTTGTGTCCTCGTAGTTTTCCAGGTGGTGATGTTTCCTGGTAGTTTTCTAGAGGGTGATGTTTCCTGATAGTTTTCCACATCGTAATGTTCCTGGTAGTTTTCCAGATGTTGATGTTTGTTGGTAGTTTTCCAGAGGGTTAACTTTTCACGTAGTTTTCCAGAGGGTTACTTCACCTGGAAGATTTCCAGAGGGTTTTGTTTCCTGATGGGTTTCCAGTGGGTGATGTTTCCTGGTAGCTTTAAAGAAGGTGATGTTTCCTGTAAGTGTTCCAGATGCTGATGTTTCCTGTTAGTTTTCCAAAGGGTGATGTTTCCTGGTAGTTTTCCAGAGGGTGATGTTTCCTGGTAGATTTCCAGATGGTGATGTTTCCTGTTCGTTTTCCAGATGGTGATGTTTCCTCATAGTTTTCCACATGTTGATGTTTCCTGGAAGTTTGCCAGTGGGTTAATTTTCCTGGTAGTTTTCCTGATTTTGATGCTTCATGTTAGGTTTCCAGCGGGTGATGTTTCCTGGTAATTTTCCAGAGGGTTATTTTTCCTGGTAGTTTTCCATCGGGTGATGTTTCCTGGTAGTTTTAAAGAAGGTGGTGTTTCCTGTTAGTTTTCCAGATGCTGATGTTCCCTGTTTTTTTTTTCCAAATGGAGATGATTCCTTGTAGTATTCCAGAGGGTTATTTTTCCAGGTAGTTTTCCATCGGGTGATGTTTCCTGGTAGTTTTCCAGATGGTGATGTTTCCTGTTAGATTTCCAGAGGGTGAGTTTTCTTGGTATTTTTCCAGAGTGTGATGTTTCCTGTTAGTTTTCCAAAGGGTGATGTTTCCTGGTAGTTTTCCAGATGGTGATGTTTTCTGGTCGTTTTCCTGGGGTTGATTTTTCCCTGTACTTTTCCAGAGTGTGATGTTTCCTGGTAGTTTTCCAGATGTTGATGGTTCCTGGTAGTTTTCCAGAGGGTTAATTTGCCTGGTAGATTTCCAGAGTGTATTGTTTCCTGGTAGTTTTCCTGATGTTGATGTTTCCTGGTAGATTTCCAGAGGGTTATTTTCCCTGGTAGTTTTCCAGAGTGTGTTGTTTCCTGCTGGTTTTCCAGGTGGTGATGTTTCCTTGTCGTTTTCCAGATTATTATTTTTCCCTGTAATTTTCCAGATGGTGATGTTACCTGGTAGTTTTCCAGAAGGTTATTTTTCCTGGCAGATTTCCACATGGTGATATTTCCTTGTAGAAATCTAGATGGTGATGTTTCATGGTAGTTTTCCAGACGATGATGTTTCCTTGTAGTTTTCCAGATGGTGATGTTTCCTTGTAGTTTTCCAGATGTTGATGGTTCCTGGTAGTTTTCCAGAGGGATATGTTTTCTGGTAGTTTTCCAGAGGGTTAATTTGCCTGGTAGTTTTCCAGCGTGTGTTGTTTTCTGGTAGTTTTCCTGATGTTGATGTTTCCTGGTAGATTTCCAGAGGGTTATCTTCCCTGGTAGTTTTCCAGAGTGTGTTGTTTCCTGGTATTTTCCAGGTGGTGATGTTTCCTTGTCGTTTTCCAGATTATTATTTTTCCCTGTAATTTTCCAGATAGTGATGTTTCCTGGTAGTTTTCCAGAAGGTTATTTTTCCTGGCAGATTTCCACATGGTGATATTTCCTTGTAGAAATCTAGATGGTGATGTTTCGTGGTAGTTTTCCAGACGATGATGTTTCCTTGTAGTTTTCCAGATGGTGATGTTTCCTGGTAGTTTTCCAGATGTTGATGGTTCCTGGTAGTTTTCCAGAGGGATATGTTTCCTGGTAGTTTTCCAGAGGGTTAATTTGCCTGGTTGTTTTCCAGAGTGTGCTGTATCCTGGTAGTTTTCCTGATGTTGATGTTTCCTGGTAGATTTCCAGAGGGATATGTTTCCTGGTAGTTTTCCAGAGGGTGATGTTTCCTGCTAGATTTGCAGATGGTGATGTTTCCTGTTAGTTTTCCAGATGTTGATGCTTCTTGGTAGTTTTCCACATGTTGATTTTTCCTGGAAGTTTTCCAGAGGGATATTTTCCCTGGTAGTTTTCCAGATGGCGATGATTCCTGGTAGTTTCCCAGAGGTTGATTTTTCCCTGTAGTTTTCCAGCGGGTGATGTTTCCAGCAGATTTTATGGAGCGTTATTTTTTCTGGTAGTTTTCCAGATGGTGATGTTTCATGGTAATTTCCCAGTGTGTGATTTTTCCCTGTAGTTTTCCAGAGGGTTCTTTTCCATGGTAGTTTTCCAGAGTGTGATGTTTCCTGGTAGTTTTCCAGGTGGTGATGTTTCCTGCTATTTTTCCAGAGTGTGATGTTTCCTGGTAGTTTTCCAGATGTTGATGTTTCCTGTTAGATTTCCAGAGGGTGAGTTTTCTTGTTATTTTTCCAGAGTGTGATGTTTCCTGTTAGTTTTCCTGAGGGTGATGTTTCCTGTTAGTTTTCCAGATGGTGATGTTTCCTGTTAGTTTTCCAGAGGGTTATTTTTCCCTGTAATTTTCCAGATGGTGATGTTTCCTGCAAGTTTTCCAGAAGATTATTTTTCCTGGTAGATTTCCACATGGTGATGCTTCCTTATATAAATCTAGATGCTGATGTTTCGTGGTAGTTTTCCAGACGATGATGTTTCCTTGTAGTTTTCCAGATGGTGATGTTTCCTGGTAGTTTTCCAGATGTTGATGGTTCCTGGTAGTTTTCCAGAGGGTTATTTTCCCTGGTAGTTTTCCAGAGTGTGTTGTTTCCTGGTAGTTTTCCAGATGTTGATGTTTCCTGGTAGTTTTCCAGAGGGTTAATTTGCCTGGTAGTCTTCCAGAGTGTGTTGTTTCCTGGTAGTTTTCCTGAGGTTGATGTTTCCTGGTAGATTTCCAGAGGGTTATTTTCCCTGGTAGTTTTCCAGAGTGTGTTGTTTCCTGGTAGTTTTCCAGGTGGTGATGTTTCCTTGTCGTTTTCCAGATTATTATTTTTCCCTGTAATTTTCCAGATGGTGATGTTTCCTGGTAGTTTTCCAACAGGTTATTTTTCCTGGTAGATTTCCACATGGTGATATTTCTTTGTAGAAATCTAGATGGAGATGTTTCGTGGTAATTTTCCAGACGATCATGTTTCCTTGTAGTTTTCCAGATGGTGACGTTTCCTGGTAGCTTTCCAGATGTTGATGGTTCCTGGTAGTTTTCCAAAGGGTTAATTTGCCTGGTAGTTTTCCAGAGTGTCTTGTTTCCTGGTAGTTTTCCTGATGTTGCTGTTTCCTGGTAGATTTCCAGAGGGTTATTTTCGCTGGTAGTTTTCCAGAGTGTGTTGTTTCCTGGTAGTTTTCCAGGTGGCGATGTTTCCTGGTACTTTTCTAGATGGTGATGTTTCCTGGTAGTTTTCCACATCGTAATGTTCCTGGTAGTTTTCCAGATGCTGATGTTTCTTGATATTTTTCCAGAGGGTTAAGTTTTCTCATAGTTTTCCAGAGGGTTATTTTACCTGGAAGATTTCCAGAGCGTTTTGTTTCCTGATGGGTTTCCAATGGGTGATGTTTCCTGGTAGTATTAAAGAAGGTGATGTTTCCTGTTAGTTTTCCAGATGCTGATGTTTCCTGTTAGTTTTCCAAAGGGTGATGTTTCCTGTTAGTTTTCCAGAAGGTGATGTTTCCTGGTAGATTTCCAGATGTTGATGGTTCCTGGTAGTTTTCCAGAGGGTTAATTTGCCTGGTAGTTTTCCAGAGTGTGTTGTTTCCTGGTAGTTTTCCTGATGTTGATGTTTCCTGGTAGATTTCCAGAGGGTTATATTCCCTGGTAGTTTTCCAGAGTGTGTTGTTTCCTGGTAGTTTTCCAGCTGGTGATGTTTCCTTGTCGTTTTCCAGATTATTATTTTTCCCTGTAATTTTCCAGATTGTGATGTTTCCTGGTAGTTTTCCAGAAGGTTATTTTTCCTGGTAGATTTCCACGTGGTGATATTTTTTTGTAGAAATCTAGATGGAGATGTTTCGTGGTAATTTTCCAGACGATGATGTTTCTTTGTAGTTTTCCAGATGGTGATGTTTCCTGTTAGTTTTCCAGATGTTGATGGTTCCTGGTAGTTTTCCAAAGGGTTAATGTGCCTGGTAGTTTTCCAGTGTGTCTTGTTTCCTGGTAGTTTTCCTGATGTTGATGTTTCCTAGTAGATTTCCAGAGGGTTATTTTCGCTGGTAGTTTTCCAGAGTGTGTTGTTTCCTGGTAGTTTTCCAGGTGGCGATGTTTCCTGGTAGTTTTCTAGATGGTGATGTTTCCTGGTAGTTTTCCACATCGTAATGTTCCTGGCAGTTTTCCAGATGTTGATGTTTCTTGGTGGTTTTCCAGAGGGTTAAGTTCTCTCGTAGTTTTCCAGAGGGTTATTTTACCTGGAAGATTTCCAGAGGGTTTTGTTTCCTCATGGGTTTCCAGTGGGTGATGTTTCCTGGTAGTATTAAAGAAGGTGATGTTTCCTGTTAGTTTTCCAGATGCTGATGTTTCCTGTTAGTTTTCCAAAGGGTGATGTTTCCTGGTAGTTTTCCAGAGGGTGATGTTTCCTGGTAGATTTCCAGATGGTGATGTTTCCTGTTCGTTTTCCAGATGGTGATATTTCCTCGTAGTTTTCCACATGTTGATGTTTCCTGGAGTTTTCCAGAGGGTCATGTTTCCTTGTAGTTTTCCAGAGGGATATTTTCCCTGGTAGTTTTCCAGATGGCGATGATTACTCGTGGTTTCCCAGAGGTTGATTTTTCCCTGCAGTTTTCCAGCGGGTTATTTTTCCAGCAAATTTTCTGGAGCGTTATTTTTCCTGTTAGTTTTCCAGATGGTGATGTTTCATGGTAATTTCCATGTGTGTGATTTTTCCCTGTAGTTTTCCAGAGGGTTATTTTCCCTGGTAGTTTTCCAGATGTTGATGGTTCCTGGTATTTTTCCAGAGTGTGATGTTTCCTGGTAGTTTTCCAGAGGGTGATGTTTCCTGGTAGTTTTCCAGAAGTTGATGTTTCCTGGTAGACTTCCAGAGGGTGAGTTTTCTTGGTATTTTTCCAGAGTGTGATGTTTCCTGTTAGTTTTCCTGAGGGTGATGTTTCCTGGTAGTTTTCCAGAGGGTTAATTTGCCTGGTAGATTTCCAGAGTGTGTTGTTTCCTGGTAGTTTTCCTGATGTTGATGTTTCCTGGTAGATTTTTAGAGGGTTATTTTCCCTGGTAGTTTTCCAGAGTGTGTTGCTTCCTGGTAGTTTTCCAGGTGGTGATGTTTCCTTGTCGTTTTCCAGATTATTATTTGTCCCTTTAATATTCCAGATGGTGATGTTTCCTGGTAGTTTTCCAGAAGGTTATTTTTCCTGGTACATTTCCACATGGTGATATTTCCTTGTAGAAATCTAGATGGTGATGTTTCATGGTAGTTTTCCAGACGATGATGTTTCCTTGTAGTTTTCCAGATGTTGATGTTTCCTGGTAGTTTTCCAGAGGGATATGTTTTCTGGTAGTTTTCAAGAGGGTTAATTTGCCTGGTAGTTTTCCAGAGTGTGTTGTTTCCTGGTAGTTTTCCTGATGTTGATGTTTCCTGGTAGATTTCCAGAGGGTTATTTTCCCTGGTAGTTTTCCAGAGTGTGTTGCTTCCTGGTAGTTTTCCAGGTGGTGATGTTTCCTGGTAGTTTTCTAGATGGTGATGTTTCCTGGTAGTTTTCCACATCGTAATGTTCCTTGTAGTTTTCCAGATGTTGATGTTTCTTGATAGTTTTCCAGAGGGTTAAGTTTTCTCGTGGTTTTCCAGACTGTTATTTTAGCTGGTAGATTTCCAGAGGGTTTTGTTTCCTGATGGGTTTCCAGTGGGTGATGTTTCCTGGTAGTTTTAAAAAAGGTGATGTTTCCTGTTAGTTTTCCAGATGCTGATGTTTCCTGTTAGTTTTCCAAAGGGTGATGTTTCTTGGTAGTTTTCCAGAGGGTGATGTTTCCTGGTAGTTTTCCAGATGGTGATGTTTCCTGTTAATTTTCCAGATGGTGATGTTTCCTCGTAGTTTTCCACATGTTGATGTTTCCTGGAAGTTTTGCAGTGGGTTAATTTTCCTGGTAGTTTTCCTGATTTTGATGCTTCATGTTAGGTTTCCAGCGGGTTATGTTTCCTGGTAGTTTTCCAGAGGGTTATTTTTCCTGGTAGTTTTCCATCGGGTGATGTTTCCTGGTAGTTTTAAAGAAGGTGATTTTTTCTGGTAGTTTTCCAGATGGTGATGTTTCTTGGTAATTTCCCAGTGTGTGATTTTTCCCTGTAGTTTTCCAGAGGGTTCTTTTCCCTGGTAGTTTTCCAGAGTGTGATGTTTCCTGGTAGTTTTCCAGGTGGTGATGTTTCCTGGTAGATTTCCAGAGGGTTATTTTCGCTGGTAGTTTTCCAGAGTGTGTTGTTTCCTGGTAGTTTTCCAGGTGGCGATGTTTCCTGGTAGTTTTCTAGATGGTGATGTTTCCTGGTAGTTTTCCACATCGTAATGTTCCTGGTAGTTTTCCACATCGTAATGTTCCTGGTAGTTTTCCAGATGTTGATGTTTCTTGGTAGTTTTCCAGAGGGTTAAGTTATCTCGTAGTTTTCCAGAGGGTTATTTTACCTGGAAGATTTCCAGAGGGTTTTGTTTCCTCATGGGTTTCCAGTGGGTGATGTTTCCTGGTAGTATTAAAGAAGGTGATGTTTCCTGTTAGTTTTCCAGATGCTGATGTTTCCTGTTAGTTTTCCAAAGGGTGATGTTTCCTGGTAGTTTTCCAGAGGGTGATGTTTCCTGGTAGATTTCCAGATGGTGATGTTTCCTGTTCCTTTTCCAGATGGTGATGTTTCCTCGTAGTTATCCAGAAGTTTATTTTTCCTGGTAGATTTCCACATGGTGATGCTTCCTTGTAGAAATCTAGATGCTGATGTTTCGTGGTAGTTTTCCAGACGATGATGTTTCCTTGTAGTTTTCCAGATGGTGAAGGTTCCTGGTAGTTTTCCAGAGGGATATGTTTCCTCGTAGTTTTCCAGAGGGTTAATTTGCCTGGTAGTTTTCCAGCGTGTGTTGTTTCCTGGTAGTTTTCCTGATGTTGATGTTTCCTGGTAGATTTCCAGAGGGTTATTTTCACTGGTAGTTTTCCAGAGTGTCTTGTTTCCTGGTAGTTTTCCAGGTGGCGATGTTTCCTGGTAGTTTTCTAGATGGTGATGTTTCCTGGTAGTTTTCCCCATCGTAATGTTCCTGGTAGTTTTCCAGATGTTGATGTTTCTTGGTAGTTTTCCAGAGGGTTAAATTTTCTCATAGTTTTCCGGAGGGCTATTTTACCTGGAAGATTTCCAGAGGGTTTTGTTTCCTGATGGGTTTCCAGTGGGTGATGTTTCCTGGTAGTATTAAAGAAGGTGATGTTTCCTGTTAGTTTTCCAGATGCTGATGTTTCCTGTTAGTTTTCCAAAGGGTGATGTTTCCTGGTTGTTTTCCAGAGGGTGATGTTTCCTGGTAGATTTCCAGATGGTGATGTTTCCTGTTAGTTTTCCATATGTTGATGGTTCCTGGTAGTTTTCCAGAGGGATATGTTTCCTGGTAGTTTTCCAGAGGGTTAATTTTCCTGGTAGTTTTCCAGCGTGTGTTGTTTCCTGGTAGTTTTCCTGATGTTGATGTTTCCTGGTAGATTTCCAGAGGGTTATCTTCCCTGGTAGTTTTCCAGAGTGTGTTGTTTCCTGGTATTTTCCAGGTGGTGATGTTTCCTTGTCGTTTTCCAGATTATTATTTTTCCCTGTAATTTTCCAGATGGTGATGTTTCCTGGTAGTTTTCCAGAAGGTTATTTTTCCTGGCAGATTTCCACATGGTGATATTTCCTTGTAGAAATCTAGATTGTGATGTTTCGTGGTAGTTTTCCAGACGATGATGTTTCCTTGTAGTTTTCCAGATGGTGATGTTTCCTGGTAGTTTTCCAGATGTTGATGGTTCCTGGTAGTTGTCCAGAGGGATATGTTTCCTGGTAGTTTTCCAGACGGTTAATTTGCCTGGTAGTTTTCCAGAGTGTGTTGTTTCCTGGTAGTTTTCCTGATGTTGATGTTTCCTGGTAGATTTCCAGAGGGTTATTTTCCCTGGTAGTTTTCCAGAGTGTGTTGCTTCCTGGTAGTTTTCCAGGTGGTGATGTTTCCTGGTAGTTTTCTAGAGGGTGATGTTTCCTGGTAGTTTTCCACATCGTAATGTTCCTGGTAGTTTTCCAGATGTTGATGTTTCTTGGTAGTTTTCCAGAGGGTAAAGTTTTCTCGTAGTTTTCCAGACTGTTATTTTAGCTGGTAGATTTCCAGAGGGTTTTGTTTCCTGATGGCTTTCCAGTGGGTGATGTTTCCTGGTAGTTTTAAAAAAGGTGATGTTTCCTGTTAGTTTTCCAGATGCTGATGTTTCCTGTTAGTTTTCCAAAGGGTGATGTTTCTTGGTGGTTTTCCAGAGGGTGATGATTCCTGGTAGCTTTCCAGATGCTGATGTTTCCTGTTAGTTTTCCAGATGGTGATGTTTCCTCGTAGTTTTCCACATGTTGATGTTTCCTGGAAGTTTTGCAGTGGGTTAATTTTCCTGGTAGTTTTCCTGATTTTGATGCTTCATGTTAGGTTTCCAGCGGGTTATGTTTCCTGGTAGTTTTCCAGAGGGTTATTTTTCCTGGTAGTTTTCCATCGGGTGATGTTTCCTGGTAGTTTTAAAGAAGGTGATTTTTCCTGTTAGTTTTCCAGATGCTGATGTTTCCTGTTTGTTTTCCAAATGGAGATGTTTCCTGGTAGTTTTCCAGAGGGTTATTTTTCCTGGTAGTTTTCCATCGGGTGATGTTTCCTGGTAGTTTTAAAGAAGGTGATGTTTCCTGTTAGTTTTCCAGATGCTGATGTTTCCTGTTTGTTTTCCAAATGGAGATGTTTCCTGGTAGTTTTCCAGAGGGTGATGTTTCCTGCTAGATTTCCAGATGGTGATGTTTCCTGTTAGTTTTCCAGATGGTGATGCTTCTTGGTAGTTTTCCACATGTTGATTTTTCCTGGAAGTTTTCCAGAGGGATATTTTCCATGGTAGTTTTCCAGATGGCGATGATTCCTGGTAGTTTCCCAGAGGTTGATTTTTCCCTGTAGTTTTCCAGCGGGTGATGTTTCCAGCAGATTGTCTGGAGCGTTATTTTTTCTGTTAGTTTTCCAGATGGTGATGTTTCATGGTAATTTCCCAGTGTGTGATTTTTCCCTGTAGTTTTCCAGAGGGTTCTTTTCCCTGGTAGTTTTCCAGGTGGTGATGTTTCCATGTAGTTTTCCAGAGGGTGATGTTTGCTGGTAGTTTTCCAGATGTTGATGTTTCCTGGTATTTTTTCCAGAGTGTGATGTTTCCTGGTACTTTTCCAGATGTTGATGTTTCCTGTTAGATTTCCAGAGGGTGAGTTTTCTTGTTATTTTTCCAGAGTGTGATGTTTCCTGTTAGTTTTCCTGAGGGTGATGTTTCCTGTTAGTTTTCCAGATGGTGATGTTTTCTGGTCGTTTTCTAGAGGGTGATTTTTCCCTGTACTTTTCCAGAGTGTGATGTTTCCTTGTCGTTTTCCAGAGGGTTATTTTTCCCTGTAATTTTCCAGATGGTGATGTTTCCTGGTAGTTTTCCAGAAGTTTATTTTTCCTGGTAGATTTCCACATGGTGATGCTTCCTTATATAAATCTAGATGCTGATGTTTCGTGGTAGTTTTCCAGACGATGATGTTTCCTTATAGTTTTCCAGATGGTGATGTTTCCTGGTAGTTTTCCAGATGTTGATGGTTCCTGGTAGTTTTCCAGAGGGATATGTTTCCTGGTAATTTTCCAGAGGGTTAATTTGCCTGGTAGTCTTCCAGAGTGTGTTGTTTCCTGGTAGTTTTCCTGAGGTTGATGTTTCCTGGTAGATTTCCAGAGGGTTATTTTTCCTGGTAGTTTTCCAGAGTGTGTTGTTTCCTGGTAGTTTTCCAGGTGGTGATGTTTCCTTGTCGTTTTCCAGATTATAATTTTTCCCTGTAATTTTCCAGATGGTGATGTTTCCTGGTAGATTTCCAGAGGGTTATTTTCGCTGGTAGTTTTCCAGAGTGTCTTGTTTCCTGGTAGTTTTCCAGGTGGCGATGTTTCCTGGTAGTTTTCTAGATGGTGATGTTTCCTGGTAGTTTTCCCCATCGTAATGTTCCTGGTAGTTTTCCAGATGTTGATGTTTCTTGGTAGTTTTCCAGAGGGTTAAATTTTCTCATAGTTTTCCGGAGGGCTATTTTACCTGGAAGATTTCCAGAGGGTTTTGTTTCCTGATGGGTTTCCAGTGGGTGATGTTTCCTGGTAGTATTAAAGAAGGTGATGTTTCCTGTTAGTTTTCCAGATGCTGATGTTTCCTGTTAGTTTTCCAAAGGGTGATGTTTCCTGGTTGTTTTCCAGAGGGTGATGTTTCCTGGTAGATTTCCAGATGGTGATGTTTCCTGTTAGTTTTCCAGATGTTGATGGTTCCTGGTAGTTTTCCAGAGGGATATGTTTCCTGGTAGTTTTCCAGAGGGTTAATTTTCCTGGTAGTTTTCCAGCGTGTGTTGTTTCCTGGTAGTTTTCCTGATGTTGATGTTTCCCGGTAGATTTCCAGAGGGTTATCTTCCCTGGTAGTTTTCCAGAGTGTGTTGTTTCCTGGTATTTTCCAGGTGGTGATGTTTCCTTGTCGTTTTCCAGATTATTATTTTTCCCTGTAATTTTCCAGATGGTGATGTTTCCTGGTAGTTTTCCAGAAGGTTATTTTTCCTGGCAGATTTCCACATGGTGATATTTCCTTGTAGAAATCTAGATGGTGATGTTTCGTGGTAGTTTTCCAGACGATGATGTTTCCTTGTAGTTTTCCAGATGGTGATGTTTCCTGGTAGTTTTCCAGATGTTGATGGTTCCTGGTAGTTGTCCAGAGGGATATGTTTCCTGGTAGTTTTCCAGACGGTTAATTTGCCTGGTAGTTTTCCAGAGTGTGTTGTTTCCTGGTAGCTTTCCTGATGTTGATGTTTCCTGGTAGATTTCCAGAGGGTTATTTTCCCTGGTAGTTTTCCAGAGTGTGTTGCTTCCTGGTAGTTTTCCAGGTGGTGATGTTTCCTGGTAGTTTTCTAGAGGGTGATGTTTCCTGGTAGTTTTCCACATCGTAATGTTCCTTGTAGTTTTCCAGATGTTGATGTTTCTTGATAGTTTTCCAGAGGGTTAAGTTTTCTCGTGGTTTTCCAGACTGTTATTTTAGCTGGTAGATTTCCAGAGGGTTTTGTTTCCTGATGGGTTTCCAGTGGGTGATGTTTCCTGGTAGTTTTAAAAAAGGTGATGTTTCCTGTTAGTTTTCCAGATGCTGATGTTTCCTGTTAGTTTTCCAAAGGGTCATGTTTCTTGGTAGTTTTCCAGAGGGTGATGTTTCCTGGTAGTTTTCCAGATGGTGATGTTTCCTGTTAATTTTCCAGATGGTGATGTTTCCTCGTAGTTTTCCACATGTTGATGTTTCCTGGAAGTTTTACAGTGGGTTAATTTTCCTGGTAGTTTTCCTGATTTTGATGCTTCATGTTAGGTTTCCAGCGGGTTATGTTTCCTGGTAGTTTTCCAGAGGGTTATTTTTCCTGGTAGTTTTCCATCGGGTGATGTTTCCTGGTAGTTTTAAAGAAGGTGATTTTTTCTGGTAGTTTTCCAGATGGTGATGTTTCTTGGTAATTTCCCAGTGTGTGATTTTTCCCTGTAGTTTTCCAGAGGGTTCTTTTCCCTGGTAGTTTTCCAGAGTGTGATGTTTCCTGGTAGTTTTCCAGGTGGTGATGTTTCCTGGTAGATTTCCAGAGGGTTATTTTCGCTGGTAGTTTTCCAGAGTGTGTTGTTTCCTGGTAGTTTTCCAGGTGGCGATGTTTCCTGGTAGTTTTCTAGATGGTGATGTTTCCTGGTAGTTTTCCACATCGTAATGTTCCTGGTAGTTTTCCACATCGTAATGTTCCTGGTAGTTTTCCAGATGTTGATGTTTCTTGGTAGTTTTCCAGAGGGTTAAGTTATCTCGTAGTTTTCCAGAGGGTTATTTTACCTGGAAGATTTCCAGAGGGTTTTGTTTCCTCATGGGTTTCCAGTGGGTGATGTTTCCTGGTAGTATTAAAGAAGGTGATGTTTCCTGTTAGTTTTCCAGATGCTGATGTTTCCTGTTAGTTTTCCAAAGGGTGATGTTTCCTGGTAGTTTTCCAGAGGGTGATGTTTCCTGGTAGATTTCCAGATGGTGATGTTTCCTGTTCCTTTTCCAGATGGTGATGTTTCCTCGTAGTTATCCAGAAGTTTATTTTTTCCTGGTAGATTTCCACATGGTGATGCTTCCTTGTAGAAATCTAGATGCTGATGTTTCGTGGTAGTTTTCCAGACGATGATGTTTCCTTGTAGTTTTCCAGATGGTGAAGGTTCCTGGTAGTTTTCCAGAGGGATATGTTTCCTGGTAGTTTTCCAGAGGGTTAATTTGCCTGGTAGTTTTCCAGCGTGTGTTGTTTCCTGGTAGTTTTCCTGATGTTGATGTTTCCTGGTAGATTTCCAGAGGGTTATTTTCGCTGGTAGTTTTCCAGAGTGTCTTGTTTCCTGGTAGTTTTCCAGGTGGCGATGTTTCCTGGTAGTTTTCTAGATGGTGATGTTTCCTGGTAGTTTTCCCCATCGTAATGTTCCTGGTAGTTTTCCAGATGTTGATGTTTCTTGGTAGTTTTCCAGAGGGTTAAATTTTCTCATAGTTTTCCGGAGGGCTATTTTACCTGGAAGATTTCCAGAGGGTTTTGTTTCCTGATGGGTTTCCAGTGGGTGATGTTTCCTGGTAGTATTAAAGAAGGTGATGTTTCCTGTTAGTTTTCCAGATGCTGATGTTTCCTGTTAGTTTTCCAAAGGGTGATGTTTCCTGGTTGTTTTCCAGAGGGTGATGTTTCCTGGTAGATTTCCAGATGGTGATGTTTCCTGTTAGTTTTCCAGATGTTGATGGTTCCTGGTAGTTTTCCAGAGGGATATGTTTCCTGGTAGTTTTCCAGAGGGTTAATTTTCCTGGTAGTTTTCCAGCGTGTGTTGTTTCCTGGTAGTTTTCCTGATGTTGATGTTTCCTGGTAGATTTCCAGAGGGTTATCTTCCCTGGTAGTTTTCCAGAGTGTGTTGTTTCCTGGTATTTTCCAGGTGGTGATGTTTCCTTGTCGTTTTCCAGATTATTATTTTTCCCTGTAATTTTCCAGATGGTGATGTTTCCTGGTAGTTTTCCAGAAGGTTATTTTTCCTGGCAGATTTCCACATGGTGATATTTCCTTGTAGAAATCTAGATGGTGATGTTTCGTGGTAGTTTTCCAGACGATGATGTTTCCTTGTAGTTTTCCAGATGGTGATGTTTCCTGGTAGTTTTCCAGATGTTGATGGTTCCTGGTAGTTGTCCAGAGGGATATGTTTCCTGGTAGTTTTCCAGACGGTTAATTTGCCTGGTAGTTTTCCAGAGTGTGTTGTTTCCTGGTAGTTTTCCTGATGTTGATGTTTCCTGGTAGATTTCCAGAGGGTTATTTTCCCTGGTAGTTTTCCAGAGTGTGTTGCTTCCTGGTAGTTTTCCAGGTGGTGATGTTTCCTGGTAGTTTTCTAGAGGGTGATGTTTCCTGGTAGTTTTCCACATCGTAATGTTCCTGGTAGTTTTCCAGATGTTGATGTTTCTTGGTAGTTTTCCAGAGGGTAAAGTTTTCTCGTAGTTTTCCAGACTGTTATTTTAGCTGGTAGATTTCCAGAGGGTTTTGTTTCCTGATGGCTTTCCAGTGGGTGATGTTTCCTGGTAGTTTTAAAAAAGGTGATGTTTCCTGTTAGTTTTCCAGATGCTGATGTTTCCTGTTAGTTTTCCAAAGGGTGATGTTTCTTGGTGGTTTTCCAGAGGGTGATGATTCCTGGTAGCTTTCCAGATGCTGATGTTTCCTATTAGTTTTCCAGATGGTGATGTTTCCTCGTAGTTTTCCACATGTTGATGTTTCCTGGAAGTTTTGCAGTGGGTTAATTTTCCTGGTAGTTTTCCTGATTTTGATGCTTCATGTTAGGTTTCCAGCGGGTTATGTTTCCTGGTAGTTTTCCAGAGGGTTATTTTTCCTGGTAGTTTTCCATCGGGTGATGTTTCCTGGTAGTTTTAAAGAAGGTGATTTTTCCTGTTAGTTTTCCAGATGCTGATGTTTCCTGTTTGTTTTCCAAATGGAGATGTTTCCTGGTAGTTTTCCAGAGGGTTATTTTTCCTGGTAGTTTTCCATTGGGTGATGTTTCCTGGTAGTTTTAAAGAAGGTGATGTTTCCTGTTAGTTTTCCAGATGCTGATGTTTCCTGTTTGTTTTCCAAATGGAGATGTTTCCTGGTAGTTTTCCAGAGGGTGATGTTTCCTGCTAGATTTCCAGATGGTGATGTTTCCTGTTAGTTTTCCAGATGGTGATGCTTCTTGGTAGTTTTCCACATGTTGATTTTTCCTGGAAGTTTTCCAGAGGGATATTTTCCATGGTAGTTTTCCAGATGGCGATGATTCCTGGTAGTTTCCCAGAGGTTGATTTTTCCCTGTAGTTTTCCAGCGGGTGATGTTTCCAGCAGATTGTCTGGAGCGTTATTTTTTCTGTTAGTTTTCCAGATGGTGATGTTTCATGGTAATTTCCCAGTGTGTGATTTTTCCCTGTAGTTTTCCAGAGGGTTCTTTTCCCTGGTAGTTTTCCAGGTGGTGATGTTTCCATGTAGTTTTCCAGAGGGTGATGTTTGCTGGTAGTTTTCCAGATGTTGATGTTTCCTGGTATTTTTTCCAGAGTGTGATGTTTCCTGGTACTTTTCCAGATGTTGATGTTTCCTGTTAGATTTCCAGAGGGTGAGTTTTCTTGTTATTTTTCCAGAGTGTGATGTTTCCTGTTAGTTTTCCTGAGGGTGATGTTTCCTGTTAGTTTTCCAGATGGTGATGTTTTCTGGTCGTTTTCTAGAGGGTGATTTTTCCCTGTACTTTTCCAGAGTGTGATGTTTCCTTGTCGTTTTCCAGAGGGTTATTTTTCCCTGTAAATTTCCAGATGGTGATGTTTCCTGGTAGTTTTCCAGAAGTTTATTTTTCCTGGTAGATTTCCACATGGTGATGCTTCCTTATATAAATCTAGATGCTGATGTTTCGTGGTAGTTTTCCAGACGATGATGTTTCCTTATAGTTTTCCAGATGGTGATGTTTCCTGGTAGTTTTCCAGATGTTGATGGTTCCTGGTAGTTTTCCAGGTGGATATGTTTCCTGGTAATTTTCCAGAGGGTTAATTTGCCTGGTAGTCTTCCAGAGTGTGTTGTTTCCTGGTAGTTTTCCTGAGGTTGATGTTTCCTGGTAGATTTCCAGAGGGTTATTTTTCCTGGTAGTTTTCCAGAGTGTGTTGTTTCCTGGTAGTTTTCCAGGTGGTGATGTTTCCTTGTCGTTTTCCAGATTATAATTTTTCCCTGTAATTTTCCAGATGGTGATGTTTCCTGGTAGATTTCCAGAGGGTTATTTTCGCTGGTAGTTTTCCAGAGTGTCTTGTTTCCTGGTAGTTTTCCAGGTGGCGATGTTTCCTGGTAGTTTTCTAGATGGTGATGTTTCCTGGTAGTTTTCCCCATCGTAATGTTCCTGGTAGTTTTCCAGATGTTGATGTTTCTTGGTAGTTTTCCAGAGGGTTAAATTTTCTCATAGTTTTCCGGAGGGCTATTTTACCTGGAAGATTTCCAGAGGGTTTTGTTTCCTGATGGGTTTCCAGTGGGTGATGTTTCCTGGTAGTATTAAAGAAGGTGATGTTTCCTGTTAGTTTTCCAGATGCTGATGTTTCCTGTTAGTTTTCCAAAGGGTGATGTTTCCTGGTTGTTTTCCAGAGGGTGATGTTTCCTGGTAGATTTCCAGATGGTGATGTTTCCTGTTAGTTTTCCAGATGTTGATGGTTCCTGGTAGTTTTCCAGAGGGATATGTTTCATGGTAGTTTTCCAGAGGGTTAATTTTCCTGGTAGTTTTCCAGCGTGTGTTGTTTCCTGGTAGTTTTCCTGATGTTGATGTTTCCTGGTAGATTTCCAGAGGGTTATCTTCCCTGGTAGTTTTCCAGAGTGTGTTGTTTCCTGGTATTTTCCAGGTGGTGATGTTTCCTTGTCGTTTTCCAGATTATTATTTTTCCCTGTAATTTTCCAGATGGTGATGTTTCCTGGTAGTTTTCCAGAAGGTTATTTTTCCTGGCAGATTTCCACATGGTGATATTTCCTTGTAGAAATCTAGATGGTGATGTTTCGTGGTAGTTTTCCAGACGATGATGTTTCCTTGTAGTTTTCCAGATGGTGATGTTTCCTGGTAGTTTTCCAGATGTTGATGGTTCCTGGTAGTTGTCCAGAGGGATATGTTTCCTGGTAGTTTTCCAGACGGTTAATTTGCCTGGTAGTTTTCCAGAGTGTGTTGTTTCCTGGTAGCTTTCCTGATGTTGATGTTTCCTGGTAGATTTCCAGAGGGTTATTTTCCCTGGTAGTTTTCCAGAGTGTGTTGCTTCCTGGTAGTTTTCCAGGTGGTGATGTTTCCTGTTAGTTTTCTAGAGGGTGATGTTTCCTGGTAGTTTTCCACATCGTAATGTTCCTTGTAGTTTTCCAGATGTTGATGTTTCTTGATAGTTTTCCAGAGGGTTAAGTTTTCTCGTGGTTTTCCAGACTGTTATTTTAGCTGGTAGATTTCCAGAGGGTTTTGTTTCCTGATGGGTTTCCAGTGGGTGATGTTTCCTGGTAGTTTTAAAAAAGGTGATGTTTCCTGTTAGTTTTCCAGATGCTGATGTTTCCTGTTAGTTTTCCAAAGGGTCATGTTTCTTGGTAGTTTTCCAGAGGGTGATGTTTCCTGGTAGTTTTCCAGATGGTGATGTTTCCTGTTAATTTTCCAGATGGTGATGTTTCCTCGTAGTTTTCCACATGTTGATGTTTCCTGGAAGTTTTGCAGTGGGTTAATTTTCCTGGTAGTTTTCCTGATTTTGATGCTTCATGTTAGGTTTCCAGCGGGTTATGTTTCCTGGTAGTTTTCCAGAGGGTTATTTTTCCTGGTAGTTTTCCATCGGGTGATGTTTCCTGGTAGTTTTAAAGAAGGTGATTTTTTCTGGTAGTTTTCCAGATGGTGATGTTTCTTGGTAATTTCCCAGTGTGTGATTTTTCCCTGTAGTTTTCCAGAGGGTTCTTTTCCCTGGTAGTTTTCCAGAGTGTGATGTTTCCTGGTAGTTTTCCAGGTGGTGATGTTTCCTGGTAGATTTCCAGAGGGTTATTTTCGCTGGTAGTTTTCCAGAGTGTGTTGTTTCCTGGTAGTTTTCCAGGTGGCGATGTTTCCTGGTAGTTTTCTAGATGGTGATGTTTCCTGGTAGTTTTCCACATCGTAATGTTCCTGGTAGTTTTCCACATCGTAATGTTCCTGGTAGTTTTCCAGATGTTGATGTTTCTTGGTAGTTTTCCAGAGGGTTAAGTTATCTCGTAGTTTTCCAGAGGGTTATTTTACCTGGAAGATTTCCAGAGGGTTTTGTTTCCTCATGGGTTTCCAGTGGGTGATGTTTCCTGGTAGTATTAAAGAAGGTGATGTTTCCTGTTAGTTTTCCAGATGCTGATGTTTCCTGTTAGTTTTCCAAAGGGTGATGTTTCCTGGTAGTTTTCCAGAGGGTGATGTTTCCTGGTAGATTTCCAGATGGTGATGTTTCCTGTTCCTTTTCCAGATGGTGATGTTTCCTCGTAGTTATCCAGAAGTTTATTTTTCCTGGTAGATTTCCACATGGTGATGCTTCCTTGTAGAAATCTAGATGCTGATGTTTCGTGGTAGTTTTCCAGACGATGATGTTTCCTTGTAGTTTTCCAGATGGTGAAGGTTCCTGGTAGTTTTCCAGAGGGATATGTTTCCTGGTAGTTTTCCAGAGGGTTAATTTGCCTGGTAGTTTTCCAGCGTGTGTTGTTTCCTGGTAGTTTTCCTGATGTTGATGTTTCCTGGTAGATTTCCAGAGGGTTATTTTCGCTTGTAGTTTTCCAGAGTGTCTTGTTTCCTGGTAGTTTTCCAGGTGGCGATGTTTCCTGGTAGTTTTCTAGATGGTGATGTTTCCTGGTAGTTTTCCCCATCGTAATGTTCCTGGTAGTTTTCCAGATGTTGATGTTTCTTGGTAGTATTCCAGAGGGTTAAATTTTCTCATAGTTTTCCGGAGGGCTATTTTACCTGGAAGATTTCCAGAGGGTTTTGTTTCCTGATGGGTTTCCAGTGGGTGATGTTTCCTGGTAGTATTAAAGAAGGTGATGTTTCCTGTTAGTTTTCCAGATGCTGATGTTTCCTGTTAGTTTTCCAAAGGGTGATGTTTCCTGGTTGTTTTCCAGAGGGTGATGTTTCCTGGTAGATTTCCAGATGGTGATGTTTCCTGGTAGTTTTCCAGATGTTGATGGTTCCTGGTAGTTTTCCAGAGGGATATGTTTCCTGGTAGTTTTCCAGAGGGTTAATTTTCCTGGTAGTTTTCCAGCGTGTGTTGTTTCCTGGTAGTTTTCCTGATGTTGATGTTTCCTGGTAGATTTCCAGAGGGTTATCTTCCCTGGTAGTTTTCCAGAGTGTGTTGTTTCCTGGTATTTTCCAGGTGGTGATGTTTCCTTGTCGTTTTCCAGATTATTATTTTTCCCTGTAATTTTCCAGATGGTGATGTTTCCTGGTAGTTTTCCAGAAGGTTATTTTTCCTGGCAGATTTCCACATGGTGATATTTTCTTGTAGAAATCTAGATGGTGATGTTTCGTGGTAGTTTTCCAGACGATGATGTTTCCTTGTAGTTTTCCAGATGGTGATGTTTCCTGGTAGTTTTCCAGATGTTGATGGTTCCTGGTAGTTGTCCAGAGGGATATGTTTCCTGGTAGTTTTCCAGACGGTTAATTTGCCTGGTAGTTTTCCAGAGTGTGTTGTTTCCTGGTAGTTTTCCTGATGTTGATGTTTCCTGGTAGATTTCCAGAGGGTTATTTTCCCCGGTAGTTTTCCAGAGTGTGTTGCTTCCTGGTAGTTTTCCAGGTGGTGATGTTTCCTGGTAGTTTTCTAGAGGGTGATGTTTCCTGGTAGTTTTCCACATCGTAATGTTCCTGGTAGTTTTCCAGATGTTGATGTTTCTTGGTAGTTTTCCAGAGGGTAAAGTTTTCTCGTAGTTTTCCAGACTGTTATTTTAGCTGGTAGATTTCCAGAGGGTTTTGTTTCCTGATGGCTTTCCAGTGGGTGATGTTTCCTGGTAGTTTTAAAAAAGGTGATGTTTCCTGTTAGTTTTCCAGATGCTGATGTTTCCTGTTAGTTTTCCAAAGGGTGATGATTCTTGGTGGTTTTCCAGAGGGTGATGATTCCTGGTAGCTTTCCAGATGCTGATGTTTCCTGTTAGTTTTCCAGATGGTGATGTTTCCTCGTAGTTTTCCACATGTTGATGTTTCCTGGAAGTTTTGCAGTGGGTTAATTTTCCTGGTAGTTTTCCTGATTTTGATGCTTCATGTTAGGTTTCCAGCGGGTTATGTTTCCTGGTAGTTTTCCAGAGGGTTATTTTTCCTGGTAGTTTTCCATCGGGTGATGTTTCCTGGTAGTTTTAAAGAAGGTGATTTTTCCTGTTAGTTTTCCAGATGCTGATGTTTCCTGTTTGTTTTCCAAATGGAGATGTTTCCTGGTAGTTTTCCAGAGGGTTATTTTTCCTGGTAGTTTTCCATTGGGTGATGTTTCCTGGTAGTTTTAAAGAAGGTGATGTTTCCTGTTAGTTTTCCAGATGCTGATGTTTCCTGTTTGTTTTCCAAATGGAGATGTTTCCTGGTAGTTTTCCAGAGGGTGATGTTTCCTGCTAGATTTCCAGATGGTGATGTTTCCTGTTAGTTTTCCAGATGGTGATGCTTCTTGGTAGTTTTCCACATGTTGATTTTTCCTGGAAGTTTTCCAGAGGGATATTTTCCATGGTAGTTTTCCAGATGGCGATGATTCCTGGTAGTTTCCCAGAGGTTGATTTTTCCCTGTAGTTTTCCAGCGGGTGATGTTTCCAGCAGATTGTCTGGAGCGTTATTTTTTCTGTTAGTTTTCCAGATGGTGATGTTTCATGGTAATTTCCCAGTGTGTGATTTTTCCCTGTAGTTTTCCAGAGGGTTCTTTTCCCTGGTAGTTTTCCAGGTGGTGATGTTTCCATGTAGTTTTCCAGAGGGTGATGTTTGCTGGTAGTTTTCCAGATGTTGATGTTTCCTGGTATTTTTTCCAGAGTGTGATGTTTCCTGGTACTTTTCCAGATGTTGATGTTTCCTGTTAGATTTCCAGAGGGTGAGTTTTCTTGTTATTTTTCCAGAGTGTGATGTTTCCTGTTAGTTTTCCTGAGGGTGATGTTTCCTGTTAGTTTTCCAGATGGTGATGTTTTCTGGTCGTTTTCTAGAGGGTGATTTTTCCCTGTACTTTTCCAGAGTGTGATGTTTCCTTGTCGTTTTCCAGAGGGTTATTTTTCCCTGTAATTTTCCAGATGGTGATGTTTCCTGGTAGTTTTCCAGAAGTTTATTTTTCCTGGTAGATTTCCACATGGTGATGCTTCCTTATATAAATCTAGATGCTGATGTTTCGTGGTAGTTTTCCAGACGATGATGTTTCCTTATAGTTTTCCAGATGGTGATGTTTCCTGGTAGTTTTCCAGATGTTGATGGTTCCTGGTAGTTTTCCAGAGGGATATGTTTCCTGGTAATTTTCCAGAGGGTTAATTTGCCTGGTAGTCTTCCAGAGTGTGTTGTTTCCTGGTAGTTTTCCTGAGGTTGATGTTTCCTGGTAGATTTCCAGAGGGTTATTTTTCCTGGTAGTTTTCCAGAGTGTGTTGTTTCCTGGTAGTTTTCCAGGTGGTGATGTTTCCTTGTCGTTTTCCAGATTATAATTTTTCCCTGTAATTTTCCAGATGGTGATGTTTCCTGGTAGATTTCCAGAGGGTTATTTTCGCTGGTAGTTTTCCAGAGTGTCTTGTTTCCTGGTAGTTTTCCAGGTGGCGATGTTTCCTGGTAGTTTTCTAGATGGTGATGTTTCCTGGTAGTTTTCCCCATCGTAATGTTCCTGGTAGTTTTCCAGATGTTGATGTTTCTTGGTAGTTTTCCAGAGGGTTAAATTTTCTCATAGTTTTCCGGAGGGCTATTTTACCTGGAAGATTTCCAGAGGGTTTTGTTTCCTGATGGGTTTCCAGTGGGTGATGTTTCCTGGTAGTATTAAAGAAGGTGATGTTTCCTGTTAGTTTTCCAGATGCTGATGTTTCCTGTTAGTTTTCCAAAGGGTGATGTTTCCTGGTTGTTTTCCAGAGGGTGATGTTTCCTGGTAGATTTCCAGATGGTGATGTTTCCTGTTAGTTTTCCAGATGTTGATGGTTCCTGGTAGTTTTCCAGAGGGATATGTTTCATGGTAGTTTTCCAGAGGGTTAATTTTCCTGGTAGTTTTCCAGCGTGTGTTGTTTCCTGGTAGTTTTCCTGATGTTGATGTTTCCTGGTAGATTTCCAGAGGGTTATCTTCCCTGGTAGTTTTCCAGAGTGTGTTGTTTCCTGGTATTTTCCAGGTGGTGATGTTTCCTTGTCGTTTTCCAGATTATTATTTTTCCCTGTAATTTTCCAGATGGTGATGTTTCCTGGTAGTTTTCCAGAAGGTTATTTTTCCTGGCAGATTTCCACATGGTGATATTTCCTTGTAGAAATCTAGATGGTCATGTTTCGTGGTAGTTTTCCAGACGATGATGTTTCCTTGTAGTTTTCCAGATGGTGATGTTTCCTGGTAGTTTTCCAGATGTTGATGGTTCCTGGTAGTTGTCCAGAGGGATATGTTTCCTGGTAGTTTTCCAGACGGTTAATTTGCCTGGTAGTTTTCCAGAGTGTGTTGTTTCCTGGTAGCTTTCCTGATGTTGATGTTTCCTGGTAGATTTCCAGAGGGTTATTTTCCCTGGTAGTTTTCCAGAGTGTGTTGCTTCCTGGTAGTTTTCCAGGTGGTGATGTTTCCTGGTAGTTTTCTAGAGGGTGATGTTTCCTGGTAGTTTTCCACATCGTAATGTTCCTGGTAGTTTTCCAGATGTTGATGTTTCTTGGAAGTTTTCCAGAGGGTAAAGTTTTCTCGTAGTTTTCCAGACTGTTATTTTAGCTGGTAGATTTCCAGAGGGTTTTGTTTCCTGATGGCTTTCCAGTGGGTGATGTTTCCTTGTAGTTTTAAAAAAGGTGATGTTTCCTGTTAGTTTTCCAGATGTTGATGTTTCCTGTTAGTTTTCCAAAGGGTGATGTTTCTTGGTGGTTTTCCAGAGGGTGATGATTCCTGGTAGATTTCCAGATGCTGATGTTTCCTGTTAGTTTTCCAGATGGTGATGTTTCCTCGTAGTTTTCCACATGTTGATGTTTCCTGGAAGTTTTGCAGTGGGTTAATTTTTCTGGTAGTTTTCCTGATTTTGATGCTTCATGTTAGGTTTCCAGCGGGTTATGTTTCCTGGTAGTTTTCCAGAGGGTTATTTTTCCTGGTAGTTTTCCATCGGGTGATGTTTCCTGGTAGTTTTAAAGAAGGTGATTTTTCCTGTTAGTTTTCCAGATGCTGATGTTTCCTGTTTGTTTTCCAAATGGAGATGTTTCCTGATAGTTTTCCAGAGGGTTATTTTTCCTGGTAGTTTTCCATTGGGTGATGTTTCCTGGTAGTTTTAAAGAAGGTGATGTTTCCTGTTAGTTTTCCAGATGCTGATGTTTCCTGTTTGTTTTCCAAATGGAGATGTTTCCTGGTAGTTTTCCAGAGGGTGATGTTTCCTGCTAGATTTCCAGATGGTGATGTTTCCTGTTAGTTTTCCAGATGGTGATGCTTCTTGGTAGTTTTCCACATGTTGATTTTTCCTGGAAGTTTTCCAGAGGGATATTTTCCCTGGTAGTTTTCCAGATGGCGATGATTCCTGGTAGTTTCCCAGAGGTTGATTTTTCCCTGTAGTTTTCCAGCGGGTGATGTTTCCAGCAGATTTTCTGGAGCGTTATTTTTTCTGGTAGTTTTCCAGATGGTGATGTTTCATGGTAATTTCCCAGTGTGTGATTTTTCCCTGTAGTTTTCCAAGGGTTCTTTTCCCTGGTAGTTTTCCAGGTGGTGATGTTTCCATGTAGTTTTCCAGAGGGTGATGTTTGCTGGTAGTTTTCCAGATGTTGATGTTTCCTGGTATTTTTTTCCAGAGTGTGATGTTTCCTGGTACTTTTCCAGATGTTGATGTTTCCTGTTAGATTTCCAGAGGGTGAGTTTTCTTGTTATTTTTCCAGAGTGTGATGTTTCCTGTTAGTTTTCCTGAGGGTGATGTTTCCTGTTAGTTTTCCAGATGGTGATGTTTTCTGGTCGTTTTCTAGAGGGTGATTTTTCCCTGTACTTTTCCAGAGTGTGATGTTTCCTTGTCGTTTTCCAGAGGGTTATTTTTCCCTGTAATTTTCCAGATGGTGATGTTTCCTGGTAGTTTTCCAGAAGTTTATTTTTCCTGGTAGATTTCCACATGGTGATGCTTCCTTATATAAATCTAGATGCTGATGTTTCGTGGTAGTTTTCCAGACGATGATGTTTCCTTATAGTTTTCCAGATGGTGATGTTTCCTGGTAGTTTTCCAGATGTTGATGGTTCCTGGTAGTTTTCCAGAGGGATATGTTTCCTGGTAGTTTTCCAGAGGGTTAATTTGCCTGGTAGTCTTCCAGAGTGTGTTGTTTCCTGGTAGTTTTCCTGAGGTTGATGTTTCCTGGTAGATTTCCAGAGGGTTATTTTTCCTGGTAGTTTTCCAGAGTGTGTTGTTTCCTGGTAGTTTTCCAGGTGGTGATGTTTCCTTGTCGTTTTCCAGATTATAATTTTTCCCTGTAATTTTCCAGATGGTGATGTTTCCTGGTAGTTTTCCAGAAGTTTATTTTTCCTGGTAAATTTCCACATGGTGATATTTCTTTGTAGAAATCTAGATGGAGATGTTTCGTGGTAATTTTCCAGACAATGATGTTTCCTTGTAGTTTTCCAGATGGGGACGTTTCCTGGTAGTTTTCCAGAAGTTGATGGTTCCTGGTAGTTTTCCAAAGGGTTAATTTGCCTGGTAGTTTTCCAGAGTGTCTTGTTTCCTGGTAGTTTTCCTGATGTTGATGTTTCCTGGTAGATTTCCAGAGGGTTATTTTCGCTTGTAGTTTTCCAGAGTGTGTTGTTTCCTGGTAGTTTTCCAGGTGGCGATGTTTCCTGGTAGTTTTCTAGATGGTGATGTTTCCTGGTAGTTTTCCACATCGTAATGTTCCTGGTAGTTTTCCAGATGTTGATGTTTCTTGGTAGTTTTCCAGATGGTTAAGTTTTCTCGTAGTCTTCTAGAGGGTTATTTTACCTGGAAGATTTCCAGAGGGTTTTGTTTCCTGATGGGTTTCCAGTGGGTGATGTTTCCTGGTAGTATTAAAGAAGGTGATGTTTCCTGTTAGTTTTCCAGATGCTGATGTTTCCTGTTAGTTTTCCAAAGGGTGATGTTTCCTGGTAGTTTTCCAGAGGGTGATGTTTCCTGGTAGATTTCCAGATGGTGATGTTTCCTCGTAGTTTTCCAGAAGTTTATTTTTCCTGATAGATTTCCACATGGTGATGCTTCCTTGTAGAAATCTAGATGCTGATGTTTCGTGGTAGTTTTCCAGATGATGATGTTTCCTTGTAGTTTTCCAGATGGTGATGTTTCCTGGTAGTTTTCCAGATGTTGATGGTTCCTGGTAGTTTTCCAGAGGGTTAATTTGCCTGGTAGATTTCCAGAGTGTGTTGTTTCCTGGTAGTTTTCCTGATGTAGATGTTTCCTGGTAGATTTCCAGAGGGTTATTTTCCATGGTAGTTTTCCAGAGTGTGTTGTTTCCTGTTGGTTTTCCAGGTGGTGATGTTTCCTTGTCGTTTTCCAGATTATTATTTTTCCCTGTAATATTCCAGATGGTGATGTTTCCTGGTACTTTTCCAGAAGGTTATTTTTCCTGGTACATTTCCACATGGTGATATTTCCTTGTAGAAATCTAGATGGTGATGTTTCATGGTAGTTTTCCAGACGATGATGTTTCCTTGTAGTTTTCCAGATGGTGATGTTTCCTTGTAGTTTTCCAGATGTTGATGGTTCCTGGTAGTTTTCCAGAGGGATATGTTTTCTGGTAGTTTTCCAGAGGGTTAATTTGCCTGGTAGTTTTCCAGAGTGTGTTGTTTCCTGGTAGTTTTCCTGATGTGGATGTTTCCTGGTAGATTTCCAGAGGGTTATTTTCCCTGGTAGTTTTCCAGAGTGTGTTGCTTCCTGGTAGTTTTCCAGGTGGTGATGTTTCCTGGTAGTTTTCTAGAGGGTGATGTTTCCTGGTAGTTTTCCACATCGTAATGTTCCTGGTAGTTTTCCAGATGTTGATGTTTCTTGGTAGTTTTCCAGAGGGTTAAGTTTTCTCGTAGTTTTCCAGACTGTTATTTTACCTGGAAGATTTCCAGAAGGTTTTGTTTCCTGATGGGTTTCCAGTGGGTGATGCTTCCTAGTAGTTTTAAAAAAGGTGATGTTTCCTGTTAGTTTTCCAGATGCTGATGTTTCCTGTTAGTTTTCCAAAGGGTGATGTTTCTTGGTAGTTTTCCAGAGGGTGATGTTTCCTGGTAGATTTCCAGATGGTGATGTTTCCTGTCAGTTTTCCAGATGGTGATGTTTCCTCGTAGTTTTCCACTTGTTGATGTTTCCAGGAAGTTTTGCAGTGGGTTAATTTTCCAGGTAGTTTTCCTGATTTTGATGCTTCATGTTAGGTTTCCAGCGGGTTATGTTTCCTGGTAGTTTTCCAGAGGGTTATTTTTCCTGGTAGTTTTCCATCGGGTGATGTTTCCTGGTAGTTTTAAAGAAGGTGATTTTTCCTGTTAGTTTTCCAGATGCTGATGTTTCCTGTTTGTTTTCCAAATGGAGTTGTTTCCTGGTAGTTTTCCAGAGGGTTATTTTTCCTGGTAGTTTTCCATTGGGTGATGTTTCCTGGTAGTTTTAAAGAAGGTGATGTTTCCTGTTAGTTTTCCAGATGCTGATGTTTCCTGTTTGTTTTCCAAATGGAGATGTTTCCTGGTAGTTTTCCAGAGGGTGATGTTTCCTGCTAGATTTCCAGATGGTGATGTTTCCTGTTAGTTTTCCAGATGGTGATGCTTCTTGGTAGTTTTCCGCATGTTGATTTTTCCTGGAAGTTTTCCAGAGGGATATTTTCCCTGGTAGTTTTCCAGATGGCGATGATTCCTGGTAGTTTCCCAGAGGTTGATTTTTCCCTGTAGTTTTCCAGCGGGTGATGTTTCCAGCAGATTTTCTGGAGCGTTATTTTTTCTGGTAGTTTTCCAGAAGGTGATGTTTCACGGTAATTTCCCAGTGTGTGATTTTTCCCTGTAGTTTTCCAGAGGGTTCTTTTCCCTGGTAGTTTTCCAGAGTCTGATGTTTCCTGGTAGTTGTCCAGGTGGTGATGTTTCCTGGTATTTTTCCAGAGTGTGATGTTTCCTGGTAGTTTTCCAGATGTTGATGTTTCCTGTTAGATTTCCAGAGGATGAGTTTTCTTGTTATTTTTCCAGAGTGTGATGTTTCCTGTTAGTTTTCCTGAGGGTGATGTTTCCTGTTAGTTTTCCAGATGGTGATGTTTTCTGCTCGTTTTCCAGAGGGTTATTTTTCCCTGTAATTTTCCAGATGGTGATGTTTCCTGGTAGTTTTCCAGAAGTTTATTTTTCCTGGTAGATTTCCACATAGTGATGCTTCCTTATATAAATCTAGATGCTGATGTTTCGTCGTAGTTTTCCAGACGATGATGTTTCGTGGTAGTTTTCCAGATGGTGATGTTTCCTGGTAGTTTTCCAGATGTTGATGGTTCCTGGTAGTTTTCCAGAGGGATATGTTTCCTGGTAGTTTTCCAGAGGTTTAATTTGCCTGGTAGTCTTCCAGAGTGTGTTGTTTCCTGGTAGTTTTCCTGAGGTTGATGTTTCCTGGTAGATTTCCAGAGGGTTATTTTCCCTGGTAGTTTTCCAGAGTGTGTTGTTTCCTGGTAGTTTTCCAGGTGGTGATGTTTCCTTGTCGTTTTCCAGATTATTATTTTTCCCTGTAATTTTCCAGATGGTGATGTTTCCTGGTAGTTTTCCAGAAGGTTATTTTTCCTGGTAGCTTTCCACATGGTGATATTTCTTTGTAGAAATCTAGATGGAGATGTTTCGTGGTAATTTTCCAGACGATGATGTTTCCTTGTAGTTTTCCAGATGGTGGCGTTTCCTGGTAGCTTTCCAGATGTTGATGGTTCCTGGTAGTTTTCCAAAGGGTTAATTTGCCTGGTAGTTTTCCAGAGTGTGTTGTTTCCTGGTAGTTTTCCTGATGTTGCTGTTTCCTGGTAGATTTCCAGAGGGTTATTCTCCCTGGTAGTTTTCCAGAGTGTGTTGTTTCCTGGTAGTTTTCCAGGTGGCGATGTTTCCTGGTAGTTTTCTAGATGGTGATGTTTCCTGGTAGTTTTCCACATCGTAATGTTCCTGGTAGTTTTCCAGATGCTGATGTTTCTTGATAGTTTTCCAGAGGGTTAAGTTTTCTCATAGTTTTCCAGAGGGTTATTTTACCTGGAAGATTTCCAGAGGGTTTTGTTTCCTGATGGGTTTCCAATGGGTGATGTTTCCTGGTAGTATTAAACAAGGTGATGTTTCCTGTTAGTTTTCCAGATGCTGATGTTTCCTGTTAGTTTTCCAGAGGGTTATTTTTCCCTGTAATTTTCCAGATGGTGATGTTTCCTGGTAGTTTTCCAGAAGTTTATTTTTCCTGGTAGATTTCCACATGGTGATGCTTCCTTATATAAATCTAGATGCTGATGTTTCGTCGTAGTTTTCCAGACGATCATGTTTCGTGGTAGTTTTCCAGATGGTGATGTTTCCTGGTAGTTTTCCAGATGTTGATGGTTCCTGGTAGTTTTCCAGAGGGATATGTTTCCTGGTAGTTTTCCAGAGGTTTAATTTGCCTGGTAGTCTTCCAGAGTGTGTTGTTTCCTGGTAGTTTTCCTGAGGTTGATGTTTCCTGGTAGATTTCCAGAGGGTTATTTTCCCTGGTAGTTTTCCAGAGTGTGTTGTTTCCTGGTAGTTTTCCAGGTGGTGATGTTTCCTTGTCGTTTTCCAGATTATTATTTTTCCCTGTAATTTTCCAGATGGTGATGTTTCCTGGTAGTTTTCCAGAAGGTTATTTTTCCTGGTAGATTTCCACATGGTGATATTTCTTTGTAGAAATCTAGATGGAGATGTTTCGTGGTAATTTTGCAGACGATGATGTTTCCTTGTAGTTTTCCAGATGGTGACGTTTCCTGGTAGCTTTCCAGATGTTGATGGTTCCTGGTAGTTTTCCAAAGGGTTAATTTGCCTGGTAGTTTTCCAGAGTGTGTTGTTTCCTGGTAGTTTTCCTGATGTTGATGTTTCCTGGTAGATTTCCAGAGGGTTATTTTCCCTGGTAGTTTTCCAGAGTGTGTTGTTTCCTGATAGTTTTCCAGGTGGCGATGTTTCCTGGTAGTTTTCTAGATGGTGATGTTTCCTGGTAGTTTTCCACATCGTAATGTTCCTGGTAGTTTTCCAGATGCTGATGTTTCTTGATAGTTTTCCAGAGGGTTAAGTTTTCTCATAGTTTTCCAGAGGGTTATTTTACCTGGAAGATTTCCAGAGGGTTTTGTTTCCTGATGGGTTTCCAATGGGTGATGTTTCCTGGTAGTATTAAAGAAGGTGATGTTTCCTGTTAGTTTTCCAGATGCTCATGTTTCCTGTTAGTTTTCCAAAGGGTGATGTTTCCTGTTAGTTTTCCAGAAGGTGATGTTTCCTGGTAGATTTCCAGATGTTGATGGTTCCTGGTAGTTTTCCAGAGGGTTAATTTGCCTGGTAGTTTTCCAGAGTTTGTTGTTTCCTGGTAGTTTTCCTGAGGTTGATGTTTCCTGGTAGATTTCCAGAGGGTTATTTTCCCTGGTAGTTTTCCAGAGTGTGTTGTTTCCTGGTAGTTTTCCAGGTGGTGATGTTTCCTTGTCGTTTTCCAGATTATTATTTTTCCCTGTAATTTTCCAGATTGTGATGTTTCCTGGTAGTTTTCCAGAAGGTTATTTTTCCTGGTAGATTTCCACGTGGTGATATTTCTTTGTAGAAATCTAGATGGAGATTTTTCGTGGTAATTTTCCAGACGATGATGTTTCTTTGTAGTTTTCCAGATGGTGATGTTTCCTGGTAGTTTTCCACATCGTAATGTTCCTGGTAGTTTTCCAGATGCTGATGTTTCTTGATAGTTTTCCAGAGGGTTAAGTTTTCTCATAGTTTTCCAGAGGGTTATTTTACCTGGAAGATTTCCAGAGGGTTTTGTTTCCTGATGGGTTTCCAATGGGTGATGTTTCCTGGTAGTATTAAAGAAGGTGATGTTTCCTATTAGTTTTCCAGATGCTGATGTTTCCTGTTAGTTTTCCAAAGGGTGATGTTTCCTGTTAGTTTTCCAGAAGGTGATGTTTCCTGGTAGATTTCCAGATGTTGATGGTTCCTGGTAGTTTTCCAGAGGGTTAATTTGCCTGGTAGTTTTCCAGAGTTTGTTGTTTCCTGGTAGTTTTCCTGAGGTTGACGTTTCCTGGTAGATTTCCAGAGGGGTATTTTCCCTGGTAGTTTTCCAGAGTGTGTTGTTTCCTGGTAGTTTTCCAGGTGGTGATGTTTCCTTGTCGTTTTCCAGATTATTATTTTTCCCTGTAATTTTCCAGATTGTGATGTTTCCTGGTAGTTTTCCAGAAGGTTATTTTTCCTGGTAGATTTCCACGTGGTGATATTTCTTTGTAGAAATCTAGATGGAGATGTTTCGTGGTAATTTTCCAGACGATGATGTTTCTTTGTAGTTTTCCAGATGGTGATGTTTCCTGGTAGTTTTCCAGATGTTGATGGTTCCTGGTAGTTTTCCAAAGGGTTAATTTGCCTGGTAGTTTTCCAGTGTGTCTTGTTTCCTGGTAGTTTTCCTGATGTTGATGTTTCCTGGTAGATTTCCAGAGGGTTATTTTCGCTGGTAGTTTTCCAGAGTGTGTTGTTTCCTGGTAGTTTTCCAGGTGGCGATGTTTCCTGGTAGTTTTCTAGATGGTGATGTTTCCTGGTAGTTTTCCACATCGTAATGTTCCTGGCAGTTTTCCAGATGTTGATGTTTCTTGGTAGTTTTCCAGAGGGTTAAGTTCTCTCGTAGTTTTCCAGAGGGTTATCTTACCTGGAAGATTTCCAGAGGGTTTTGTTTCCTCATGGGTTTCCAGTGGGTGATGTTTCCTGGTAGTATTAAAGACGGTGATGTTTCCTGTTAGTTTTCCAGATGCTGATGTTTCCTGTTAGTTTTCCAAAGGGTGATGTTTCCTGGTAGTTTTCCAGAGGGTGATGTTTCCTGGTAGATTTCCAGATGGTGATGTTTCCTGTTAGTTTTCCAGATGGTGATGCTTCTTGGTAGTTTTCCACATGTTGATTTTTCCTGGAAGTTTTCCAGAGGGATATTTTCCCTGGTAGTTTTCCAGATGGCGATGATTCCTGGTAGTTTCCCAGAGGTTGATTTTTCCCTGTAGTTTTCCAGCGGGTGATGTTTCCAGCAGATTTTCTGGAGCGTTATTTTTTCTGGTAGTTTTCCAGATGGTGATGTTTCATGGTAATTTCCCAGTGTGTGATTTTTCCCTGTAGTTTTCCAGAGGGTTCTTTTCCCTGGTAGTTTTCCAGGTGGTGATGTTTCCATGTAGTTTTCCAGAGGGTGATGTTTGCTGGTAGTTTTCCAGATGTTGATGTTTCCTGGTATTTTTTCCAGAGTGTGATGTTTCCTGGTACTTTTCCAGATGTTGATGTTTCCTGTTAGATTTCCAGAGGGTGAGTTTTCTTGTTATTTTTCCAGAGTGTGATGTTTCCTGTTAGTTTTCCTGAGGGTGATGTTTCCTGTTAGTTTTCCAGATGGTGATGTTTTCTGGTCGTTTTCTAGAGGGTGATTTTTCCTGGTAGTTTTCCACATCGTAATGTTCCTGGTAGTTTTCCAGATGCTGATGTTTCTTGATAGTTTTCCAGAGGGTTAAGTTTTCTCATAGTTTTCCAGAGGGTTATTTTACCTGGAAGATTTCCAGAGGGTTTTGTTTCCTGATGGGTTTCCAATGGGTGATGTTTCCTGGTAGTATTAAAGAAGGTGATGTTTCCTGTTAGTTTTCCAGATGCTCATGTTTCCTGTTAGTTTTCCAAAGGGTGATGTTTCCTGTTAGTTTTCCAGAAGGTGATGTTTCCTGGTAGATTTCCAGATGTTGATGGTTCCTGGTAGTTTTCCAGAGGGTTAATTTGCCTGGTAGTTTTCCAGAGTTTGTTGTTTCCTGGTAGTTTTCCTGAGGTTGATGTTTCCTGGTAGATTTCCAGAGGGTTATTTTCCCTGGTAGTTTTCCAGAGTGTGTTGTTTCCTGGTAGTTTTCCAGGTGGTGATGTTTCCTTGTCGTTTTCCAGATTATTATTTTTCCCTGTAATTTTCCAGATTGTGATGTTTCCTGGTAGTTTTCCAGAAGGTTATTTTTCCTGGTAGATTTCCACGTGGTGATATTTCTTTGTAGAAATCTAGATGGAGATTTTTCGTGGTAATTTTCCAGACGATGATGTTTCTTTGTAGTTTTCCAGATGGTGATGTTTCCTGGTAGTTTTCCACATCGTAATGTTCCTGGTAGTTTTCCAGATGCTGATGTTTCTTGATAGTTTTCCAGAGGGTTAAGTTTTCTCATAGTTTTCCAGAGGGTTATTTTACCTGGAAGATTTCCAGAGGGTTTTGTTTCCTGATGGGTTTCCAATGGGTGATGTTTCCTGGTAGTATTAAAGAAGGTGATGTTTCCTATTAGTTTTCCAGATGCTGATGTTTCCTGTTAGTTTTCCAAAGGGTGATGTTTCCTGTTAGTTTTCCAGAAGGTGATGTTTCCTGGTAGATTTCCAGATGTTGATGGTTCCTGGTAGTTTTCCAGAGGGTTAATTTGCCTGGTAGTTTTCCAGAGTTTGTTGTTTCCTGGTAGTTTTCCTGAGGTTGACGTTTCCTGGTAGATTTCCAGAGGGGTATTTTCCCTGGTAGTTTTCCAGAGTGTGTTGTTTCCTGGTAGTTTTCCAGGTGGTGATGTTTCCTTGTCGTTTTCCAGATTATTATTTTTCCCTGTAATTTTCCAGATTGTGATGTTTCCTGGTAGTTTTCCAGAAGGTTATTTTTCCTGGTAGATTTCCACGTGGTGATATTTCTTTGTAGAAATCTAGATGGAGATGTTTCGTGGTAATTTTCCAGACGATGATGTTTCTTTGTAGTTTTCCAGATGGTGATGTTTCCTGGTAGTTTTCCAGATGTTGATGGTTCCTGGTAGTTTTCCAAAGGGTTAATTTGCCTGGTAGTTTTCCAGTGTGTCTTGTTTCCTGGTAGTTTTCCTGATGTTGATGTTTCCTGGTAGATTTCCAGAGGGTTATTTTCGCTGGTAGTTTTCCAGAGTGTGTTGTTTCCTGGTAGTTTTCCAGGTGGCGATGTTTCCTGGTAGTTTTCTAGATGGTGATGTTTCCTGGTAGTTTTCCACATCGTAATGTTCCTGGCAGTTTTCCAGATGTTGATGTTTCTTGGTAGTTTTCCAGAGGGTTAAGTTCTCTCGTAGTTTTCCAGAGGGTTATCTTACCTGGAAGATTTCCAGAGGGTTTTGTTTCCTCATGGGTTTCCAGTGGGTGATGTTTCCTGGTAGTATTAAAGACGGTGATGTTTCCTGTTAGTTTTCCAGATGCTGATGTTTCCTGTTAGTTTTCCAAAGGGTGATGTTTCCTGGTAGTTTTCCAGAGGGTGATGTTTCCTGGTAGATTTCCAGATGGTGATGTTTCCTGTTAGTTTTCCAGATGGTGATGCTTCTTGGTAGTTTTCCACATGTTGATTTTTCCTGGAAGTTTTCCAGAGGGATATTTTCCCTGGTAGTTTTCCAGATGGCGATGATTCCTGGTAGTTTCCCAGAGGTTGATTTTTCCCTGTAGTTTTCCAGCGGGTGATGTTTCCAGCAGATTTTCTGGAGCGTTATTTTTTCTGGTAGTTTTCCAGATGGTGATGTTTCATGGTAATTTCCCAGTGTGTGATTTTTCCCTGTAGTTTTCCAGAGGGTTCTTTTCCCTGGTAGTTTTCCAGGTGGTGATGTTTCCATGTAGTTTTCCAGAGGGTGATGTTTGCTGGTAGTTTTCCAGATGTTGATGTTTCCTGGTATTTTTTCCAGAGTGTGATGTTTCCTGGTACTTTTCCAGATGTTGATGTTTCCTGTTAGATTTCCAGAGGGTGAGTTTTCTTGTTATTTTTCCAGAGTGTGATGTTTCCTGTTAGTTTTCCTGAGGGTGATGTTTCCTGTTAGTTTTCCAGATGGTGATGTTTTCTGGTCGTTTTCTAGAGGGTGATTTTTCCCTGTACTTTTCCAGAGTGTGATGTTTCCTTGTCGTTTTCCAGAGGGTTATTTTTCCCTGTAATTTTCCAGATGGTGATGTTTCCTGGTAGTTTTCCAGAAGTTTATTTTTCCTGGTAGATTTCCACATGGTGATGCTTCCTTATATAAATCTAGATGCTGATGTTTCGTGGTAGTTTTCCAGACGATGATGTTTCCTTATAGTTTTCCAGATGGTGATGTTTCCTGGTAGTTTTCCAGATGTTGATGGTTCCTGGTAGTTTTCCAGAGGGATATGTTTCCTGGTAGTTTTCCAGAGGGTTAATTTGCCTGGTAGTCTTCCAGAGTGTGTTGTTTCCTGGTAGTTTTCCTGAGGTTGATGTTTCCTGGTAGATTTCCAGAGGGTTATTTTTCCTGGTAGTTTTCCAGAGTGTGTTGTTTCCTGGTAGTTTTCCAGGTGGTGATGTTTCCTTGTCGTTTTCCAGATTATAATTTTTCCCTGTAATTTTCCAGATGGTGATGTTTCCTGGTAGTTTTCCAGAAGTTTATTTTTCCTGGTAAATTTCCACATGGTGATATTTCTTTGTAGAAATCTAGATGGAGATGTTTCGTGGTAATTTTCCAGACAATGATGTTTCCTTGTAGTTTTCCAGATGGGGACGTTTCCTGGTAGTTTTCCAGAAGTTGATGGTTCCTGGTAGTTTTCCAAAGGGTTAATTTGCCTGGTAGTTTTCCAGAGTGTCTTGTTTCCTGGTAGTTTTCCTGATGTTGATGTTTCCTGGTAGATTTCCAGAGGGTTATTTTCGCTTGTAGTTTTCCAGAGTGTGTTGTTTCCTGGTAGTTTTCCAGGTGGCGATGTTTCCTGGTAGTTTTCTAGATGGTGATGTTTCCTGGTAGTTTTCCACATCGTAATGTTCCTGGTAGTTTTCCAGATGTTGATGTTTCTTGGTAGTTTTCCAGATGGTTAAGTTTTCTCGTAGTCTTCCAGAGGGTTATTTTACCTGGAAGATTTCCAGAGGGTTTTGTTTCCTGATGGGTTTCCAGTGGGTGATGTTTCCTGGTAGTATTAAAGAAGGTGATGTTTCCTGTTAGTTTTCCAGATGCTGATGTTTCCTGTTAGTTTTCCAAAGGGTGATGTTTCCTGGTAGTTTTCCAGAGGGTGATGTTTCCTGGTAGATTTCCAGATGGTGATGTTTCCTCGTAGTTTTCCAGAAGTTTATTTTTCCTGATAGATTTCCACATGGTGATGCTTCCTTGTAGAAATCTAGATGCTGATGTTTCGTGGTAGTTTTCCAGATGATGATGTTTCCTTGTAGTTTTCCAGATGGTGATGTTTCCTGGTAGTTTTCCAGATGTTGATGGTTCCTGGTAGTTTTCCAGAGGGTTAATTTGCCTGGTAGTTTTCCAGAGTGTGTTGTTTCCTGGTAGTTTTCCTGATGTAGATGTTTCCTGGTAGATTTCCAGAGGGTTATTTTCCATGGTAGTTTTCCAGAGTGTGTTGTTTCCTGTTGGTTTTCCAGGTGGTGATGTTTCCTTGTCGTTTTCCAGATTATTATTTTTCCCTGTAATATTCCAGATGGTGATGTTTCCTGGTACTTTTCCAGAAGGTTATTTTTCCTGGTACATTTCCACATGGTGATAATTCCTTGTAGAAATCTAGATGGTGATGTTTCATGGTAGTTTTCCAGACGATGATGTTTCCTTGTAGTTTTCCAGATGGTGATGTTTCCTTGTAGTTTTCCAGATGTTGATGGTTCCTGGTAGTTTTCCAGAGGGATATGTTTTCTGGTAGTTTTCCAGAGGGTTAATTTGCCTGGTAGTTTTCCAGAGTGTGTTGTTTCCTGGTAGTTTTCCTGATGTGGATGTTTCCTGGTAGATTTCCAGAGGGTTATTTTCCCTGGTAGTTTTCCAGAGTGTGTTGCTTCCTGGTAGTTTTCCAGGTGGTGATGTTTCCTGGTAGTTTTCTAGAGGGTGATGTTTCCTGGTAGTTTTCCACATCGTAATGTTCCTGGTAGTTTTCCAGATGTTGATGTTTCTTGGTAGTTTTCCAGAGGGTTAAGTTTTCTCGTAGTTTTCCAGACTGTTATTTTACCTGGAAGATTTCCAGAGGGTTTTGTTTCCTGATGGGTTTCCAGTGGGTGATGCTTCCTAGTAGTTTTAAAAAAGGTGATGTTTCCTGTTAGTTTTCCAGATGCTGATGTTTCCTGTTAGTTTTCCAAAGGGTGATGTTTCTTGGTAGTTTTCCAGAGGGTGATGTTTCCTGGTAGATTTCCAGATGGTGATGTTTCCTGTCAGTTTTCCAGATGGTGATGTTTCCTCGTAGTTTTCCACATGTTGATGTTTCCAGGAAGTTTTGCAGTGGGTTAATTTTCCAGGTAGTTTTCCTGATTTTGATGCTTCATGTTAGGTTTCCAGCGGGTTATGTTTCCTGGTAGTTTTCCAGAGGGTTATTTTTCCTGGTAGTTTTCCATCGGGTGATGTTTCCTGGTAGTTTTAAAGAAGGTGATTTTTCCTGTTAGTTTTCCAGATGCTGATGTTTCCTGTTTGTTTTCCAAATGGAGTTGTTTCCTGGTAGTTTTCCAGAGGGTTATTTTTCCTGGTAGTTTTCCATTGGGTGATGTTTCCTGGTAGTTTTAAAGAAGGTGATGTTTCCTGTTAGTTTTCCAGATGCTGATGTTTCCTGTTTGTTTTCCAAATGGAGATGTTTCCTGGTAGTTTTCCAGAGGGTGATGTTTCCTGCTAGATTTCCAGATGGTGATGTTTCCTGTTAGTTTTCCAGATGGTGATGCTTCTTGGTAGTTTTCCGCATGTTGATTTTTCCTGGAAGTTTTCCAGAGGGATATTTTCCCTGGTAGTTTTCCAGATGGCGATGATTCCTGGTAGTTTCCCAGAGGTTGATTTTTCCCTGTAGTTTTCCAGCGGGTGATGTTTCCAGCAGATTTTCTGGAGCGTTATTTTTTCTGGTAGTTTTCCAGAAGGTGATGTTTCACGGTAATTTCCCAGTGTGTGATTTTTCCCTGTAGTTTTCCAGAGGGTTCTTTTCCCTGGTAGTTTTCCAGAGTCTGATGTTTCCTGGTAGTTTTCCAGGTGGTGATGTTTCCTGGTATTTTTCCAGAGTGTGATGTTTCCTGGTAGTTTTCCAGATGTTGATGTTTCCTGTTAGATTTCCAGAGGATGAGTTTTCTTGTTATTTTTCCAGAGTGTGATGTTTCCTGTTAGTTTTCCTGAGGGTGATGTTTCCTGTTAGTTTTCCAGATGGTGATGTTTTCTGCTCGTTTTCCAGAGGGTTATTTTTCCCTGTAATTTTCCAGATGGTGATGTTTCCTGGTAGTTTTCCAGAAGTTTATTTTTCCTGGTAGATTTCCACATAGTGATGCTTCCTTATATAAATCCAGATGCTGATGTTTCGTCGTAGTTTTCCAGACGATGATGTTTCGTGGTAGTTTTCCAGATGGTGATGTTTCCTGGTAGTTTTCCAGATGTTGATGGTTCCTGGTAGTTTTCCAGAGGGATATGTTTCCTGGTAGTTTTCCAGAGGTTTAATTTGCCTGGTAGTCTTCCAGAGTGTGTTGTTTCCTGGTAGTTTTCCTGAGGTTGATGTTTCCTGGTAGATTTCCAGAGGGTTATTTTCCCTGGTAGTTTTCCAGAGTGTGTTGTTTCCTGGTAGTTTTCCAGGTGGTGATGTTTCCTTGTCGTTTTCCAGATTATTATTTTTCCCTGTAATTTTCCAGATGGTGATGTTTCCTGGTAGTTTTCCAGAAGGTTATTTTTCCTGGTAGCTTTCCACATGGTGATATTTCTTTGTAGAAATCTAGATGGAGATGTTTCGTGGTAATTTTCCAGACGATGATGTTTCCTTGTAGTTTTCCAGATGGTGGCGTTTCCTGGTAGCTTTCCAGATGTTGATGGTTCCTGGTAGTTTTCCAAAGGGTTAATTTGCCTGGTAGTTTTCCAGAGTGTGTTGTTTCCTGGTAGTTTTCCTGATGTTGCTGTTTCCTGGTAGATTTCCAGAGGGTTATTCTCCCTGGTAGTTTTCCAGAGTGTGTTGTTTCCTGGTAGTTTTCCAGGTGGCGATGTTTCCTGGTAGTTTTCTAGATGGTGATGTTTCCTGGTAGTTTTCCACATCGTAATGTTCCTGGTAGTTTTCCAGATGCTGATGTTTCTTGATAGTTTTCCAGAGGGTTAAGTTTTCTCATAGTTTTCCAGAGGGTTATTTTACCTGGAAGATTTCCAGAGGGTTTTGTTTCCTGATGGGTTTCCAATGGGTGATGTTTCCTGGTAGTATTAAACAAGGTGATGTTTCCTGTTAGTTTTCCAGATGCTGATGTTTCCTGTTAGTTTTCCAGAGGGTTATTTTTCCCTGTAATTTTCCAGATGGTGATGTTTCCTGGTAGTTTTCCAGAAGTTTATTTTTCCTGGTAGATTTCCACATGGTGATGCTTCCTTATATAAATCTAGATGCTGATGTTTCGTCGTAGTTTTCCAGACGATCATGTTTCGTGGTAGTTTTCCAGATGGTGATGTTTCCTGGTAGTTTTCCAGATGTTGATGGTTCCTGGTAGTTTTCCAGAGGGATATGTTTCCTGGTAGTTTTCCAGAGGTTTAATTTGCCTGGTAGTCTTCCAGAGTGTGTTGTTTCCTGGTAGTTTTCCTGAGGTTGATGTTTCCTGGTAGATTTCCAGAGGGTTATTTTCCCTGGTAGTTTTCCAGAGTGTGTTGTTTCCTGGTAGTTTTCCAGGTGGTGATGTTTCCTTGTCGTTTTCCAGATTATTATTTTTCCCTGTAATTTTCCAGATGGTGATGTTTCCTGGTAGTTTTCCAGAAGGTTATTTTTCCTGGTAGATTTCCACATGGTGATATTTCTTTGTAGAAATCTAGATGGAGATGTTTCGTGGTAATTTTGCAGACGATGATGTTTCCTTGTAGTTTTCCAGATGGTGACGTTTCCTGGTAGCTTTCCAGATGTTGATGGTTCCTGGTAGTTTTCCAAAGGGTTAATTTGCCTGGTAGTTTTCCAGAGTGTGTTGTTTCCTGGTAGTTTTCCTGATGTTGATGTTTCCTGGTAGATTTCCAGAGGGTTATTTTCCCTGGTAGTTTTCCAGAGTGTGTTGTTTCCTGATAGTTTTCCAGGTGGCGATGTTTCCTGGTAGTTTTCTAGATGGTGATGTTTCCTGGTAGTTTTCCACATCGTAATGTTCCTGGTAGTTTTCCAGATGCTGATGTTTCTTGATAGTTTTCCAGAGGGTTAAGTTTTCTCATAGTTTTCCAGAGGGTTATTTTACCTGGAAGATTTCCAGAGGGTTTTGTTTCCTGATGGGTTTCCAATGGGTGATGTTTCCTGGTAGTATTAAAGAAGGTGATGTTTCCTGTTAGTTTTCCAGATGCTCATGTTTCCTGTTAGTTTTCCAAAGGGTGATGTTTCCTGTTAGTTTTCCAGAAGGTGATGTTTCCTGGTAGATTTCCAGATGTTGATGGTTCCTGGTAGTTTTCCAGAGGGTTAATTTGCCTGGTAGTTTTCCAGAGTTTGTTGTTTCCTGGTAGTTTTCCTGAGGTTGATGTTTCCTGGTAGATTTCCAGAGGGTTATTTTCCCTGGTAGTTTTCCAGAGTGTGTTGTTTCCTGGTAGTTTTCCAGGTGGTGATGTTTCCTTGTCGTTTTCCAGATTATTATTTTTCCCTGTAATTTTCCAGATTGTGATGTTTCCTGGTAGTTTTCCAGAAGGTTATTTTTCCTGGTAGATTTCCACGTGGTGATATTTCTTTGTAGAAATCTAGATGGAGATTTTTCGTGGTAATTTTCCAGACGATGATGTTTCTTTGTAGTTTTCCAGATGGTGATGTTTCCTGGTAGTTTTCCACATCGTAATGTTCCTGGTAGTTTTCCAGATGCTGATGTTTCTTGATAGTTTTCCAGAGGGTTAAGTTTTCTCATAGTTTTCCAGAGGGTTATTTTACCTGGAAGATTTCCAGAGGGTTTTGTTTCCTGATGGGTTTCCAATGGGTGATGTTTCCTGGTAGTATTAAAGAAGGTGATGTTTCCTATTAGTTTTCCAGATGCTGATGTTTCCTGTTAGTTTTCCAAAGGGTGATGTTTCCTGTTAGTTTTCCAGAAGGTGATGTTTCCTGGTAGATTTCCAGATGTTGATGGTTCCTGGTAGTTTTCCAGAGGGTTAATTTGCCTGGTAGTTTTCCAGAGTTTGTTGTTTCCTGGTAGTTTTCCTGAGGTTGACGTTTCCTGGTAGATTTCCAGAGGGGTATTTTCCCTGGTAGTTTTCCAGAGTGTGTTGTTTCCTGGTAGTTTTCCAGGTGGTGATGTTTCCTTGTCGTTTTCCAGATTATTATTTTTCCCTGTAATTTTCCAGATTGTGATGTTTCCTGGTAGTTTTCCAGAAGGTTATTTTTCCTGGTAGATTTCCACGTGGTGATATTTCTTTGTAGAAATCTAGATGGAGATGTTTCGTGGTAATTTTCCAGACGATGATGTTTCTTTGTAGTTTTCCAGATGGTGATGTTTCCTGGTAGTTTTCCAGATGTTGATGGTTCCTGGTAGTTTTCCAAAGGGTTAATTTGCCTGGTAGTTTTCCAGTGTGTCTTGTTTCCTGGTAGTTTTCCTGATGTTGATGTTTCCTGGTAGATTTCCAGAGGGTTATTTTCGCTGGTAGTTTTCCAGAGTGTGTTGTTTCCTGGTAGTTTTCCAGGTGGCGATGTTTCCTGGTAGTTTTCTAGATGGTGATGTTTCCTGGTAGTTTTCCACATCGTAATGTTCCTGGCAGTTTTCCAGATGTTGATGTTTCTTGGTAGTTTTCCAGAGGGTTAAGTTCTCTCGTAGTTTTCCAGAGGGTTATCTTACCTGGAAGATTTCCAGAGGGTTTTGTTTCCTCATGGGTTTCCAGTGGGTGATGTTTCCTGGTAGTATTAAAGACGGTGATGTTTCCTGTTAGTTTTCCAGATGCTGATGTTTCCTGTTAGTTTTCCAAAGGGTGATGTTTCCTGGTAGTTTTCCAGAGGGTGATGTTTCCTGGTAGATTTCCAGATGGTGATGTTTCCTGTTCGTTTTCCAGATGGTGATGTTTCCTCGTAGTTTTCCACATGTTGATGTTTCCTGGAAGTTTTCCAGAGTGTCATGTTTCCTTGTAGTTTTCCAGAGGGATATTTTCCCTGGTAGTTTTCCAGATGGCGATGATTACTCGTGGTTTCCCAGAGGTTGATTTTTCCCTGTAGTTTTCCAGCGGGTTATTTTTCCAGCAAATTTTCTGGAGCGTTATTTTTCCTGTTAGTTTTCCAGATGGTGATGTTTCATGGTAATTTCCATGTGTGTGATTTTTCCCTGTAGTTTTCCAGAGGGTTATTTTCCCTGGTAGTTTTCCAGATGTTGATGGTTCCTGGTATTTTTCCAGAGTGTGATGTTTCCTGGTAGTTTTCCAGAGGGTGATGTTTCCTGGTAGTTTTCCAGAAGTTGATGTTTCCTGGTAGACTTCCAGAGGGTGAGTTTTCTTGGTATTTTTCCAGAGTGTGATGTTTCCTGTTAGTTTTCCTGAGGGTGATGTTTCCTGGTAGTTTTCCAGAGGGTTAATTTGCCTGGTAGATTTCCAGAGTGTGTTGTTTCCTGGTAGTTTTCCTGATGTTGATGTTTCCTGGTAGATTTTTAGAGGGTTATTTTCCCTGGTAGTTTTCCAGAGTGTGTTGCTTCCTGGTAGTTTTCCAGGTGGTGATGTTTCCTGGTAGTTTTCCAGATTATTATTTTTCCCTGTAATATTCCAGATGGTGATGTTTCCTGGTACTTTTCCAGAAGGTTATTTTTCCTGGTACATTTCCACATGGTGATATTTCCTTGTAGAAATCTAGATGGTGATGTTTCATGGTAGTTTTCCAGACGATGATGTTTCCTTGTAGTTTTCCAGATGGTGATGTTTCCTTGTAGTTTTCCAGATGTTGATGGTTCCTGGTAGTTTTCCAGAGGGATATGTTTTCTCGTAGTTTTCCAGAGGGTTAATTTGCCAGGTAGTTTTCCAGAGAGTGTTGTTTCCTGGTAGTTTTCCTGATGTTGATGTTTCCTGGTAGATTACCAGAGGGTTATTTTCCCTGGTAGTTTTCCCGAGTGTGTTGCTTCCTGGTAGTTTTCCAGGTGGTGATGTTTCCTGTTAGTTTTCTAGAGGGTGATGTTTCCTGGTAGTTTTCCACATCGTAATGTTCCTGGTAGTTTTCCAGATGTTGATGTTTCTTGGTAGTTTTCCAGAGGGTTAAGTTTTCTCGTAGTTTTCCAGACTGTTATTTTAGCTGGTAGATTTCCAGAGGCTTTTGTTTCCTGATGGGTTTCCAGTGGGTGATGTTTCCTGGTAGTTTTAAAAAAGGTGATGTTTCCTGTTAGTTTTCCAGATGCTGATGTTTCCTGTTAGTTTTCCAAAGGGTGATGTTTCTTGGTAGTTTTCCAGAGGGTGATGTTTCGTGGTAGATTTCCAGATGGTGATGTTTCCTGTTAGTTTTCCAGATGGTGATGTTTCCTCGTAGTTTTCCACATGTTGATGTTTCCTGGAAGTTTTGCAGTGGGTTAATTTTCCTGGTAGTTTTCCTGATTTTGATGCTTCATGTTAGGTTTCCAGCGGATTATGTTTCCTGGTAGTTTTCCAGAGGGTTATTTTTCCTGGTAGTTTTCCATCGGGTGATGTTTCCTGGTAGTTTTAAAGAAGGTGATTTTTCCTGTTAGTTTTCCAGATGCTGATGTTTCCTGTTTGTTTTCCAAATGGAGATGTTTCCTGGTAGTTTTCCAGAGGGTTATTTTTCCTGGTAGTTTTCCATTGGGTGATGTTTCCTGGTAGTTTTAAAGAACGTGATGTTTCCTGTTAGTTTTCCAGATTCTGATGTTTCCTGTTTGTTTTCCAAATGGAGATGTTTCCTGGCAGTTTTCCAGAGGGTGATGTTTCCTGCTAGATTTCCAGATGGTGATGTTTCCTGTTAGTTTTCCAGATGGTGATGTTTCATGGTAATTTCCCAGTGTGTGATTTTTCCCTGAAGTTTTCCAGAGGGTTCTTTTCCCTGATAGTTTTCCAGAGTGAGATGTTTCCTGGTAGTTTTCCAGGTGGTGATGTTTCCATGTAGTTTTCCAGAGGGTGATGTTTGCTGGTAGTTTTCCAGATGTTGATGTTTCCTGGTATTGTTCCAGAGTGTGATGTTTCCTGGTACTTTTCCAGATGTTGATGTTTCCTGTTAGATTTCCAGAGGGTGAGTTTTCTTGTTATTTTTCCAGAGTGTGATGTTTCCTGTTAGTTTTCCTGAGGGTGATGTTTCCTGTTAGTTTTCCAGATGGTGATGTTTTCTGGTTGTTTTCTAGAGGGTGATTTTTCCCTGTACTTTTCCAGAGTGTGATGTTTCCTGGTAGTTTTCCAGAAGTTTATTTTTCCTGGTAGATTTCCACATGGTGATGCTTCCTTATATAAATCTAGATGCTGATGTTTCGTGGTAGTTTTCCAGACGATGATGTTTCCTTGTAGTTTTCCAGATGGTGATGTTTCCTGATAGTTTTCCAGAGGGTTATTTTCGCTGGTAGTTTTCCAGAGTGTCTTGTTTCCTGGTAGTTTTCCTGATGTTGATGTTTCTTGGTAGAATTCCAGAGGGTTATTTTCGCTGGTAGTTTTCCAGAGTGTGTTGTTTCCTGGTAGTTTTCCAGGTGGCGATGTTTCCTGGTAGTTTTCTAGATGGTGATGTTTCCTGGTAGTTTTCCACATCGTAATGTTCCTGGTAGTTTTCCAGATGCTGTTGTTTCTTGATAGTTTTCCAGAGGGTTAAGGTTTCTCATAGTTTTCCAGAGGGTTATTTTACCTGGAAGATTTCCAGAGGGTTTTGTTTCCTGATGGGTTTCCAATGGGTGATGTTTCCTGGTAGTATTAAAGAAGGTGATGTTTCCTGTTAGTTTTCCAGATGCTGATGTTTCCTGTTAGTTTTCCAAAGGGTGATGTTTCCTGTTAGTTTTCCAGAAGGTGACGTTTCCTGGTAGATTTCCAGATGTTGATGGTTCCTGGTAGTTTTCCAGAGGGTTAATTTGCCTGGTAGATTTCCAGAGTGTGTTGTTTCCTGGTAGTTTTCCTGATGTTGATGTTTCCTGGTAGATTTCCAGAGGGTTATTTTCCCTGGTAGTTTTCCAGAGTGTGTTGTTTCCTGGTAGTTTTCCAGGTGGTGATGTTTCCTTGTCGTTTTCCAGATTATTATTTTTCCCTGTAATTTTCCAGATGGTGATGTTTCCTTGTAGTTTTCCAGAAGGTTATTTTTCCTGGTAGATTTCCACGTAGTGATATTTATTTGTAGAAATCTAGATGGAGATGTTTCGTGGTAATTTTCCAGACGATGATGTTTCTTTGTAGTTTTCCAGATGGTGATGTTTCCTGGTAGTTTTCCAGATGTTGATGGTTCCTGGTAGTTTTCCAAAGGGTTAATTTGCCTGGTAGTTTTCCAGTGTGTCTTGTTTCCTGGTAGTTTTCCTGATGTTGATGTTTCCTGGTAGATTTCCAGAGGGTTATTTTCGCTGGTAGTTTTCCAGAGTGTGTTGTGTCCTGGTAGTTTTCCAGGTGGCGATGTTTCCTGGTAGTTTTCTAGATGGTGATGTTTCCTGGTAGTTTTCCACATCGTAATGTTCCTGGTAGTTTTCCAGATGTTGATGTTTCTTGGTAGTTTTCCAGAGGGTTAAGTTATCTCGTAGTTTTCCAGAGGGTTATTTTACCTGGAAGATTTCCAGAGGGTTTTGTTTCCTCATGGGTTTCCAGTGGGTGATGTTTCCTGGTAGTATTAAAGAAGGTGATGTTTCCTGTTAGTTTTCCAGATGCTGATGTTTCCTGTTAGTTTTCCAAAGGGTGATGTTTCCTGGTAGTTTTCCAGAGGGTGATGTTTCCTGGTAGATTTCCAGATGGTGATGTTTCCTGTTCGTTTTCCAGATGGTGATGTTTCCTCGTAGTTATCCAGAAGTTTATTTTTCCTGGTAGATTTCCACATGGTGATGCTTCCTTGTAGAAATCTAGATGCTGATGTTTCGTGGTAGTTTTCCAGACGATGATGTTTCCTTGTAGTTTTCCAGATGGTGATGTTTCCTGGTAGTTTTCCAGAGGGTTAATTTGCCTGGTAGATTTCCAGAGTGTGTTGTTTCCTGGTACTTTTCCAGAGGGTGATGTTTCCTTGTAGTTTTCCAGAGGGTGATGTTTCCTCGTATACTTCCAGAGGGTGAGTATTCTTGGTATTTTTCCAGATGTTGATGTTTCCTGTTAGTTTTCCTGAGGGTGATGTTTCCTGGTAGTTTTCCAGAACGTCATGTTTTCTGGTAGTTTTCCAGAGGGTGATTTTTCCCTGTACTTTTCAAGAGTGTGATGTTTCCTGGTAGTTTTCCAGATGGTGATGTTTCCTTGTCGTTTTCCAGAGGTTTATTTTTCCCTGTACTTTTCCAGATGGTGATGTTTCCTGGTAGTTTTCCAGAAGGTTATTTTTCCTGGTAGATTTCCACATGGTGATGTTTCCTTGTAGTTTTCTAGATGGTGATGTTTCCTTGTAGTTTTCCAGACGATGATGTTTCCTTGTAGTTTTCCAGATGGTGATGTTTCCTGGTAGTTTTCCAGATGTTAATGGTTCCTGGCAGTTTTCCAGAGGGATATGTTTCCTGGTAGTTTTCCAGAGGGTTAATTTGCCTGGTAGTTTTCCAGAGTGTGCTGTTGCCTGGTAGTTTTCCTGATGCTGATGTTTCCTGGTAGATTTCCAGAGGGTTATTTTCCCTGGTAGTTTTCCAGAGTGTGTTGTTTCCTGGTACTTTTCCAGGTGGTGATGTTTGCTGGTAGTTTTACGGAGTGTGTTGTTTCCTGGTAGTTTTCCAGAGAGTGATGTTTCCTGGTAGTTTTCCATATCGTAATGTTCCTGGTAGTTTTCCAGAAGTTGATGTTTCTTGGTAGTTTTCCAGAGGGTTATTTTACCTGGTAGATTTCCAGATTGTTTTGTTTCCTGATGGGTTTCCAGTTTGTGATGTTTCCTGGTAGTTTTCCAGGTGGTGATGTTTCCTGGTAGTTTTCCAGAGGGTTATTCTGCCTGGTAGTTTTCCAGAGGGTGATGTTTCTTGGTAGTTTTCCATATCGTAATGTTCCAGGTAGTTTTCCAGATGTTGATGTTTCTTGGTAGTTTTCCAGAGGGTTAAGTTTTCTCATAGTTTTCCAGAGGGTTATTTTACCTGATAGTTTTCCAGAGGGTTTTGTTTCCTGATGGGTTTCCAGTTTGTGATGTTTCCTGGTAGTTTTCCAGATGTTGATGGTTCCTGGTAGTTTTCCAGAGGGATATGTTTTCTCGTAGTTTTCCAGAGGGTTAATTTGCCAGGTAGTTTTCCAGAGAGTGTTGTTTCCTGGTAGTTTTCCTGATGTTGATGTTTCCTGGTAGATTACCAGAGGGTTATTTTCCCTGGTAGTTTTCCCGAGTGTGTTGCTTCCTGGTAGTTTTCCAGGTGGTGATGTTTCCTGTTAGTTTTCTAGAGGGTGATGTTTCCTGGTAGTTTTCCACATCGTAATGTTCCTGGTAGTTTTCCAGATGTTGATGTTTCTTGGTAGTTTTCCAGAGGGTTAAGTTTTCTCGTAGTTTTCCAGACTGTTATTTTAGCTGGTAGATTTCCAGAGGCTTTTGTTTCCTGATGGGTTTCCAGTGGGTGATGTTTCCTGGTAGTTTTAAAAAAGGTGATGTTTCCTGTTAGTTTTCCAGATGCTGATGTTTCCTGTTAGTTTTCCAAAGGGTGATGTTTCTTGGTAGTTTTCCAGAGGGTGATGTTTCGTGGTAGATTTCCAGATGGTGATGTTTCCTGTTAGTTTTCCAGATGGTGATGTTTCCTCGTAGTTTTCCACATGTTGATGTTTCCTGGAAGTTTTGCAGTGGGTTAATTTTCCTGGTAGTTTTCCTGATTTTGATGCTTCATGTTAGGTTTCCAGCGGATTATGTTTCCTGGTAGTTTTCCAGAGGGTTATTTTTTCTGGTAGTTTTCCATCGGGTGATGTTTCCTGGTAGTTTTAAAGAAGGTGATTTTTCCTGTTAGTTTTCCAGATGCTGATGTTTCCTGTTTGTTTTCCAAATGGAGATGTTTCCTGGTAGTTTTCCAGAGGGTTATTTTTCCTGGTAGTTTTCCATTGGGTGATGTTTCCTGGTAGTTTTAAAGAACGTGATGTTTCCTGTTAGTTTTCCAGATTCTGATGTTTCCTGTTTGTTTTCCAAATGGAGATGTTTCCTGGCAGTTTTCCAGAGGGTGATGTTTCCTGCTAGATTTCCAGATGGTGATGTTTCCTGTTAGTTTTCCAGATGGTGATGTTTCATGGTAATTTCCCAGTGTGTGATTTTTCCCTGAAGTTTTCCAGAGGGTTCTTTTCCCTGATAGTTTTCCAGAGTGAGATGTTTCCTGGTAGTTTTCCAGGTGGTGATGTTTCCATGTAGTTTTCCAGAGGGTGATGTTTGCTGGTAGTTTTCCAGATGTTGATGTTTCCTGGTATTGTTCCAGAGTGTGATGTTTCCTGGTACTTTTCCAGATGTTGATGTTTCCTGTTAGATTTCCAGAGGGTGAGTTTTCTTGTTATTTTTCCAGAGTGTGATGTTTCCTGTTAGTTTTCCTGAGGGTGATGTTTCCTGTTAGTTTTCCAGATGGTGATGTTTTCTGGTTGTTTTCTAGAGGGTGATTTTTCCCTGTACTTTTCCAGAGTGTGATGTTTCCTGGTAGTTTTCCAGAAGTTTATTTTTCCTGGTAGATTTCCACATGGTGATGCTTCCTTATATAAATCTAGATGCTGATGTTTCGTGGTAGTTTTCCAGACGATGATGTTTCCTTGTAGTTTTCCAGATGGTGATGTTTCCTGGTAGTTTTCCAGAGGGTTATTTTCGCTGGTAGTTTTCCAGAGTGTCTTGTTTCCTGGTAGTTTTCCTGATGTTGATGTTTCTTGGTAGAATTCCAGAGGGTTATTTTCGCTGGTAGTTTTCCAGAGTGTGTTGTTTCCTGGTAGTTTTCCAGGTGGCGATGTTTCCTGGTAGTTTTCTAGATGGTGATGTTTCCTGGTAGTTTTCCACATCGTAATGTTCCTGGTAGTTTTCCAGATGCTGTTGTTTCTTGATAGTTTTCCAGAGGGTTAAGGTTTCTCATAGTTTTCCAGAGGGTTATTTTACCTGGAAGATTTCCAGAGGGTTTTGTTTCCTGATGGGTTTCCAATGGGTGATGTTTCCTGGTAGTATTAAAGAAGGTGATGTTTCCTGTTAGTTTTCCAGATGCTGATGTTTCCTGTTAGTTTTCCAAAGGGTGATGTTTCCTGTTAGTTTTCCAGAAGGTGACGTTTCCTGGTAGATTTCCAGATGTTGATGGTTCCTGGTAGTTTTCCAGAGGGTTAATTTGCCTGGTAGATTTCCAGAGTGTGTTGTTTCCTGGTAGTTTTCCTGATGTTGATGTTTCCTGGTAGATTTCCAGAGGGTTATTTTCCCTGGTAGTTTTCCAGAGTGTCTTGTTTCCTGGTAGTTTTCCTGATGTTGATGTTTCTTGGTAGAATTCCAGAGGGTTATTTTCGCTGGTAGTTTTCCAGAGTGTGTTGTTTCCTGGTAGTTTTCCAGGTGGCGATGTTTCCTGGTAGTTTTCTAGATGGTGATGTTTCCTGGTAGTTTTCCACATCGTAATGTTCCTGGTAGTTTTCCAGATGCTGTTGTTTCTTGATAGTTTTCCAGAGGGTTAAGGTTTCTCATAGTTTTCCAGAGGGTTATTTTACCTGGAAGATTTCCAGAGGGTTTTGTTTCCTGATGGGTTTCCAATGGGTGATGTTTCCTGGTAGTATTAAAGAAGGTGATGTTTCCTGTTAGTTTTCCAGATGCTGATGTTTCCTGTTAGTTTTCCAAAGGGTGATGTTTCCTGTTAGTTTTCCAGAAGGTGACGTTTCCTGGTAGATTTCCAGATGTTGATGGTTCCTGGTAGTTTTCCAGAGGGTTAATTTGCCTGGTAGATTTCCAGAGTGTGTTGTTTCCTGGTAGTTTTCCTGATGTTGATGTTTCCTGGTAGATTTTTAGAGGGTTATTTTCCCTGGTAGTTTTCCAGAGTGTGTTGTTTCCTGGTAGTTTTCCAGGTGGTGATGTTTCCTTGTCGTTTTCCAGATTATTATTTTTCCCTGTAATTTTCCAGATGGTGATGTTTCCTTGTAGTTTTCCAGAAGGTTATTTTTCCTGGTAGATTTCCACGTAGTGATATTTATTTGTAGAAATCTAGATGGAGATGTTTCGTGGTAATTTTCCAGACGATGATGTTTCTTTGTAGTTTTCCAGATGGTGATGTTTCCTGGTAGTTTTCCAGATGTTGATGGTTCCTGGTAGTTTTCCAAAGGGTTAATTTGCCTGGTAGTTTTCCAGTGTGTCTTGTTTCCTGGTAGTTTTCCTGATGTTGATGTTTCCTGGTAGATTTCCAGAGGGTTATTTTCGCTGGTAGTTTTCCAGAGTGTGTTGTGTCCTGGTAGTTTTCCAGGTGGCGATGTTTCCTGGTAGTTTTCTAGATGGTGATGTTTCCTGGTAGTTTTCCACATCGTAATGTTCCTGGTAGTTTTCCAGATGTTGATGTTTCTTGGTAGTTTTCCAGAGGGTTAAGTTATCTCGTAGTTTTCCAGAGGGTTATTTTACCTGGAAGATTTCCAGAGGGTTTTGTTTCCTCATGGGTTTCCAGTGGGTGATGTTTCCTGGTAGTATTAAAGAAGGTGATGTTTCCTGTTAGTTTTCCAGATGCTGATGTTTCCTGTTAGTTTTCCAAAGGGTGATGTTTCCTGGTAGTTTTCCAGAGGGTGATGTTTCCTGGTAGATTTCCAGATGGTGATGTTTCCTGTTCGTTTTCCAGATGGTGATGTTTCCTCGTAGTTATCCAGAAGTTTATTTTTCCTGGTAGATTTCCACATGGTGATGCTTCCTTGTAGAAATCTAGATGCTGATGTTTCGTGGTAGTTTTCCAGACGATGATGTTTCCTTGTAGTTTTCCAGATGGTGATGTTTCCTGGTAGTTTTCCAGAGGGTTAATTTGCCTGGTAGATTTCCAGAGTGTGTTGTTTCCTGGTACTTTTCCTGATGTTGATGTTTCCTGGTAGATTTTTAGAGGGTTATTTTCCCTGGTAGTTTTCCAGAGTGTGTTGCTTCCTGGTAGTTTTCCAGGTGGTGATGTTTCCTTTTCATTTTCCAGATTATTATTTTTCCCTGTAATATTCCAGATGGTGATGTTTCCTGGTACTTTTCCAGAAGGTTATTTTTTCCTGGTACATTTCCACATGGTGATATTTCCTTGTAGAAATCTAGATGGTGATGTTTCATGGTAGTTTTCCAGACGATGATGTTTCCTTGTAGTTTTCCAGATGGTGATGTTTCCTTGTAGTTTTCCAGATGTTGATGGTTCCTGGTAGTTTTCCAGAGGGATATGTTTTCTCGTAGTTTTCCAGAGGGTTAATTTGCCAGGTAGTTTTCCAGAGAGTGTTGTTTCCTGGTAGTTTTCCTGATGTTGATGTTTCCTGGTAGATTACCAGAGGGTTATTTTCCCTGGTAGTTTTCCCGAGTGTGTTGCTTCCTGGTAGTTTTCCAGGTGGTGATGTTTCCTGTTAGTTTTCTAGAGGGTGATGTTTCCTGGTAGTTTTCCACATCGTAATGTTCCTGGTAGTTTTCCAGATGTTGATGTTTCTTGGTAGTTTTCCAGAGGGTTAAGTTTTCTCGTAGTTTTCCAGACTGTTATTTTAGCTGGTAGATTTCCAGAGGCTTTTGTTTCCTGATGGGTTTCCAGTGGGTGATGTTTCCTGGTAGTTTTAAAAAAGGTGATGTTTCCTGTTAGTTTTCCAGATGCTGATGTTTCCTGTTAGTTTTCCAAAGGGTGATGTTTCTTGGTAGTTTTCCAGAGGGTGATGTTTCGTGGTAGATTTCCAGATGGTGATGTTTCCTGTTAGTTTTCCAGATGGTGATGTTTCCTCGTAGTTTTCCACATGTTGATGTTTCCTGGAAGTTTTGCAGTGGGTTAATTTTCCTGGTAGTTTTCCTGATTTTGATGCTTCATGTTAGGTTTCCAGCGGATTATGTTTCCTGGTAGTTTTCCAGAGGGTTATTTTTCCTGGTAGTTTTCCATCGGGTGATGTTTCCTGGTAGTTTTAAAGAAGGTGATTTTTCCTGTTAGTTTTCCAGATGCTGATGTTTCCTGTTTTTTTTCCAAATGGAGATGTTTCCTGGTAGTTTTCCAGAGGGTTATTTTTCCTGGTAGTTTTCCATTGGGTGATGTTTCCTGGTAGTTTTAAAGAACGTGATGTTTCCTGTTAGTTTTCCAGATTCTGATGTTTCCTGTTTGTTTTCCAAATGGAGATGTTTCCTGGCAGTTTTCCAGAGGGTGATGTTTCCTGCTAGATTTCCAGATGGTGATGTTTCCTGTTAGTTTTCCAGATGGTGATGTTTCATGGTAATTTCCCAGTGTGTGATTTTTCCCTGAAGTTTTCCAGAGGGTTCTTTTCCCTGATAGTTTTCCAGAGTGAGATGTTTCCTGGTAGTTTTCCAGGTGGTGATGTTTCCATGTAGTTTTCCAGAGGGTGATGTTTGCTGGTAGTTTTCCAGATGTTGATGTTTCCTGGTATTGTTCCAGAGTGTGATGTTTCCTGGTACTTTTCCAGATGTTGATGTTTCCTGTTAGATTTCCAGAGGGTGAGTTTTCTTGTTATTTTTCCAGAGTGTGATGTTTCCTGTTAGTTTTCCTGAGGGTGATGTTTCCTGTTAGTTTTCCAGATGGTGATGTTTTCTGGTTGTTTTCTAGAGGGTGATTTTTCCCTGTACTTTTCCAGAGTGTGATGTTTCCTGGTAGTTTTCCAGAAGTTTATTTTTCCTGGTAGATTTCCACATGGTGATGCTTCCTTATATAAATCTAGATGCTGATGTTTCGTGGTAGTTTTCCAGACGATGATGTTTCCTTGTAGTTTTCCAGATGGTGATGTTTCCTGGTAGTTTTCCAGAGGGTTATTTTCGCTGGTAGTTTTCCAGAGTGTCTTGTTTCCTGGTAGTTTTCCTGATGTTGATGTTTCTTGGTAGAATTCCAGAGGGTTATTTTCGCTGGTAGTTTTCCAGAGTGTGTTGTTTCCTGGTAGTTTTCCAGGTGGCGATGTTTCCTGGTAGTTTTCTAGATGGTGATGTTTCCTGGTAGTTTTCCACATCGTAATGTTCCTGGTAGTTTTCCAGATGCTGTTGTTTCTTGATAGTTTTCCAGAGGGTTAAGGTTTCTCATAGTTTTCCAGAGGGTTATTTTACCTGGAAGATTTCCAGAGGGTTTTGTTTCCTGATGGGTTTCCAATGGGTGATGTTTCCTGGTAGTATTAAAGAAGGTGATGTTTCCTGTTAGTTTTCCAGATGCTGATGTTTCCTGTTAGTTTTCCAAAGGGTGATGTTTCCTGTTAGTTTTCCAGAAGGTGACGTTTCCTGGTAGATTTCCAGATGTTGATGGTTCCTGGTAGTTTTCCAGAGGGTTAATTTGCCTGGTAGATTTCCAGAGTGTGTTGTTTCCTGGTAGTTTTCCTGATGTTGATGTTTCCTGGTAGATTTCCAGAGGGTTATTTTCCCTGGTAGTTTTCCAGAGTGTGTTGTTTCCTGGTAGTTTTCCAGGTGGTGATGTTTCCTTGTCGTTTTCCAGATTATTATTTTTCCCTGTAATTTTCCAGATGGTGATGTTTCCTTGTAGTTTTCCAGAAGGTTATTTTTCCTGGTAGATTTCCACGTAGTGATATTTATTTGTAGAAATCTAGATGGAGATGTTTCGTGGTAATTTTCCAGACGATGATGTTTCTTTGTAGTTTTCCAGATGGTGATGTTTCCTGGTAGATTTCCAGAGGGTTATTTTCGCTGGTAGTTTTCCAGAGTGTGTTGTGTCCTGGTAGTTTTCCAGGTGGCGATGTTTCCTGGTAGTTTTCTAGATGGTGATGTTTCCTGGTAGTTTTCCACATCGTAATGTTCCTGGTAGTTTTCCAGATGTTGATGTTTCTTGGTAGTTTTCCAGAGGGTTAAGTTATCTCGTAGTTTTCCAGAGGGTTATTTTACCTGGAAGATTTCCAGAGGGTTTTGTTTCCTCATGGGTTTCCAGTGGGTGATGTTTCCTGGTAGTATTAAAGAAGGTGATGTTTCCTGTTAGTTTTCCAGATGCTGATGTTTCCTGTTAGTTTTCCAAAGGGTGATGTTTCCTGGTAGTTTTCCAGAGGGTGATGTTTCCTGGTAGATTTCCAGATGGTGATGTTTCCTGTTCGTTTTCCAGATGGTGATGTTTCCTCGTAGTTATCCAGAAGTTTACTTTTCCTGGTAGATTTCCACATGGTGATGCTTCCTTGTAGAAATCTAGATGCTGATGTTTCGTGGTAGTTTTCCAGACGATGATGTTTCCTTGTAGTTTTCCAGATGGTGATGTTTCCTGGTAGTTTTCCAGATGTTGATGGTTCCTGGTTGTTTTCCAGAGGGTTAATTTGCCTGGTAGATTTCCAGAGTGTGTTGTTTCCTGGTAGTTTTCCTGATGTTGATGTTTCCTGGTAGATTTCCAGAGGGTTATTTTCCCTGGTAGTTTTCCAGAGTGTGTTGTTTCCTGCTGGTTTTCCAGGTGGTGATGTTTCCTTGTCGTTTTCCAGATTATTATTTTTCCCTGTAATATTCCAGATGGTGATGTTTCCTGGTAGTTTTCCAGAGGGATATGTTTTCTGCTAGTTTTCCAGAGGGTTAATTTGCCTGGTAGTTTTCCAGAGTGTGTTGTTTCCTGGTAGTTTTCCTGATGTTGATGTTTCCTGGTAGATTTCCAGAGGGTTATTTTCCCTGGTAGTTTTCCAGAGTGTGTTGCTTCCTGGTAGTTTTCCAGGTGGTGATGTTTCCTGGTAGTTTTCTAGAGGGTGATGTTTCCTGGTAGTTTTCCACATCGTAATGTTCCTGGTAGTTTTCCAGATGTTGATTTTTCTTGGTAGTTTTCCAGAGGGTTAAGTTTTCTCGTAGTTTTCCAGGCTGTTATTTTACCTGGTAGATTTCCAGAGGGTTTTGTTTCCTGATGGGTTTCCAGTGGGTGATGTTTCCTGGTAGTTTTAAAAAAGGTGATGTTTCCTGTTAGTTTTCCAGATGCTCTTGTTTCCTGTTAGTTTTCCAAAGGGTGTTGTTTCTTGGTAGTTTTCCAGAGGGTGATGTTTCCTGGTAGATTTCCAGATGGTGATGTTTCCTGTTAGTTTTCCAGATGGTGATGTTTCCTCGTAGTTTTCCACATGTTGATGTTTCCTGGAGGTTTTGCAGTGGGTTTATTTTCCTGGTAGTTTTCCTGATTTTGATGCTTCATGTTAGGTTTCCAGAGGGTTATGTTTCCTGGTAGTTTTCCAGAGGGTTATTTTTCCTGGTAGTTTTCCATCGGGTGATGTTTCCTGGTAGTTTTAAAGAAGGTGATTTTTCCTGTTAGTTTTCCAGATGCTGATGTTTCCTGTTTGTTTTCCAAATGGAGATGTTTCCTGGTAGTTTTCCAGAGGGTTATTTTTCCTGGTAGTTTTCCATTGGGTGATGTTTCCTGGTAGTTTTAAAGAAGGTGATGTTTCCTGTTGGTTTTCCAGATGCCGATGTTTCCTGTTTGTTTTCGAAATGGAGATGTTTCCTGGTAGTTTTCCAGAGGGTGATGTTTCCTGCTAGATTTCCAGATGGTGATGTTTCCTGTTAGTTTTCCAGATGGTGATGCTTCTTGGTAGTTTTCCACATGTTGATTTTCCCTGAAGTTTTCCAGAGGGATATTTTCCCTGGTAGTTTTCCAGATGGCGATGATTCCTGGTAGTTTCCCAGAGGTTGATTTTTCCCTGTAGTTTTCCAGCGGGTGATGTTTCCAGCAGATTTTCTGGAGCGTTATTTTTTCTGGTAGTTTTCCAGATGGTGATGTTTCATGGTAATTTCCCAGTGTGTGATTTTTCCCTGTAGTTTTCCAGAGGGTTCTTTTCCCTGGTAGTTTTCCAGAGTGTGATGTTTTCTGGTAGTTTTCCAGGTGGTGATGTTTCCATGTAGTTTTCCAGAGGGTGATGTTTGCTGGTAGTTTTCCAGATGTTGATGTTTCCTGGTATTTTTTCCAGAGTGTGATGTTTCCTGGTAGTTTTCCAGATGTTGATGTTTCCTGTTAGATTTCCAGAGGGTGAGTTTTCTTGTTATTTTTCCAGAGTGCGATGTTTCCTGTTAGTTTTCCAGATGGTGATGTTTTCTGGTCGTTTTCTAGAGGGTGATTTTTCCCTGTACTTTTCCAGAGTGTGATGTTTCCTTGTCGTTTTCCAGAGGGTTATCTTTCCTGGTAGATTTCCACATGGTGATGCTTCCTTATATAAATCTAGATGCTGATGTTTCGTGGTAGTTTTCCAGACGATGATGTTTCCTTGTAGTTTTCCAGATGGTGATGTTTCCTGGTAGTTTTCCAGATGTTGATGGTTCCTGGTAGTTTTCCAGAGGGATATGTTTCCTGGTAGTTTTCCAGAGGGTTAATTTGCCTGGTAGTCTTCCAGAGTGTGTTGTTTCCTGGTAGTTTTCCTGAGGTTGATGTTTCCTGGTAGATTTCCAGAGGGTTATTTTCCCTGGTAGTTTTCCAGAGTGTGTTGTTTCCTGGTAGTTTTCCAGGTGGTGATGTTTCCTTGTCGTTTTCCAGATTATTATTTTTCCCTGTAATTTTCCAGATGGTGATGTTTCCTGGTAGTTTTCCAGAAGGTTATTTTTCCTGGTAAATTTCCACATGGTGATATTTCTTTCTAGAAATCTAGATGGAGATGTTTCGTGGTAATTTTCCAGACGATGATGTTTCCTTGTAGTTTTCCAGATGGGGACGTTTCCTGGTAGTTTTCCAGAAGTTGATGGTTCCTGGTAGTTTTCCAAAGGGTTAATTTGCCTGGTAGTTTTCCTGAGTGTCTTGTTTCCTGTTAGTTTTCCTGATGTTGATGTTTCCTGGTAGATTTCCAGAGGGTTATTTTCGCTTGAAGTTTTCCAGAGTGTGTTGTTTCCTGGTAGTTTTCCAGGTCGCGATGTTTCCTGGTAGTTTTCTAGATGGTGATGTTTCCTGGTAGTTTTCCACATCGTAATGTTCCTGGTAGTTTTCCAGATGTTGATGTTTCTTGGTAGTTTTCCAGAGGGTTAAGTTTTCTCGTAGTCTTACAGAGGGTTATTTTACCTGGAAGATTTCCAGAGGGTTTTGTTTCCTGATGGGTTTCCAGTGGGTGATGTTTCCTGGTAGTATTAAAGAAGGTGATGTTTCCTGTTAGTTTTCCAGATGCTGATGTTTCCTGTTAGTTTTCCAAAGGGTGATGTTTCCTGGTAGTTTTCCAGAGGGTGATGTTTCCTGGTAGATTTCCAGATGGTGATGTTTCCTGTCCGTTTTCCAGATGGTGATGTTTCCTCGTAGTTTTCCAGAAGTTTATTTTTCCTGGTAGATTTCCACATGGTGATGCTTCCTTGTAGAAATCTAGATGCTGATGTTTTGTGGTAGTTTTCCAGACGATGATGTTTCCTTGTAGTTTTCCAGATGGTGATGTTTCCTGGTAGTTTTCCAGATGTTGATGGTTCCTGGTAGTTTTCCAGAGGGTTAATTTGCCTGGTAGATTTCCACAGTGTGTTGTTTCCTGATAGTTTTCCTGATGTTGATGTTTCCTGGTAGATTTCCAGAGGGTTATTTTCCCTGGTAGTTTTCCAGAGTGTGTTGTTTCCTGCTGGTTTTCCAGGTGGTGATCTTTCCTTGTCGTTTTCCAGATTATTATTTTTCCCTGTAATATTCCAGATGGTGATGTTTCCTGGTAGTTTTCCAGAAGGTTATTTTTCCTGCTACATTTCCACATGGTGATATTTCCTTGTAGAAATCTAGATGGTGATGTTTCATGGTAGTTTTCCAGACGATGATGTTTCCTTGTAGTTTTCCAGATGGTGATGTTTCCTTGTAGTTTTCCACATGTTGATGGTTCCTGGTAGTTTTCCAGAGGGATATGTTTTCTTGTAGTTTTCCAGAGGATTAATTTGCCTGGTAGTTTTCCAGAGTGTCTTGTTTCCTGGTAGTTTTCCTGATGTTGATGTTTCCTGGTAGATTTCCAGAGGGTTATTGTCCCTGGTAGTTTTCCAGAGTGTGTTGCTTCCTGGTAGTTTTCTAGGTGGTGATGTTTCCTGTTAGTTTTCTAGAGGGTGATGTTTCCTGGTAGTTTTCCACATCGTAATGTTCCTGGTAGTTTTCCAGATGTTGATGTTTCTTGGTAGTTTTCCAGAGGGTTAAGTTTTCTCGTAGTTTTCCAGTCTGTTATTTTAGCTGGTAGATTTCCAGGGGGTTTTGTTTCCTGATGGCTTTCCAGTGGGTGATGTTTCCTGGTAGTTTTAAAAAAGGTGATGTTTCCTGTTAGTTTTCCAGATGCTGATGTTTCCTGTTAGTTTTCCAAAGGGTGATGTTGCTTGGTAGTTTTCCAGAGGGTGATGTTTCCTGGTAGATTTCCAGATGGTGATGTTTCCTGTTAGTTTTCCAGATGGTGATGTTTCCTCGTAGTTTTCCACATGTTGATGTTTCCTGGAAGTTTTGCAGTGGGTTAATTTTCCTGGTAGTTTTCCTGATTTTGATGCTTCATGTTAGGTTTCCAGCGGGTTATGTTTCCTGGTAGTTTTCCAGAGGGTTATTTTTCCTGGTAGTTTTCCATCGGGTGATGTTTCCTGGTAGTTTTAAAGAAGGTGATTTTTCCTGTTAGTTTTCCAGATGCTGATGTTTCCTGTTTGTTTTCCAAGTGGAGATGTTTCCTGGTAGTTTTCCAGAGGGTTATTTTTCCTGGTAGTTTTCCATTGGGTGATGTTTCCTGGTAGTTTTAAAGAAGGTGATGTTTCCTGTTAGTTTTCCAGATGCTGATGTTTCCTAAACTAAAACAGAATTACCTGGAAAAACTCAGCAGGTCTGGCAGCATCGGCGGAGAAGAAAAGCGTTGACGTTTCGAGTCCTCATGACCCTTCGACAGAACTTGATGCTGCCAGACCTGCTGAGTTTTTCCAGGTAATTCTGTTTTTGTTTTGGATTTCCAGCATCCGCAGTTTTGTTTTGTCTTTATTATTGCTGATGTTTCCTGTTTGTTTTCCAAATGGAGATGTTTCCTGGTAGTTTTCCAGAGGGTGATGTTTCCTGCTAGATTTCCAGATGGTGATGTTTCCAGTTAGTTTTCCAGATGGTGATGCTTCTTGGTAGTTTTCCACATGTTGATTTTTCCTGGAAGTTTTCCAGAGGGATATTTTCCCTGGTAGTTTTCCAGATGGCGATGATTCCTGGTAGTTTCCCAGAGGTTGATTTTTCCGTGTAGTTTTCCAGCGGGTGATGTTTCCAGCAGATTTTCTGGAGCGTTATTTTTTCTGGTAGTTTTCCAGATGGTGATGTTTAATGGTAATTTCCCAGTGTGTGATTTTTCCCTGTAGTTTCCCAGAGGGTTCTTTTCCCTGGTAGTTTTCCAGAGTGTGATGTTTCCTGGTAGTTTTCCAGGTGGTGATGTTTCCTGATAGTTTTCCAGGGGGTGATGTTTCCTGGTAGTTTTCCAGAGTGTGATGTTTCCTGGTAGTTTTCCAGAGGGTGAAGTTTCCTGGTAGTTTTCCAGATGTTGATCTTTCCTGTTAGATTTCCAGAGGGTGATTTTTCCCTGCACTTCTCCAGAGTGTGATGTTTCCTGGTATTTTTCCAGATGGTGATGTTTCCTGTTAGATTTCCAGAGTATGAGTTTTCTTGGTATTTTTCCAGCGAGTTATTTTTCCCTGTAATTTTCCAGAGTGTGATGTTTCCTGGTAGTTTTCCAGAAGGTTATTTTTCCTGGTAGATTTCCACATGGTGATGTTTCCTTGTAGAAATCCAGATGGTGATGTTTCGTGGTAGTTTACCAGATCATGATGTTTCCTTGTAGTTTTCCAGATGGTGATGTTTCCTAGCAGTTTTCCAGATGGTGATGGTTCCTGGTAGTTTTCCAGAGGGATATGTTTCCTGGTAGTTTTCCAGAGGGTTAATTTGCCTGGTAGTTTTCCAGAGTGTGTTGTTTCCTGGTAGTTTTCCGGATGTTGATGTTTCCAGGTAGATTTCCAGAGGGTTATTTTCCCTGGTAGTCTTCCAGAGTGTGTTGTTTCCTGGTAGTTTTCCAGGTGGTGATGTTTCCTGGTAGTTTTCTAGAGGGTGATGTTTCCTGGCAGTTTTCCACATCGTAATGTTCCTTGTAGTTTTCCAGATGTTGATGTCTCTTGGTAGTTTTCCAGAGAGTTATTTTACCTGGTAGATTTCCAGAGGTTTTTGTTTCCTGATGGGTTTCCAGTGGGTGATGTTTCCTGGTAGTTTTCCAGGTTGTGATGTTTCCTGGTAGTTTTCCAGAGGGTTATTTTGCCTGGCAGTCTTCCAGAGGTTGATGTTTCCTGGTAGATTTCCAGAGGTTTATTCTGCCTGGTAGTTTTCCAGAGGGTGATGTTTCCTGGTAGTTTTCCGGAGTGTCTTGTCTCCTGGTAGTTTTCCAGAGAGTGATGTTTCCTGCTAGTTTTCCATATGGTGATTTTTCCTGGTAGTTTTCCAGATGGCGATGTTTCATGCTTGATTTCCAGAAGGTTATTTTACCTGGCAGTTTTCCAGAGCGAGATGTTTCCTGGTAAATTTCCAGAGGGTGATGTTTCCTGTTAGTTTTCCAGTGGTTTAATTTTCCTGGTAGTTTTCCAGATTTTGATGCTTCATGTTAGGTTTCCAGCGGGTGATGTTTCCTGGTAGTTTCCCAGAGGGTTATTTTTCCTGGTAGTTTTCCATCGGGAAATGTTTCCAGGTAGTTTTAAAGAAGGTGATGTTTCCTGTTAGTTTTCCAGATGCTGATGTTTCCTATTAGATTTCCAAAGGGTGATGTTTCCTGGTAGTTTTCCAGAGGGTGATGTTTCCTGGTAGATTTCCAGATGGTGATGTTTCCTGTTAGTTTTCCACATGTTGATGTTTCCTGGAAGTTTTCCAGAGGGTGATGTTTCCTTGTAGTTTTCCAGTGGGATATTTTCCCTGGTAGTTTTCCACATGGCTATGATTCCAAGTAGTTTCCCAGAGGTTGATTTTTCCCTGTAGTTTTCCAGCGGGTGATGTTTCCAGCAAATTTTTGGGAGCGTTATTTTTCCTGGTAGTTTTCCAGATGGTGATGTTTCATGGTAATTTCCCAGTGTGTGATTTTTCCCTGTAGTTTTCCAGAGGGTTATTTTCCCTGGTAGTTTTCCATAGTGTGATGTTTCCTGGTAGTTTTCCAGATGGTGATGTTTCCTGGTAGTTTTCCAGAGGGTGATGTTGCCTTGTAGTTTTCCAGAGGGTGATGATTCCTCGTAGACTTCCAGAGGGTGAGTTTTCTTGGTATTTTTCCTGATGTTGATGTTTCCTGTTAGTTTTCCTGAGGGTGATGTTTCCTGGTAGTTTTCCAGAACGTCATGTTTTCTGGTAGTTTTCCAGAGGGTGATTTTTCCCTGTACTTTCCAGAGTGTGATGTTTGCTGGTAGTTTTCCAGATGGTGATGTTTCCTTGTCGTTTTCCAGAGGTTTACTTTTCCCTGTACTTTTCCAGATGGTGATGTTTCCTGGTAGTTTTCCAGAAGGTTATTTTTCCTGGTAGATTTCCACATGGTGATGTTTCCTTGTTGTTTTCTAGATGGTGATGTTTCCTGGTAGTTTTCCAGACGATGATGTTTCCTTGTAGTTTTCCAGATGGTGATGTTTTCTGGTAGTTTTCCAGATGTTGATGGTTCCTGGCAGTTTTCCAGAGGGATATGTTTCCTGGTAGTTTTCCAGAGGGTTAATTTGCCTGGTAGCTTTCCAGAGTGTGCTGTTGTCTGGTAGTTTTCCTGATGTTGATGTTTCCTGGTAGATTTCCAAAGGGTTATTTTCCCTGGTAGTTTTCCAGAGTGTGTTGTTTCCTGGTAGTTTTCCAGGTGGTGATGTTTGCTGGTAGTTTTCTAGAGGGTGATGTTTCCTGGTAGTTTTCCATATCGTAATGTTCCTGGTAGATTTCCAGATCTTGATGTTTCTTGGTAGTTTTCCAGAGGGTTATTTTACCTGATAGTTTTCCAGAGGGTTTTGTTTCCTGATGGGTTTCCAGTTTGTGATGTTTCCTGGTAGTTTTCCAGGTGGTGATATTTCCTGGTAGTTTGCATGAGGGTTATTTTGCCTGGTAGTCTTCAAGTGGTTGATGTTTCCTGGTAGATTTCCAGAGGTTTATTCTGCCTGGTAGTTTTCCAGAGGGTGATGTTTCCTGGTAGTTTTCCGGAGTGTCTTGTTTCCTGGTAGTTTTCCAGAGAATGATGTTTCCTGCTAGTTTTCCATATTGTGATTTTTCCTGGTAGTTTTCCAGATGGTGATGTTTCATGGTAAGTTTCCCAGTGTGTGATTTTTCCCTGTAGTTTTCCAGAGGGTTATGTTCCCTGGTAGTTTTCCATAGTGTGATGTTTCCTGGTAGTTTTCCAGATGATGATGTTTCCTGGTAGTTTTCCAGCGGGTGATGTTTCCTGGTAGTTTTCCAGAGTGTGATGTTTCCTGGTAGTTTTCCAGAGGGTGATGTTTCCTTGTAGTTTTCCAGAGGGTGATGTTTCCTCGTATACTTCCAGAGGGTGAGTATTCTTGGTATTTTTCCAGATGTTGATGTTTCCTGTTAGTTTTCCTGAGGGTGATGTTTCCTGGTAGTTTTCCAGAACGTCATGTTTTCTGGTAGTTTTCCAGAGGGTGATTTTTCCCTGTACTTTTCAAGAGTGTGATGTTTCCTGGTAGTTTTCCAGATGGTGATGTTTCCTTGTCGTTTTCCAGAGGTTTATTTTTCCCTGTACTTTTCCAGATGGTGATGTTTCCTGGTAGTTTTCCAGAAGGTTATTTTTCCTGGTAGATTTCCACATGGTGATGTTTCCTTGTAGTTTTCTAGATGGTGATGTTTCCTGGTAGTTTTCCAGACGATGATGTTTCCTTGTAGTTTTCCAGATGGTGATGTTTCCTGGTAGTTTTCCAGATGTTAATGGTTCCTGGCAGTTTTCCAGAGGGATATGTTTCCTGGTAGTTTTCCAGAGGGTTAATTTGCCTGGTAGTTTTCCAGAGTGTGCTGTTGCCTGGTAGTTTTCCTGATGCTGATGTTTCCTGGTAGATTTCCAGAGGGTTATTTTCCCTGGTAGTTTTCCAGAGTGTGTTGTTTCCTGGTACTTTTCCAGGTGGTGATGTTTGCTGGTAGTTTTACGGAGTGTGTTGTTTCCTGGTAGTTTTCCAGAGAGTGATGTTTCCTGGTAGTTTTCCATATCGTAATGTTCCTGGTAGTTTTCCAGAAGTTGATGTTTCTTGGTAGTTTTCCAGAGGGTTATTTTACCTGGTAGATTTCCAGATTGTTTTGTTTCCTGATGGGTTTCCAGTTTGTGATGTTTCCTGGTAGTTTTCCAGGTGGTGATGTTTCCTGGTAGTTTTCCAGAGGGTTATTCTGCCTGGTAGTTTTCCAGAGGGTGATGTTTCTTGGTAGTTTTCCATATCGTAATGTTCCAGGTAGTTTTCCAGATGTTGATGTTTCTTGGTAGTTTTCCAGAGGGTTAAGTTTTCTCATAGTTTTCCAGAGGGTTATTTTACCTGATAGTTTTCCAGAGGGTTTTGTTTCCTGATGGGTTTCCAGTTTGTGATGTTTCCTGGTAGTTTTCCAGGTGGTGATGTTTCCTGGTAGTTTTCCAGAGGGTTATTCTGCCTGGTAGTTTTCCAGAGGGTGATGTTTCCTGGTAGTTTTACGGAGTGTGTTGTTTCCTGGTAGTTTTCCAGAGGGTGATGTTTCCTAGCAGTTTTCCAGATGGTGATGGTTCCTGGTAGTTTTCCAGAGGGATATGTTTCCTGGTAGTTTTCCAGAGGGTTAATTTGCCTGGTAGTTTTCCAGAGTGTGTTGTTTCCTGGTAGTTTTCCGGATGTTGATGTTTCCAGGTAGATTTCCAGAGGGTTATTTTCCCTGGTAGTCTTCCAGAGTGTGTTGTTTCCTGGTAGTTTTCCAGGTGGTGATGTTTCCTGGTAGTTTTCTAGAGGGTGATGTTTCCTGGCAGTTTTCCACATCGTAATGTTCCTTGTAGTTTTCCAGATGTTGATGTCTCTTGGTAGTTTTCCAGAGAGTTATTTTACCTGGTAGATTTCCAGAGGTTTTTGTTTCCTGATGGGTTTCCAGTGGGTGATGTTTCCTGGTAGTTTTCCAGGTTGTGATGTTTCCTGGTAGTTTTCCAGAGGGTTATTTTGCCTGGCAGTCTTCCAGAGGTTGATGTTTCCTGGTAGATTTCCAGAGGTTTATTCTGCCTGGTAGTTTTCCAGAGGGTGATGTTTCCTGGTAGTTTTCCGGAGTGTGTTGTCTCCTGGTAGTTTTCCAGAGAGTGATGTTTCCTGCTAGTTTTCCATATGGTGATTTTTCCTGGTAGTTTTCCAGATGGCGATGTTTCATGCTTGATTTCCAGAGGGTTATTTTACCTGGCAGTTTTCCAGAGCGAGATGTTTCCTGGTAAATTTCCAGAGGGTGATGTTTCCTGTTAGTTTTCCAGTGGTTTAATTTTCCTGGTAGTTTTCCAGATTTTGATGCTTCATGTTAGGTTTCCAGCGGGTGATGTTTCCTGGTAGTTTCCCAGAGGGTTATTTTTCCTGGTAGTTTTCCATCGGGAAATGTTTCCAGGTAGTTTTAAAGAAGGTGATGTTTCCTGTTAGTTTTCCAGATGCTGATTTTTCCTATTAGTTTTCCAAAGGGTGATGTTTCCTGGTAGTTTTCCAGAGGGTGATGTTTCCTGGTAGATTTCCAGATGGTGATGTTTCCTGTTAGTTTTCCACATGCTGAAGTTTCCTCGTAGTTTTCCACATGTTGATGTTTCCTGGAAGTTTTCCAGAGGGTGATGTTTCCTTGTAGTTTTCCAGTGGGATATTTTCCCTGGTAGTTTTCCACATGGCTATGATTCCAGGTAGTTTCCCAGAGGTTGATTTTTCCCTGTAGTTTTCCAGCGGGTGATGTTTCCAGCAAATTTTTGGGAGCGTTATTTTTCCTGGTAGTTTTCCAGATGGTGATGTTTCATGGTAATTTCCCAGTGTGTGATTTTTCCCTGTAGTTTTCCAGAGGGTTATTTTCCCTGGTAGTTTTCCATAGTGTGATGTTTCCTGGTAGTTTTCCAGATGGTGATGTTTCCTGGTAGTTTTCCAGAGGGTGATGTTTCCTCGTAGTTTTCCAGAGTGTGATGTTTCCTGGTAGTTTTCCAGAGGGTGATGTTGCCTTGTAGTTTTCCAGAGGGTGATGATTCCTCGTAGACTTCCAGAGGGTGAGTTTTCTTGGTATTTTTCCTGATGTTGATGTTTCCTGTTAGTTTTCCTGAGGGTGATGTTTCCTGGTAGTTTTCCAGAACGTCATGTTTTCTGGTAGTTTTCCAGAGGGTGATTTTTCCCTGTACTTTCCAGAGTGTGATGTTTCCTGGTAGTTTTCCAGATGGTGATGTTTCCTTGTCGTTTTCCAGAGGTTTACTTTTCCCTGTACTTTTCCAGATGGTGATGTTTCCTGGTAGTTTTCCAGAAGGTTATTTTTCCTGGTAGATTTCCACATGGTGATGTTTCCTTGTTGTTTTCTAGATGGTGATGTTTCCTGGTAGTTTTCCAGACGATGATGTTTCCTTGTAGTTTTCCAGATGGTGATGTTTTCTGATAGTTTTCCAGATGTTGATGGTTCCTGGCAGTTTTCCAGAGGGATATGTTTCCTGGTAGTTTTCCAGAGGGTTAATTTGCCTGGTAGCTTTCCAGAGTGTGCTGTTGTCTGGTAGTTTTCCTGATGTTGATGTTTCCTGGTAGATTTCCAAAGGGTTATTTTCCCTGGTAGTTTTCCAGAGTGTGTTGTTTCCTGGTAGTTTTCCAGGTGGTGATGTTTGCTGGTAGTTTTCTAGAGGGTGATGTTTCCTGGTAGTTTTCCATATCGTAATGTTCCTGGTAGTTTTCCAGATCTTGATGTTTCTTGGTAGTTTTCCAGAGGTTTAAGTTTTCTCGCAGTTTTCCAGAGGGTTATTTTACCTGATAGTTTTCCAGAGGGTTTTGTTTCCTGATGGGTTTCCAGTTTGTGATGTTTCCTGGTAGTTTTCCAGGTGGTGATATTTCCTGGTAGTTTGCATGAGGGTTATTTTGCCTGGTAGTCTTCCAGTGGTTGATGTTTCCTGGTAGATTTCCAGAGGTTTATTCTGCCTGGTAGTTTTCCAGAGGGTGATGTTTCCTGGTAGTTTTCCGGAGTGTCTTGTTTCCTGGTAGTTTTCCAGAGAATGATGTTTCCTGGTAGTTTTCCATATGGTGATTTTTCCTGGTAGTTTTCCAGATGGTATTGCTTCCTGCTAGTTTTCCATATTGTGATTTTTCCTGGTAGTTTTCCAGATGGCGATGTTTCATGCTTGATTTCCAGAGGGTTATTTTACCTGGTAATTTTCCAGAGCGAGATGTTTCCTGATAGATTTCCAGAGGGTGATGTTTCCTGTTAGTTTTCCAGTGGTTTAATTTTCCTGGTAGCTTTCCAGATTTTGATGCTTCATGTTAGGTTTCCAGCGGGTGATGTTTCCTGGTAGTTTCCCAGAGGGTTATTTTTCCTGGTAGTTTTCCATCGGGAAATGTTTCCTGGTAGTTTTAAAGAAGGTGATGTTTCCTGTTAGTTTTCCAGAGGCTGATTTTTCCTATTAGTTTTCCAAAGGGTGATGTTTCCTGGTAGTTTTCCAGAGGGTGATGTTTCCTGGTAGATTTCCAGATGGTGATGTTTCCTGTTAGTTTTCCACATGCTGATGTTTCCTCATAGTTTTCCACATGTTGATGTTTCCTGGAAGTTTTCCAGAGGGTGATGTTTCCTTGTAGTTTTCCAGTGGGATATTTTCCCTGGTAGTTTTCCAGATGGCGATGATTCCTGGTAGTTTCCGAGAGGTTGATTTTTCCCTGTAGTTTTCCAGCGGGTGATGTTTCCAGCAAATTTGCGGGAGCGTTATTTTTTCTGGTAGTTTTCCAGATGATGATGTTTCCTGGTAGTTTTCCAGCGGGTGATGTTTCCTGGTAGTTTTCCAGAGTGTGATGTTTCCTGGTAGTTTTCCAGAGGGTGATGTTTCCTGGTAGTTTTCCAGAGGGTGATGTTTCCTCGTATACTTCCAGAGGGTGAGTATTCTTGGTATTTTTCCAGATGTTGATGTTTCCTGTTAGTTTTCCTGAGGGTGATGTTTCCTGGTAGTTTTCCAGAACGTCATGTTTTCTGGTAGTTTTCCAGAGGGTGATTTTTCCCTGTACTTTTCAAGAGTGTGATGTTTCCTGGTAGTTTTCCAGATGGTGATGTTTCCTTGTCGTTTTCCAGAGGTTTATTTTTCCCTGTACTTTTCCAGATGGTGATGTTTCCTGGTAGTTTTCCAGAAGGTTATTTTTCCTGGTAGATTTCCACATGGTGATGTTTCCTTGTAGTTTTCTAGATGGTGATGTTTCCTGGTAGTTTTCCAGACGATGATGTTTCCTTGTAGTTTTCCAGATGGTGATGTTTCCTGGTAGTTTTCCAGATGTTAATGGTTCCTGGCAGTTTTCCAGAGGGATATGTTTCCTGGTAGTTTTCCAGAGGGTTAATTTGCCTGGTAGTTTTCCAGAGTGTGCTGTTGCCTGGTAGTTTTCCTGATGCTGATGTTTCCTGGTAGATTTCCAGAGGGTTATTTTCCCTGGTAGTTTTCCAGAGTGTGTTGTTTCCTGGTACTTTTCCAGGTGGTGATGTTTGCTGGTAGTTTTACGGAGTGTGTTGTTTCCTGGTAGTTTTCCAGAGAGTGATGTTTCCTGGTAGTTTTCCATATCGTAATGTTCCTGGTAGTTTTCCAGAAGTTGATGTTTCTTGGTAGTTTTCCAGAGGGTTATTTTACCTGGTAGATTTCCAGATTGTTTTGTTTCCTGATGGGTTTCCAGTTTGTGATGTTTCCTGGTAGTTTTCCAGGTGGTGATGTTTCCTGGTAGTTTTCCAGAGGGTTATTCTGCCTGGTAGTTTTCCAGAGGGTGATGTTTCTTGGTAGTTTTCCATATCGTAATGTTCCAGGTAGTTTTCCAGATGTTGATGTTTCTTGGTAGTTTTCCAGAGGGTTAAGTTTTCTCATAGTTTTCCAGAGGGTTATTTTACCTGATAGTTTTCCAGAGGGTTTTGTTTCCTGATGGGTTTCCAGTTTGTGATGTTTCCTGGTAGTTTTCCAGGTGGTGATGTTTCCTGGTAGTTTTCCAGAGGGTTATTCTGCCTGGTAGTTTTCCAGAGGGTGATGTTTCCTGGTAGTTTTACGGAGTGTGTTGTTTCCTGGTAGTTTTCCAGAGGGTGATGTTTCCTAGCAGTTTTCCAGATGGTGATGGTTCCTGGTAGTTTTCCAGAGGGATATGTTTCCTGGTAGTTTTCCAGAGGGTTAATTTGCCTGGTAGTTTTCCAGAGTGTGTTGTTTCCTGGTAGTTTTCCGGATGTTGATGTTTCCAGGTAGATTTCCAGAGGGTTATTTTCCCTGGTAGTCTTCCAGAGTGTGTTGTTTCCTGGTAGTTTTCCAGGTGGTGATGTTTCCTGGTAGTTTTCTAGAGGGTGATGTTTCCTGGCAGTTTTCCACATCGTAATGTTCCTTGTAGTTTTCCAGATGTTGATGTCTCTTGGTAGTTTTCCAGAGAGTTATTTTACCTGGTAGATTTCCAGAGGTTTTTGTTTCCTGATGGGTTTCCAGTGGGTGATGTTTCCTGGTAGTTTTCCAGGTTGTGATGTTTCCTGGTAGTTTTCCAGAGGGTTATTTTGCCTGGCAGTCTTCCAGAGGTTGATGTTTCCTGGTAGATTTCCAGAGGTTTATTCTGCCTGGTAGTTTTCCAGATTGTGATGTTTCCTGGTAGTTTTCCGGAGTGTGTTGTCTCCTGGTAGTTTTCCAGAGAGTGATGTTTCCTGCTAGTTTTCCATATGGTGATTTTTCCTGGTAGTTTTCCAGATGGCGATGTTTCATGCTTGATTTCCAGAGGGTTATTTTACCTGGCAGTTTTCCAGAGCGAGATGTTTCCTGGTAAATTTCCAGAGGGTGATGTTTCCTGTTAGTTTTCCAGTGGTTTAATTTTCCTGGTAGTTTTCCAGATTTTGATGCTTCATGTTAGGTTTCCAGCGGGTGATGTTTCCTGGTAGTTTCCCAGAGGGTTATTTTTCCTGGTAGTTTTCCATCGGGAAATGTTTCCAGGTAGTTTTAAAGAAGGTGATGTTTCCTGTTAGTTTTCCAGATGCTGATGTTTCCTATTAGATTTCCAAAGGGTGATGTTTCCTGGTAGTTTTCCAGAGGGTGATGTTTCCTGGTAGATTTCCAGATGGTGATGTTTCCTGTTAGTTTTCCACATGCTGAAGTTTCCTCGTAGTTTTCCACATGTTGATGTTTCCTGGAAGTTTTCCAGAGGGTGATGTTTCCTTGTAGTTTTCCAGTGGGATATTTTCCCTGGTAGTTTTCCACATGGCTATGATTCCAGGTAGTTTCCCAGAGGTTGATTTTTCCCTGTAGTTTTCCAGCGGGTGATGTTTCCAGCAAATTTTTGGGAGCGTTATTTTTCCTGGTAGTTTTCCAGATGGTGATGTTTCATGGTAATTTCCCAGTGTGTGATTTTTCCCTGTAGTTTTCCAGAGGGTTATTTTCCCTGGTAGTTTTCCATAGTGTGATGTTTCCTGGTAGTTTTCCAGATGGTGATGTTTCCTGGTAGTTTTCCAGAGGGTGATGTTTCCTCGTAGTTTTCCAGAGTGTGATGTTTCCTGGTAGTTTTCCAGAGGGTGATGTTGCCTTGTAGTTTTCCAGAGGGTGATGATTCCTCGTAGACTTCCAGAGGGTGAGTTTTCTTGGTATTTTTCCTGATGTTGATGTTTCCTGTTAGTTTTCCTGAGGGTGATGTTTCCTGGTAGTTTTCCAGAACGTCATGTTTTCTGGTAGTTTTCCAGAGGGTGATTTTTCCCTGTACTTTCCAGAGTGTGATGTTTCCTGGTAGTTTTCCAGATGGTGATGTTTCCTTGTCGTTTTCCAGAGGTTTACTTTTCCCTGTACTTTTCCAGATGGTGATGTTTCCTGGTAGTTTTCCAGAAGGTTATTTTTCCTGGTAGATTTCCACATGGTGATGTTTCCTTGTTGTTTTCTAGATGGTGATGTTTCCTGGTAGTTTTCCAGACGATGATGTTTCCTTGTAGTTTTCCAGATGGTGATGTTTTCTGATAGTTTTCCAGATGTTGATGGTTCCTGGCAGTTTTCCAGAGGGATATGTTTCCTGGTAGTTTTCCAGAGGGTTAATTTGCCTGGTAGCTTTCCAGAGTGTGCTGTTGTCTGGTAGTTTTCCTGATGTTGATGTTTCCTGGTAGATTTCCAAAGGGTTATTTTCCCTGGTAGTTTTCCAGAGTGTGTTGTTTCCTGGTAGTTTTCCAGGTGGTGATGTTTGCTGGTAGTTTTCTAGAGGGTGATGTTTCCTGGTAGTTTTCCATATCGTAATGTTCCTGGTAGTTTTCCAGATCTTGATGTTTCTTGGTAGTTTTCCAGAGGTTTAAGTTTTCTCGCAGTTTTCCAGAGGGTTATTTTACCTGATAGTTTTCCAGAGGGTTTTGTTTCCTGATGGGTTTCCAGTTTGTGATGTTTCCTGGTAGTTTTCCAGGTGGTGATATTTCCTGGTAGTTTGCATGAGGGTTATTTTGCCTGGTAGTCTTCCAGTGGTTGATGTTTCCTGGTAGATTTCCAGAGGTTTATTCTGCCTGGTAGTTTTCCAGAGGGTGATGTTTCCTGGTAGTTTTCCGGAGTGTCTTGTTTCCTGGTAGTTTTCCAGAGAATGATGTTTCCTGGTAGTTTTCCATATGGTGATTTTTCCTGGTAGTTTTCCAGATGGTATTGCTTCCTGCTAGTTTTCCATATTGTGATTTTTCCTGGTAGTTTTCCAGATGGCGATGTTTCATGCTTGATTTCCAGAGGGTTATTTTACCTGGTAATTTTCCAGAGCGAGATGTTTCCTGATAGATTTCCAGAGGGTGATGTTTCCTGTTAGTTTTCCAGTGGTTTAATTTTCCTGGTAGTTTTCCAGATTTTGATGCTTCATGTTAGGTTTCCAGCGGGTGATGTTTCCTGGTAGTTTCCCAGAGGGTTATTTTTCCTGGTAGTTTTCCATCGGGAAATGTTTCCTGGTAGTTTTAAAGAAGGTGATGTTTCCTGTTAGTTTTCCAGAGGCTGATTTTTCCAATTAGTTTTCCAAAGGGTGATGTTTCCTGGTAGTTTTCCAGAGGGTGATGTTTCCTGGTAGATTTCCAGATGGTGATGTTTCCTGTTAGTTTTCCACATGCTGATGTTTCCTCATAGTTTTCCACATGTTGATGTTTCCTGGAAGTTTTCCAGAGGGTGATGTTTCCTTGTAGTTTTCCAGTGGGATATTTTCCCTGGTAGTTTTCCAGATGGCGATGATTCCTGGTAGTTTCCGAGAGGTTGATTTTTCCCTGTAGTTTTCCAGCGGGTGATGTTTCCAGCAAATTTGCGGGAGCGTTATTTTTTCTGGTAGTTTTCCAGATGATGATGTTTCCTGGTAGTTTTCCAGCGGGTGATGTTTCCTGGTAGTTTTCCAGAGTGTGATGTTTCCTGGTAGTTTTCCAGAGTGTGATGTTTCCTGGTAGTTTTCCAGAGGGTGATGTTTCCTCGTATACTTCCAGAGGGTGAGTATTCTTGGTATTTTTCCAGATGTTGATGTTTCCTGTTAGTTTTCCTGAGGGTGATGTTTCCTGGTAGTTTTCCAGAACGTCATGTTTTCTGGTAGTTTTCCAGAGGGTGATTTTTCCCTGTACTTTTCAAGAGTGTGATGTTTCCTGGTAGTTTTCCAGATGGTGATGTTTCCTGTCGTTTTCCAGAGGTTTATTTTTCCCTGTACTTTTCCAGATGGTGATGTTTCCTGGTAGTTTTCCAGAAGGTTATTTTTCCTGGTAGATTTCCACATGGTGATGTTTCCTTGTAGTTTTCTAGATGGTGATGTTTCCTGGTAGTTTTCCAGACGATGATGTTTCCTTGTAGTTTTCCAGATGGTGATGTTTCCTGGTAGTTTTCCAGATGTTAATGGTTCCTGGCAGTTTTCCAGAGGGATATGTTTCCTGGTAGTTTTCCAGAGGGTTAATTTGCCTGGTAGTTTTCCAGAGTGTGCTGTTGCCTGGTAGTTTTCCTGATGCTGATGTTTCCTGGTAGATTTCCAGAGGGTTATTTTCCCTGGTAGTTTTCCAGAGTGTGTTGTTTCCTGGTACTTTTCCAGGTGGTGATGTTTGCTGGTAGTTTTACGGAGTGTGTTGTTTCCCGGTAGTTTTCCAGAGAGTGATGTTTCCTGGTAGTTTTCCATATCGTAATGTTCCTGGTAGTTTTCCAGAAGTTGATGTTTCTTGGTAGTTTTCCAGAGGGTTATTTTACCTGGTAGATTTCCAGATTGTTTTGTTTCCTGATGGGTTTCCAGTTTGTGATGTTTCCTGGTAGTTTTCCAGGTGGTGATGTTTCCTGGTAGTTTTCCAGAGGGTTATTCTGCCTGGTAGTTTTCCAGAGGGTGATGTTTCTTGGTAGTTTTCCATATCGTAATGTTCCAGGTAGTTTTCCAGATGTTGATGTTTCTTGGTAGTTTTCCAGAGGGTTAAGTTTTCTCATAGTTTTCCAGAGGGTTATTTTACCTGATAGTTTTCCAGAGGGTTTTGTTTCCTGATGGGTTTCCAGTTTGTGATGTTTCCTGGTAGTTTTCCAGGTGGTGATGTTTCCTGGTAGTTTTCCAGAGGGTTATTCTGCCTGGTAGTTTTCCAGAGGGTGATGTTTCCTGGTAGTTTTACGGAGTGTGTTGTTTCCTGGTAGTTTTCCAGAGGGTGATGTTTCCTAGCAGTTTTCCAGATGGTGATGGTTCCTGGTAGTTTTCCAGAGGGATATGTTTCCTGGTAGTTTTCCAGAGGGTTAATTTGCCTGGTAGTTTTCCAGAGTGTGTTGTTTCCTGGTAGTTTTCCGGATGTTGATGTTTCCAGGTAGATTTCCAGAGGGTTATTTTCCCTGGTAGTCTTCCAGAGTGTGTTGTTTCCTGGTAGTTTTCCAGGTGGTGATGTTTCCTGGTAGTTTTCTAGAGGGTGATGTTTCCTGGCAGTTTTCCACATCGTAATGTTCCTTGTAGTTTTCCAGATGTTGATGTCTCTTGGTAGTTTTCCAGAGAGTTATTTTACCTGGTAGATTTCCAGAGGTTTTTGTTTCCTGATGGGTTTCCAGTGGGTGATGTTTCCTGGTAGTTTTCCAGGTTGTGATGTTTCCTGGTAGTTTTCCAGAGGGTTATTTTGCCTGGCAGTCTTCCAGAGGTTGATGTTTCCTGGTAGATTTCCAGAGGTTTATTCTGCCTGGTAGTTTTCCAGAGGGTGATGTTTCCTGGTAGTTTTCCGGAGTGTGTTGTCTCCTGGTAGTTTTCCAGAGAGTGATGTTTCCTGCTAGTTTTCCATATGGTGATTTTTCCTGGTAGTTTTCCAGATGGCGATGTTTCATGCTTGATTTCCAGAGGGTTATTTTACCTGGCAGTTTTCCAGAGCGAGATGTTTCCTGGTAAATTTCCAGAGGGTGATGTTTCCTGTTAGTTTTCCAGTGGTTTAATTTTCCTGGTAGTTTTCCAGATTTTGATGCTTCATGTTAGGTTTCCAGCGGGTGATGTTTCCTGGTAGTTTCCCAGAGGGTTATTTTTCCTGGTAGTTTTCCATCGGGAAATGTTTCCAGGTAGTTTTAAAGAAGGTGATGTTTCCTGTTAGTTTTCCAGATGCTGATGTTTCCTATTAGATTTCCAAAGGGTGATGTTTCCTGGTAGTTTTCCAGAGGGTGATGTTTCCTGGTAGATTTCCAGATGGTGATGTTTCCTGTTAGTTTTCCACATGCTGAAGTTTCCTCGTAGTTTTCCACATGTTGATGTTTCCTGGAAGTTTTCCAGAGGGTGATGTTTCCTTGTAGTTTTCCAGTGGGATATTTTCCCTGGTAGTTTTCCACATGGCTATGATTCCAGGTAGTTTCCCAGAGGTTGATTTTTCCCTGTAGTTTTCCAGCGGGTGATGTTTCCAGCAAATTTTTGGGAGCGTTATTTTTCCTGGTAGTTTTCCAGATGGTGATGTTTCATGGTAATTTCCCAGTGTGTGATTTTTCCCTGTAGTTTTCCAGAGGGTTATTTTCCCTGGTAGTTTTCCATAGTGTGATGTTTCCTGGTAGTTTTCCAGATGGTGATGTTTCCTGGTAGTTTTCCAGAGGGTGATGTTTCCTCGTAGTTTTCCAGAGTGTGATGTTTCCTGGTAGTTTTCCAGAGGGTGATGTTGCCTTGTAGTTTTCCAGAGGGTGATGATTCCTCGTAGACTTCCAGAGGGTGAGTTTTCTTGGTATTTTTCCTGATGTTGATGTTTCCTGTTAGTTTTCCTGAGGGTGATGTTTCCTGGTAGTTTTCCAGAACGTCATGTTTTCTGGTAGTTTTCCAGAGGGTGATTTTTCCCTGTACTTTCCAGAGTGTGATGTTTCCTGGTAGTTTTCCAGATGGTGATGTTTCCTTGTCGTTTTCCAGAGGTTTACTTTTCCCTGTACTTTTCCAGATGGTGATGTTTCCTGGTAGTTTTCCAGAAGGTTATTTTTCCTGGTAGATTTCCACATGGTGATGTTTCCTTGTTGTTTTCTAGATGGTGATGTTTCCTGGTAGTTTTCCAGACGATGATGTTTCCTTGTAGTTTTCCAGATGGTGATGTTTTCTGATAGTTTTCCAGATGTTGATGGTTCCTGGCAGTTTTCCAGAGGGATATGTTTCCTGGTAGTTTTCCAGAGGGTTAATTTGCCTGGTAGCTTTCCAGAGTGTGCTGTTGTCTGGTAGTTTTCCTGATGTTGATGTTTCCTGGTAGATTTCCAAAGGGTTATTTTCCCTGGTAGTTTTCCAGAGTGTGTTGTTTCCTGGTAGTTTTCCAGGTGGTGATGTTTGCTGGTAGTTTTCTAGAGGGTGATGTTTCCTGGTAGTTTTCCATATCGTAATGTTCCTGGTAGTTTTCCAGATCTTGATGTTTCTTGGTAGTTTTCCAGAGGTTTAAGTTTTCTCGCAGTTTTCCAGAGGGTTATTTTACCTGATAGTTTTCCAGAGGGTTTTGTTTCCTGATGGGTTTCCAGTTTGTGATGTTTCCTGGTAGTTTTCCAGGTGGTGATATTTCCTGGTAGTTTGCTTGAGGGTTATTTTGCCTGGTAGTCTTCCAGTGGTTGATGTTTCCTGGTAGATTTCCAGAGGTTTATTCTGCCTGGTAGTTTTCCAGAGGGTGATGTTTCCTGGTAGTTTTCCGGAGTGTCTTGTTTCCTGGTAGTTTTCCAGAGAATGATGTTTCCTGGTAGTTTTCCATATGGTGATTTTTCCTGGTAGTTTTCCAGATGGTATTGCTTCCTGCTAGTTTTCCATATTGTGATTTTTCCTGGTAGTTTTCCAGATGGCGATGTTTCATGCTTGATTTCCAGAGGGTTATTTTACCTGGTAATTTTCCAGAGCGAGATGTTTCCTGATAGATTTCCAGAGGGTGATGTTTCCTGTTAGTTTTCCAGTGGTTTAATTTTCCTGGTAGTTTTCCAGATTTTGATGCTTCATGTTAGGTTTCCAGCGGGTGATGTTTCCTGGTAGTTTCCCAGAGGGTTATTTTTCCTGGTAGTTTTCCATCGGGAAATGTTTCCTGGTAGTTTTAAAGAAGGTGATGTTTCCTGTTAGTTTTCCAGAGGCTGATTTTTCCTATTAGTTTTCCAAAGGGTGATGTTTCCTGGTAGTTTTCCAGAGGGTGATGTTTCCTGGTAGATTTCCAGATGGTGATGTTTCCTGTTAGTTTTCCACATGCTGATGTTTCCTCATAGTTTTCCACATGTTGATGTTTCCTGGAAGTTTTCCAGAGGGTGATGTTTCCTTGTAGTTTTCCAGTGGGATATTTTCCCTGGTAGTTTTCCAGATGGCGATGATTCCTTGTAGTTTCCGAGAGGTTGATTTTTCCCTGTAGTTTTCCAGCGGGTGATGTTTCCAGCAAATTTGCGGGAGCGTTATTTTTTCTGGTAGTTTTCCAGATGGTGATGTTTCATGGTAAGTTCCCAGTGTGTGATTGTTCCCTCTAGTTTTCCAGAGGGTTATGTTCCCTGGTAGTTTTCCATAGTGTGATGTTTCCTGGTAGTTTTCCAGATGATGATGTTTCCTGGTAGATTTCCAAAGGGTTATTTTCCCTGGTAGTTTTCCCGAGTGTGTTGTTTCCTGGTAGTTTTCCAGGTGGTGATGTTTGCTGGTAGTTTTCTAGAGGGTGATGTTTCCTGGTAGTTTTCCATATCGTAATGTTCCTGGTAGTTTTCCAGATCTTGATGTTTCTTGGTAGTTTTCCAGAGGGTTAAGTTTTCTCGCAGTTTTCCAGAGGGTTATTTTACCTGATAGTTTTCCAGAGGGTTTTGTTTCCTGATGGGTTTCCAGTTTGTGATGTTTCCTGGTAGTTTTCCAGGTGGTGATATTTCCTGGTAGTTTGCATGAGGGTTATTTTGCCTGGTAGTCTTCCAGTGGTTGATGTTCCTGGTAGATTTCCAGAGGTTTATTCTGCCTGGTAGTTTTCCAGAGGGTGATGTTTCCTGGTAGTTTTCCGGAGTGTCTTGTTTCCTGGTAGTTTTCCAGAGAATGATGTTTCCTGGTAGTTTTCCATATGGTGATTTTTCCTGGTAGTTTTCCAGATGGTGTTGCTTCCTGCTAGTTTTCCATATTGTGATTTTTCCTGGTAGTTTTCCAGATGGCGATGTTTCATGCTTGATTTCCAGAGGGTTATTTTACCTGGTAATTTTCCAGAGCGAGATGTTTCCTGATAGATTTCCAGAGGGTGATGTTTCCTGTTAGTTTTCCAGTGGTTTAATTTTCCTGGTAGTTTTCCAGATTTTGATGCTTCATGTTAGGTTTCCAGCGGGTGATGTTTCCTGGTAGTTTCCCAGAGGGTTATTTTTCCTGGTAGTTTTCCATCGGGAAATGTTTCCTGGTAGTTTTAAAGAAGGTGATGTTTCCTGTTAGTTTTCCAGAGGCTGATTTTTCCTATTAGTTTTCCAAAGGGTGATGTTTCCTGGTAGTTTTCCAGAGGGTGATGTTTCCTGGTAGATTTCCAGATGGTGATGTTTCCTGTTAGTTTTCCACATGCTGATGTTTCCTCATAGTTTTCCACATGTTGATGTTTCCTGGAAGTTTTCCAGAGGGTGATGTTTCCTTGTAGTTTTCCAGTGGGATATTTTCCCTGGTAGTTTTCCAGATGGCGATGATTCCTGGTAGTTTCCGAGAGGTTGATTTTTCCCTGTAGTTTTCCAGCGGGTGATGTTTCCAGCAAATTTGCGGGAGCGTTATTTTTTCTGGTAGTTTTCCAGATGGTGATGTTTCATGGTAAGTTCCCAGTGTGTGATTTTTCCCTGTAGTTTTCCAGAGGGTTATGTTCCCTGGTAGTTTTCCATAGTGTGATGTTTCCTGGTAGTTTTCCAGATGATGATGTTTCCTGGTAGTTTTCCAGCGGGTGATGTTTCCTGGTAGTTTTCCAGAGTGTGATGTTTCCTGGTAGTTTTCCAGAGGGTGATGTTTCCTTGTAGTTTTCCAGAGGGTGATGTTTCCTCGTAGACTTCCAGAGGGTGAGTATTCTTGGTATTTTTCCAGATGTTGATGTTTCCTGTTAGTTTTCCTGAGGGTGATGTTTCCTGGTAGTTTTCCAGAACGTCATGTTTTCTGGTAGTTTTCCAGAGGGTGATTTTTCCCTGTACTTTTCAAGAGTGTGATGTTTCCTGGTAGTTTTCCAGATGGTGATGTTTCCTTGTCGTTTTCCAGAGGTTTATTTTTCCCTGTACTTTTCCAGATGGTGATGTTTCCTGGTAGTTTTCCAGAAGGTTATTTTTCCTGGTAGATTTCCACATGGTGATGTTTCCTTGTAGTTTTCTAGATGGTGATGTTTCCTGGTAGTTTTCCAGACGATGATGTTTCCTTGTAGTTTTCCAGATGGTGATGTTTCCTGGTAGTTTTCCAGATGTTAATGGTTCCTGGCAGTTTTCCAGAGGGATATGTTTCCTGGTAGTTTTCCAGAGGGTTAATTTGCCTGGTAGTTTTCCAGAGTGTGCTGTTGCCTGGTAGTTTTCCTGATGCTGATGTTTCCTGGTAGATTTCCAGAGGGTTATTTTCCCTGGTAGTTTTCCAGAGTGTGTTGTTTCCTGGTACTTTTCCAGGTGGTGATGTTTGCTGGTAGTTTTACGGAGTGTGTTGTTTCCTGGTAGTTTTCCAGAGAGTGATGTTTCCTGGTAGTTTTCCATATCGTAATGTTCCTGGTAGTTTTCCAGAAGTTGATGTTTCTTGGTAGTTTTCCAGAGGGTTATTTTACCTGGTAGATTTCCAGATTGTTTTGTTTCCTAATGGGTTTCCAGTTTGTGATGTTTCCTGGTAGTTTTCCAGGTGGTGATGTTTCCTGGTAGTTTTCCAGAGGGTTATTCTGCCTGGTAGTTTTCCAGAGGGTGATGTTTCTTGGTAGTTTTCCATATCGTAATGTTCCAGGTAGTTTTCCAGATGTTGATGTTTCTTGGTAGTTTTCCAGAGGGTTAAGTTTTCTCATAGTTTTCCAGAGGGTTATTTTACCTGATAGTTTTCCAGAGGGTTTTGTTTCCTGATGGGTTTCCAGTTTGTGATGTTTCCTGGTAGTTTTCCAGGTGGTGATGTTTCCTGGTAGTTTTCCAGAGGGTTATTCTGCCTGGTAGTTTTCCAGAGGGTGATGTTTCCTGGTAGTTTTACGGAGTGTGTTGTTTCCTGGTAGTTTTCCAGAGGGTGATGTTTCCTGGTAGTTTTCCATATGGTGATTTTTCCTGGTAGTTTTCCAGATGGTGATGTTTCATGCTTGATTTCCAGAGGGTTATTTTACCTGGTCGTTATCCAGAGCGAGATGATTCCTGGTAGATTTCCAGAGGGTGATGTTTCCTGTTAGTTTTCCAGTGGGTTAATTTTCCTGGTCGTTTTCCTGATTTTGATGCTTCATGTTAGGTTTCCAGAGGGTGATGTTTCCTGGTAGTTTTCCAGAGGGTTATTTTTCCTGGTAGTTTTCCATCGGGAAATGTTTCCTGGTAGTTTTAAAGAAGGTGATGTTTCCTGTTAGTTTTCCAGATGCTGATGTTTCCTGTTAGTTTTCCAAAGGGTGATGTTTCCTGGTAGTTTTCCAGAGGGTGATGTTTCCTGGTAGATTTCCAGATGGTGATGTTTCCTGGTAGTTTTCCACATGCTGATGTTTCCTCGTAGTTTTCCACATGTTGATGTTTCCTGGAATTTTACCAGCGGGTGATGTTTCCTTGTAGTTTTCCAGTGGGATATTTTCCCTGGTAGTTTTCCAGATGGCGATGATTCCTGGTAGTTTCACAGAGGTTGATTTTTCCTGGTAGTTTTCCAGATGGTGATGTTTCATGGTAATTTCCCAGTGTGTGATTTTTCCCTGTAGTTTTCCAGAGGGTTATTTTCCCTGGTAGTTTTCCATAGTGTGATGTTTCCTGGTAGTTTTCCAGAGGGTGATGTTTCCTGGTAGTTTTCCAGATCGTCATGTTTTCTGGTAGTTTTCCAGAGGGTGATTTTTCCCTGTATGTTTCCAGAGTGTGATGTTTCCTTGTAGTTTTCCAGATGGTGATGTTTCCATGTCGTTTTCCAGAGGTTTATTTTTCCCTGTACTTTTCCAGATGGTGATGTTTCCTGGTAGTTTTCCAGAAGGTTATTTTTCCTGGTAGATTTCGACATGGTGATGTTTCCTTGTAGTTTTCTAGATGGTGATGTTTCCTCGTAGTTTTCCAGACGATGATGTTTCCTTGTAGTTTTCCAGATGGTGATGTTTCCTGGTAGTTTTCCAGATGTTGATGGTTCCTGGCAGTTTTCCAGAGGGATATGTTTCCTGGTAGTTTTCCAGAGGGTTAATTTGCCTGGTAGTTTTCCAGAGTGTGCTGTTTCCTTGTAGCTTTCCTGATGCTGATGTTTCCTGGTAGATTTCCAGAGGGTTATTTTCCCTGGTAGTTTTCCAAAGTGTGATGTTTCCTGGTAGTATTCCAGAGGGTGATGTTTCCTTGTAGTTTTCCAGAGGGTGATGTTTCCTGGTAGTTTTCCACATCGTAATGTTCCTGGTAGTTTTCCAGATGTTGATGTTTCTTGGTAGTTTTCCAGAGGGTTAAGTTTTCTCATAGTTTTCCAGAGGGTTATTTTAGCTGGTAGATTTCCAGAGGGTTTTGTTTCCTGATGGGTTTCCATTGGGTGATGTTTCCTGGTAGTTTTCCAGGTGGTGATGTTTCCTGGTAGTTTTCCAGAGGGTTATTTTGCCCGATAGTCTTGCAGAGGTTGATGTTTCCTGGTAGATTTACAGAGGTTTATTCTGCCTGGTAGTTTTCCAGAGGGTGATGTTTCCTGGTAGTTTTCTGGAGTGTGCTGTTTCCTGGTAGTTTTCCAGAGAGTGATGTTTCCTGGTAGTTTTCCATATGGTGATTTTTCCTGGTAGTTTTCCAGATGGTGATGTTTCGTGCTTGATTTCCAGAGGGTTATTTTACCTGGTCGTTATCCTGAGTGAGATGATTCCTGGTAGATTTCCAGAGGATGATGTTTCCTGTTAGTTTTCCAGTGGGTTAATTTTCCTGGTAGTTGTCCTGATTTTGATGCTTCATGTTAGGTTTCTAGCGCATGATGTTTCCTGGTAGTTTTCCGGAGGGTTATTTTTCCTGCTAGTTTTCCATCGGGAAATGTTTCCTGGTAGTTTTAAAGAAGGTGATGTTTCCTGTTAGTTTTCCAAATGCTGATGTTTCCTGTTTGTCTTCCAAATGGTGATGTTTCCTGGTAGTTTTCCAGAGGGTGATGTTTCCTGGTACTTTTCCACGTGGTGATGTTTCCTGTTAGTTTTCTAGAGGGTGATGTTTCCTGGTAGTTTTCCACATCGTAATTTTCCTTGTAGTTTTCCAGATGTTGATGTTTCTTGGTAGTTTTCCAGAGGGTTATTTTACCTGGTAGATTTCCAGAGGGTTTTGTTTCCTGGTAGTTTTCCAGAGGGTGATGTTTCCAGGTCGTTTTCCACATCGTAATTTTCCTTGTAGTTTTCCAGATGTTGATGTTTCCTGGTAGTTTTCCAGAGGGTTATTTTACCTGGTAGATTTACAGAGGGTTTTGTTTCCTGATGGGTTTCCCGTGGGTGATGTTTCCTGGTAGTTTTCCAGGTGGTGATGCTTCCTGGAATTTTTCCAGAGGGTTATTTTGCCTGGCAGTCTTCCAGAGGTTGATGTTTCCTGGTAGATTTCCAGAGGTTTATTCTGCCTGGTAGTTTTCCAGAGGGTGATGTTTCCTGGTAGTGTTCCGGAGTGTGTTGTCTCCTGGTAGTTTTCCAGAGAGTGATGTTTCCTGCTAGTTTTCCATATGGTGATTTTTCCTGGTAGTTTTCCAGATGGCGATGTTTCATGCTTGATTTCCAGAGGGTTACTTTACCTGGTAGTTTTCCAGAGCGAGATGTTTCCTGGTAGATTTCCAGAGGGTGATGTTTCCTGTTAGTTTTCCAGTGGTTTAACTTTCCTGGTATTTTTCCAGATTTTGATGCTTCATGTTAGGTTTCCAGAGGGTGATGTTTCCTGGTAGTTTTCCAGAGGGTTATTTTTCCTGGTAGTTTTCCATCGGGAAATGTTTCCTGGTAGTTTTAAAGAAGGTGATGTTTCCTGTTAGTTTTCCAGATGCTGATGTCTCCTGTTAGTTTTCCAAATGGTGATGTTTCCTGGTAGTTTTCCAGAGGGTGATGTTTCCTGGTAGATTTCCAGATGGTGATGTTTCCTGGTAGTTTTCCAGAGGGTTATTTTTCCTCATAGTTTTCCATCGGGAAATGTTTCCTGGTAGTTTTAAAGAAGGTGATGTTTCCTGTTAGTTTTCCAGATGCTGATGTTTCCTGTTAGTTTTCCAAAGGGTGATGTTTCCTGGTAGTTTTCCAGATGGTGATGTTTCCTGGTAGATTTCCAGATGGTGATGTTTCCTGTTAGTGTTCCACATGCTGATGTTTCCTCGTAGTTTTCCACATGTTGATGTTTCCTGGAATTTTACCAGAGGGTGATGTTTCCTTGTAGTTTTCCAGTGGGATATTTTCCCTGGTAGTTTTCCAGATGGCGATGATTCCTGGTAGTTTCACAGAGGTTGATTTTTCCCTGTAGTTTTCCAGCGGGTGATGTTTCCAGCAAATTTTCGGGAGCGTTATTTTTCCTGGTAGTTTTCCAGATGGTGATGTTTCATGGTAATTTCCCAGTGTGTGATTTTTCCCTGTAGTTTTCCAGAGGGTTATTTTCCCTGGTAGTTTTCCATAGTGTGATGTTTCCTGGTAGTTTTCCAGAGGGTGATGTTTCCTGGTAGTTTTCCAGATCGTCATGTTTTCTGGTAGTTTTCCAGAGGGTGATTTTTCCCTGTATGTTTCCAGAGTGTGATGTTTCCTTGTAGTTTTCCAGATGGTGATGTTTCCATGTCGTTTTCCAGAGGTTTATTTTTCGCTGTACTTTTCCAGATGGTGATGTTTCCTGGTAGTTTTCCAGAAGGTTATTTTTCCTGGTAGATTTCGACATGGTGATGTTTCCTTGTAGTTTTCTAGATGGTGATGTTTCCTCGTAGTTTTCCAGACGATGATGTTTCCTTGTAGTTTTCCAGATGGTGATGTTTCCTGGTAGTTTTCCAGATGTTGATGGTTCCTGGCAGTTTTCCAGAGGGATATGTTTCCTGGTAGTTTTCCAGAGGGTTAATTTGCCTGGTAGTTTTCCAGAGTGTGCTGTTTCCTTGTAGTTTTCCTGATGTTGATGTTTCCTGGTAGATTTCCAGAGGGTTATTTTCCCTGGTAGTTTTCCAAAGTGTGATGTTTCCTGGTAGTATTCCAGAGGGTGATGTTTCCTTGTAGTTTTCCAGAGGGTGATGTTTCCTAGTAGTTTTCCACATCGTAATGTTCCTGGTAGTTTTCCAGATGTTGATGTTTCTTGGTAGTTTTCCAGAGGGTTAGGTTTTCTCATAGTTTTCCAGAGGGTTATTTTAGCTGGTAGATTTCCAGAGGGTTTTGTTTCCTGATGGGTTTCCATTGGGTGATGTTTCCTGGTAGTTTTCCAGGTGGTGATGTTTCCTGGTAGTTTTCCAGAGGGTTATTTTGCCTGATAGTCTTCCAGAGGTTGATGTTTCCTGGTAGATTTCCAGAGGTTTATTCTGCCTGGTAGTTTTCCAGAGGGTGATGTTTCCTGTTAGTTTTCTGGAGTGTGCTGTTTCCTGGTAGTTTTCCAGAGAGTGATGTTTCCTGGTAGTTTTCCATATGGTGATTTTTCCTGGTAGTTTTCCAGATGGTGATGTTTCGTGCTTGATTTCCAGAGGGTTATTTTACCTGGTCGTTTCTTTGAGCGAGATGATTCCTGGTAGATTTCCAGAGGATGATGTTTCCTGTTAGTTTTCCAGTGGGTTAATTTTCCTGGTAGTTTTCCTGATTTTGATGCTTCATGTTAGGTTTCTAGCGCATGATGTTTCCTGGTAGTTTTCCAGAGGGTTATTTTTCCTGGTAGTTTTCCATCGGGAAATGTTTCCTGGTAGTTTTAAAGAAGGTGATGTTTCCTGTTAGTTTTCCAAATGCTGATGTTTCCTGTTTGTCTTCCAAAGGGTGATGTTTCCTGGTAGTTTTCCAGAGGGTGATGTTTCCTGTTACTTTTCCACGTGGTGATGTTTCTTGTTAGTTTTCTAGAGGGTGATGTTTCCTGGTAGTTTTCCACATCGTAATTTTCCTTGTAGTTTTCCAGATGTTGATGTTTCTTGGTAGTTTTCCAGAGGGTTATTTTACCTGGTAGATTTCCAGAGGGTATTGTTTCCTGATGGGTTTCCAGTGGGTGATGTTTCCTGGTAGTTTTCCAGGTGGTGATGTTTCCTGGAATTTTTCCAGAGGGTTATTTTGCCTGGCAGTCTTCCAGAAGTTGATGTTTCCTGGTAGATTTCCAGAGGTTTATTCTGCCTGGTAGTTTTCCAGAGGGTGATGTTTCCTGGTAGTTTTCCATCGGGAAATGTTTCCTGGTAGTTTTAAAGAAGGTGATGTTTCCTGTTAGTTTTCCAGATGCTGATGTCTCCTGTTAGTTTTCCAAATGGTGATGTTTCCTGGTAGTTTTCCAGAGGGTGATGTTTCCTGGTAGATTTCCAGATGGTGATGTTTCCTGGTAGTTTTCCAGAGGGTTATTTTTCCTCATAGTTTTCCATCGGGAAATGTTTCCTGGTAGTTTTAAAGAAGGTGATGTTTCCTGTTAGTTTTCCAGATGCTGATGTTTCCTGTTAGTTTTCCAAAGGGTGATGTTTCCTGGTAGTTTTCCAGATGGTGATGTTTCCTGGTAGATTTCCAGATGGTGATGTTTCCTGTTAGTGTTCCACATGCTGATGTTTCCTCGTAGTTTTCCACATGTTGATGTTTCCTGGAATTTTACCAGAGGGTGATGTTTCCTTGTAGTTTTCCAGTGGGATATTTTCCCTGGTAGTTTTCCAGATGGCGATGATTCCTGGTAGTTTCACAGAGGTTGATTTTTCCCTGTAGTTTTCCAGCGGGTGATGTTTCCAGCAAATTTTCGGGAGCGTTATTTTTCCTGGTAGTTTTCCAGATGGTGATGTTTCATGGTAATTTCCCAGTGTGTGATTTTTCCCTGTAGTTTTCCAGAGGGTTATTTTCCCTGGTAGTTTTCCATAGTGTGATGTTTCCTGGTAGTTTTCCAGAGGGTGATGTTTCCTGGTAGTTTTCCAGATCGTCATGTTTTCTGGTAGTTTTCCAGAGGGTGATTTTTCCCTGTATGTTTCCAGAGTGTGATGTTTCCTTGTAGTTTTCCAGATGGTGATGTTTCCATGTCGTTTTCCAGAGGTTTATTTTTCGCTGTACTTTTCCAGATGGTGATGTTTCCTGGTAGTTTTCCAGAAGGTTATTTTTCCTGGTAGATTTCGACATGGTGATGTTTCCTTGTAGTTTTCTAGATGGTGATGTTTCCTCGTAGTTCTCCAGACGATGATGTTTCCTTGTAGTTTTCCAGATGGTGATGTTTCCTGGTAGTTTTCCAGATGTTGATGGTTCCTGGCAGTTTTCCAGAGGGATATGTTTCCTGGTAGTTTTCCAGAGGGTTAATTTGCCTGGTAGTTTTCCAGAGTGTGCTGTTTCCTTGTAGTTTTCCTGATGTTGATGTTTCCTGGTAGATTTCCAGAGGGTTATTTTCCCTGGTAGTTTTCCAAAGTGTGATGTTTCCTGGTAGTATTCCAGAGGGTGATGTTTCCTTGTAGTTTTCCAGAGGGTGATGTTTCCTAGTAGTTTTCCACATCGTAATGTTCCTGGTAGTTTTCCAGATGTTGATGTTTCTTGGTAGTTTTCCAGAGGGTTAGGTTTTCTCATAGTTTTCCAGAGGGTTATTTTAGCTGGTAGATTTCCAGAGGGTTTTGTTTCCTGATGGGTTTCCATTGGGTGATGTTTCCTGGTAGTTTTCCAGGTGGTGATGTTTCCTGGTAGTTTTCCAGAGGGTTATTTTGCCTGATAGTCTTCCAGAGGTTGATGTTTCCTGGTAGATTTCCAGAGGTTTATTCTGCCTGGTAGTTTTCCAGAGGGTGATGTTTCCTGTTAGTTTTCTGGAGTGTGCTGTTTCCTGGTAGTTTTCCAGAGAGTGATGTTTCCTGGTAGTTTTCCATATGGTGATTTTTCCTGGTAGTTTTCCAGATGGTGATGTTTCGTGCTTGATTTCCAGAGGGTTATTTTACCTGGTCGTTTCTTTGAGCGAGATGATTCCTGGTAGATTTCCAGAGGATGATGTTTCCTGTTAGTTTTCCAGTGGGTTAATTTTCCTGGTAGTTTTCCTGATTTTGATGCTTCATGTTAGGTTTCTAGCGCATGATGTTTCCTGGTAGTTTTCCAGCGGGTTATTTTTCCTGGTAGTTTTCCATCGGGAAATGTTTCCTGGTAGTTTTAAAGAAGGTGATGTTTCCTGTTAGTTTTCCAAATGCTGATGTTTCCTGTTTGTCTTCCAAAGGGTGATGTTTCCTGGTAGTTTTCCAGAGGGTGATGTTTCCTGTTACTTTTCCACGTGGTGATGTTTCTTGTTAGTTTTCTAGAGGGTGATGTTTCCTGGTAGTTTTCCACATCGTAATTTTCCTTGTAGTTTTCCAGATGTTGATGTTTCTTGGTAGTTTTCCAGAGGGTTATTTTACCTGGTAGATTTCCAGAGGGTTTTGTTTCCTGATGGGTTTCCAGTGGGTGATGTTTCCTGGTAGTTTTCCAGGTGGTGATGTTTCCTGGAATTTTTCCAGAGGGTTATTTTGCCTGGCAGTCTTCCAGAAGTTGATGTTTCCTGGTAGATTTCCAGAGGTTTATTCTGCCTGGTAGTTTTCCAGAGGGTGATGTTTCCTGGTAGTTTTCCGGAGTGTGTTGTCTCCTGGTAGTTTTCCAGAGAGTGATGTTTCCTGCTAGTTTTCCATATGGCAATTTTTCCTAGTACTTTTCCAGTTGGCGATGTTTCATGCTTGATTTCCAGAGGGTTATTTCACCTGGTAGTTTTCCAGAGCGAGATGTTTCCTGGTAGATTTCCAGAGGATGATGTTTCCTGTTAGTTTTCCAGTGGTTTAACTTTCCTGGTAGTTTTCCAGATTTTGATGCTTCATGTTAGGTTTCCAGCGGGTGATGTTTCCTGGTAGTTTTCCAGAGGGTGATGTTTCCTGGTAGATTTCCAGATGGTGATGTTTCCTGTTAGTTTTCCACATGCTGATGTTTCCTGGAAGTTTTCCAGAGGGTGATGTTTCCTATTAGTTTTCCAGTGGGATATTTTCCCTGGTAGTTTTCCAGATGGCAATGATTCCTGGTAGTTTCTCAGAGGTTGATTTTTCCCTGTAGTTTTCCAGCGGGTGATGTTTCCAGCAAATTTTCGGGAGCGTTATTTTTCCTGGTAGTTTTCCAGATGGTGATGTTTCATGGTAATTTCCCAGTGTGTGATTTTTCCCTGTAGTTTTCCAGGGGGTTATTTTCCCGCGTAGTTTTCCAGAGTGTGATGATTCCTGGTAGTTTTCCAGGTGGTGATGTTTCCTGGTAGTTTTCCAGAGGGTGATGTTTCCTGGTAGATTTACAGATGTTGATGTTTCCTGGTAGACTTCCAGAGGGTGCGTCTTCTTGTTATTTTTCCAGATGTTGATGTTTCCTGGTAGTTTTCCAGATCGTCATGTTTACTGGTAGATTTTCAGAGGGTGATTTTTCCCTGTACGTTTCCAGAGTGTGATGTTTCCTGGTAGTTTTCCAGATGGTGATGTTTCCTTGTCGTTTTCCAGAGGTTTATTTTTCCCTGTACTTTTCCAGATGGTGATGTTTCCTGGTAGTTTTCCAGAAGCTTATTTTTCCTGGTAGTTTTCCAGACGATGATGTTTCCTTGTAGATTTCCAGATGGTGATGTTTCCTGGTAGTGTTCCAGATGTTGATGGTTCCTGGCAGTTTTCCAGAGGGATATGTTTCCTGGTAGTTTTCCAGAGGGTTACTTTGCCTGGTAGTTTTCCAGAGGGTGTTGTTTACTGGTAGTTTTACAGAGGGTGATGTTTCCTCGTAGTTTTCCATGTGGTGTGTCCTGGTAGTTTTCCAGAGGGTGATGTTTCCTTGTAGTTTTCCAGAGATTGATGTTTCCAGGTAGTTTTCCAGATGTTGATGTTTTGTGGTAGTTTTCCAGAGGGTTATGTTTCCTGGTAGTTTTCCAGAGGGTTATCTTACCTGGTAGATTTCCAGAGGGTTTTGTTTCCTGATGGGTTTCCAGTGGGTGATGTTTCCTGGTCGTTTTCCAGATGGTGATATTTCCTGGTAGTTTTCCAGAGGGTTATTTTGCCTGGTAGTCTTCCAGAAGCTGATGTTTCCTGCTAGTTTTCCAGATGTTTATTCTGCCTGGTAGTTTTCCAGAGGGTGATGTTTCCTTGTAGTTTTCCGGACTGTGTTGTTTCCAGGTAGTTTTCCTGGAAGTGATGTTTCCTGGTAGTTTTCCATCTGGTGATGTTTCCTGGTAGTTTTCCAGATGGTGATGTTTCATGCTTGATTTCCAGAGGGTTGTTTTTCCTGGTAGTTTTCCAGAGTGTGATGTTTCCTGGTAGATTTCCAGATTTTGATGCTTCATGTTAGGTTTCCAGCGGGTCATGTTTCCTGGTAGTTTTCCGGAGGGTGTTGTTTCCAGGTAGTTTTCCAGAGGGTGATGTTTCCTGGTAGATTTCCAGATGGTGATGTTTCCTGGTACTTTTTCACACGTTGATGTTTCCTGGTATTTTTCCAGAGGGTGAAGTTTCCTGGTAGTTTTCCAGAGGGATATTTTCCCTGGTTGTATTCCAGATGGCAATGATTTCTGGTAGTTTCCCAGAGGGTGATTTTTCCCTGTAGTTTTCCAGAGGGTAATGTTTCCTGGTAGTTTTCCAGAGGGTGATGTTTCCTGTTAGTTTTCCTGATGCTGAAGTTTCCAAATATTTTTCCAGATGGCGATGCTTCCTGGTAGTTTTCCTGATTTTGATGCTTCATGTTAGGTTTCCAGCGGGTGATGTTTCCTGGTAGTTTTCCAGAGGGTTATTTATCCTGGTAATTTTCCATCGGGTGATGTTTCCTGGTAGTTTTAAAGAAGGTGATGTTTCCTGTTAGTTTTCCAGATGCTGATGATGCCTGTTAGTTTTCCAAAGGATGATGTTTCCTGGTAGTTTTCCAGAGGGTGATGTTTCCTGGTAGATTTCCAGATGGTGATGTTTCCTGTTAGATTTCCAGATGGTGATGTTTCCTGGAAGTTTTCCAGAGGGTGATGTTTCCTTGTAGTTTTCCAGAGGGATATTCTCCCAGGTAGTTTTTCACAAGGCGATGATTCCTGGTAGTTTCCCAGAGGTTGAGTTTTCCCTGTAGATTTCCAATGGGTGATGTTTCCAGCAAATTTTCCGGAGGGTTATTTTTCCTGGTAGTTTTCCAGAGTGTGATGTTTCCTGCTAGTTTTGCAGGTGGTGATGTTTCCTGGTAGTTTTCCAGAGGGTGATGTTTCCTTTTAGTTTTCCAGAGGGTGTTATTTCCAGGTAGTTTTCCAGATGTTGACGTTTCCTGGTAGTTTTCCAGAGGGTTATGTTTCCTAGTAGTTTTCCAGAGAGTTATTTTCCCTGGTAGTTTTCCAGGGGGTTTTGTTTTCTGTTCGTTTTCCAGAGGGTGATTTTTCCTGGTAGTTTTCCAGATGGTGATGTTTCCTGGCAGTTTTCCAGATGGCATTGTTTCCTGGTAGTTTTCCAGACGATGATGTTTCCAGTTGGGTTTCCAGATGGTGATGTTTCCTGGTAGTTTTTCAGATGTTGATGTTTCCTGGTATTTTTCAAGAGGGTTATTTTCCCTGGTAGTTTTCCAGAGGGTGTTGTTTACTGGTAGTTTTACAGAGGGTGATGTTTCCTCATAGTTTTCCAGGTGGTGTTTCCTGGTAGTTTTCCAGTGGGTGATGTTTCCTTGTAGTTTTCCAGAGATTGATGTTTCCAGGTAGTTTTCCAGATGTTGATGTTTCGTGGTAGTTTTCCAGAGGTTTATGTTTCCTGGTAGTTTTCCAGAGGGTTATTTTCCCTGGTAGATTTCCAGAGGGTTTTGTTTCCTGATGGGTTTCCAGTGGGTGATGTTTCCTGGTCGGTTTCCAGATGGTGATGTTTCCTGGTAGTTTTCCAGAGGGTTATTTTGCCTGGTAGTCTTCCAGAAGTTGATGTTTCCTGCTAGTTTTCCAGAGGTTTATTCTGCCTGGTAGTTTTCCAGAGGGTGATGTTTCCTTGTAGTTTTCCGGACTGTGTTGTTTCCTGGTAGTTTTCCAGAGCGTGATGTTTCCTGGTAGATTTCCAGAGGATGATGTTTCCTGGTAGTTTTCCAGTGGGTTACTTTTCCTGGTAGTTTTCCAGATTTTGATGCTTCATGTTAGGTTTCCAGCGGGTCATGTTTCCTGGTAGTTTTCCAGAGGGTGTTGTTTCCGGGTAGTTTTCCGGATGTTGACGTTTCCTGTTAGTTTTCAAGAAGCTGAAGTCTCCTCTTAGTTTTCCAAAGTGTGATGTTTCCTGGTAGTTTTCCAGAGGGTGATGTTTCCTGGTAGATTTCCAGATGGTGATGTTTCCTGGTACTTTTTCACACGTTGATGTTTCCTGGTAGTTTTCCAGAGGGTGAGGTTTCCTGGTAGTTTTCCAGAGGGATATTTTCCCTGGTAGTTTTCCAGATGGCAATGATTCCTGGTAGTTTCCCAGAGGGTGATTTTTCCCTGTAGTTTTCCAGAGGGTAATGTTTCCTGTTAGTTTTCCTGATGCTGAAGTTTCCAAATAGTTTTCCAGATGATGATGCTTCCTGGTCGTTTTCCAGAGAGTGATGTTTCCTGGTAGATTTCCAGATGGTGATGTTTCCTGGTACTTTTTCACACGTTGATGTTTCCTGGTAGTTTTCCAGAGGGTGAAGTTTCCTGGTAGTTTTCCAGAGGGATATTTTCCCTGGTAGTTTTCCAGATGGCAATGATTCCTGGTAGTTTCCCAGTGGGTGATTTTCCCCTGTAGTTTTCCAGAGGGTAATGTTTCCTGTTAGTTTTCCTGATGCTGAAGTTTCCAAATAGTTTTCCAGATGATGATGCTTCCTGGTCGTTTTCCAGAGAGTGATGTTTCCTGGTAGATTTCCAGATGGTGATGTTTCCTGTTAGTTTTCCAGAGGGTGATGTTTCCTGGTAGATTCCCAGATGGTGATGTTTCCTGTTAGTTTTCCACATGCTGATGTTTCCTGGAAGTTTTCCAGAGGGTGATGTTTCCTTGTAGTTTTCCAGTGGGATATTTTCCCTGGTAGTTTTCCAGATGGCAATGATTCCTGGTAGTTTCTCAGAGGTTGATTTTTCCCTGTAGTTTTCCAGCGGGTGATGTTTCCAGCAAATTTTCGGGAGCGTTATTTTTCCTGGTAGTTTTCCAGATGGTGATGTTTCATGGTAATTTCCCAGTGTGTGATTTTTCCCTGTAGTTTTCCAGGGGGTTATTTTCCCGCGTAGTTTTCCAGAGTGTGATGATTCCTGGTAGTTTTCCAGGTGGTGATGTTTCCTGGTAGTTTTCCAGAGGGTGATGTTTCCTGGTAGATTTACAGATGTTGATGTTTCCTGGTAGACTTCCAGAGGGTGCGTCTTCTTGTTATTTTTCCAGATGTTGATGTTTCCAGGTAGTTTTCCTGATCGTCATGTTTACTGGTAGTTTTTCAGAGGGTGATTTTTCCCTGTACGTTTCCAGAGTGTGATGTTTCCTGGTAGTTTTCCAGACGGTGATGTTTCCTTGTCGTTTTCCAGAGGTTTATTTTTCCCTGTACTTTTCCAGATGGTGATGTTTCCTGGTAGTTTTCCAGAAGCTTATTTTTCCTGGTAGTTTTCCAGACGATGATGTTTCCTTGTAGATTTCCAGATGGTGATGTTTCCTGGTAGTGTTCCAGATGTTGATGGTTCCTGGCAGTTTTCCAGAGGGATATGTTTCCTGGTAGTTTTCCAGAGGGTTACTTTGCCTGGTAGTTTTCCAGAGGGTGTTGTTTACTGGTAGTTTTACAGAGGGTGATGTTTCCTCGTAGTTTTCCATGTGGTGTGTCCTGGTAGTTTTCCAGAGGGTGATGTTTCCTTGTAGTTTTCCAGAGATTGATGTTTCCAGGTAGTTTTCCAGATGTTGATGTTTTGTGGTAGTTTTCCAGAGGGTTATGTTTCCTGGTAGTTTTCCAGAGGGTTATCTTACCTGGTAGATTTCCAGAGGGTTTTGTTTCCTGATGGGTTTCCAGTGGGTGATGTTTCCTGGTCGTTTTCCAGATGGTGATGTTTCCTGGTAGTTTTCCAGAGGGTTATTTTGCCTGGTAGTCTTCCAGAAGCTGATGTTTCCTGCTAGTTTTCCAGAGGTTTATTCTGCCTGGTAGTTTTCCAGAGGGTGATGTTTCCTTGTAGTTTTCCGGACTGTGTTGTTTCCAGGTAGTTTTCCTGAAAGTGATGTTTCCTGGTAGTTTTCCATCTGGTGATGTTTCCTGGTAGTTTTCCAGATGGTGATGTTTCATGCTTGATTTCCAGAGGGTTGTTTTTCCTGGTAGTTTTCCAGAGTGTGATGTTTCCTGGTAGATTTCCAGATTTTGATGCTTCATGTTAGGTTTCCAGCGGGTCATGTTTCCTGGTAGTTTTCCAGAGGGTGTTGTTTCCAGGTAGTTTTCCAGATGTTGACGTTTCCTGTTAGTTTTCAAGATGCTGAAGTCTCCTCTTAGTTTTCCAAAGTGTGATGTTTCCTGGTAGTTTTCCAGAGGGTGATGTTTCCTGGTAGATTTCCAGATGGTGATGTTTCCTGGTACTTTTTCACACGTTGATGTTTCCTGGTATTTTTCCAGAGGGTGAAGTTTCCTGGTAGTTTTCCAGAGGGATATTTTCCCTGGTTGTATTCCAGATGGCAATGATTTCTGGTAGTTTCCCAGAGGGTGATTTTTCCCTGTAGTTTTCCAGAGGGTAATGTTTCCTGGTAGTTTTCCAGAGGGTGATGTTTCCTGTTAGTTTTCCTGATGCTGAAGTTTCCAAATATTTTTCCAGATGGTGATGCTTCCTGGTAGTTTTCCTGATTTTGATGCTTCATGTTAGGTTTCCAGCGGGTGATGTTTCCTGGTAGTTTTCCAGAGGGTTATTTATCCTGGTAATTTTCCATCGGGTGATGTTTCCTGGTAGTTTTAAAGAAGGTGATGTTTCCTGTTAGTTTTCCAGATGCTGATGATGCCTGTTAGTTTTCCAAAGGATGATGTTTCCTGGTAGTTTTCCAGGGGGTGATGTTTCCTGGTAGATTTCCAGATGGTGATGTTTCCTGTTAGATTTCCAGATGGTGATGTTTCCTGGAAGTTTTCCAGAGGGTGATGTTTCCTTGTAGTTTTCCAGAGGGATATTCTCCCAGGTAGTTTTCCACAAGGCGATGATTCCTGGTAGTTTCCCAGAGGTTGAGTTTTCCCTGTAGATTTCCAATGGGTGATGTTTCCAGCAAATTTTCCGGAGGGTTATTTTTCCTGGTAGTTTTCCAGAGTGTGATGTTTCCTGCTAGTTTTGCAGGTGGTGATGTTTCCTGGTAGTTTTCCAGAGGGTGATGTTTCCTTTTAGTTTTCCAGAGGGTGTTATTTCCAGGTAGTTTTCCAGATGTTGACGTTTCCTGGTAGTTTTCCAGAGGGTTATGTTTCCTAGTAGTTTTCCAGAGAGTTATTTTCCCTGGTAGTTTTCCAGGGGGTTTTGTTTTCTGTTCGTTTTCCAGAGGGTGATGTTTCCTGGTAGTTTTCCAGATGGTGATGTTTCCTGGCAGTTTTCCAGATGGCATTGTTTCCTGGTAGTTTTCCAGACGATGATGTTTCCAGTTGGGTTTCCAGATGGTGATGTTTCCTGGTAGTTTTTCAGATGTTGATGTTTCCTGGTATTTTTCAAGAGGGTTATTTTCCCTGGTAGTTTTCCAGAGGGTGTTGTTTACTGGTAGTTTTACAGAGGGTGATGTTTCCTCATAGTTTTCCAGGTGGTGTTTCCTGGTAGTTTTCCAGTGGGTGATGTTTCCTTGTAGTTTTCCAGAGATTGATGTTTCCAGGTAGTTTTCCAGATGTTGATGTTTCGTGGTAGTTTTCCAGAGGTTTATGTTTCCTGGTAGTTTTCCAGAGGGTTATTTTCCCTGGTAGATTTCCAGAGGGTTTTGTTTCCTTATGGGTTTCCAGTGGGTGATGTTTCCTGGTCGGTTTCCAGATGGTGATGTTTCCTGGTAGTTTTCCAGAGGGTTATTTTGCCTGGTAGTCTTCCAGAAGTTGATGTTTCCTGCTAGTTTTCCAGAGGTTTATTCTGCCTGGTAGTTTTCCAGAGGGTGATGTTTCCTTGTAGTTTTCCGGACTGTGTTGTTTCCTGGTAGTTTTCCTGAGAGTGATGTTTCCTGGTAGTTTTCCATCTGGTGATGTTTCCTAGCAGTTTTCCAGATGGTGATGTTTCATGCTTGATTTTCAGAGGGTTGTTTTTCCTGGTAGTTTTCCAGAGCGTGATGTTTCCTGGTAGATTTCCAGAGGATGATGTTTCCTGGTAGTTTTCCAGTGGGTTACTTTTCCTGGTAGTTTTCCAGATTTTGATGCTTCATGTTAGGTTTCCAGCGGGTCATGTTTCCTGGTAGTTTTCCAGAGGGTGTTGTTTCCGGGTAGTTTTCCAGATGTTGACGTTTCCTGTTAGTTTTCAAGAAGCTGAAGTCTCCTCTTAGTTTTCCAAAGTGTGATGTTTCCTGGTAGTTTTCCAGAGGGTGATGTTTCCTGGTAGATTTCCAGATGGTGATGTTTCCTGGTACTTTTTCACACGTTGATGTTTCCTGGTAGTTTTCCAGAGGGTGAAGTTTCCTGGTAGTTTTCCAGAGGGATATTTTCCCTGGTAGTTTTCCAGATGGCAATGATTCCTGGTAGTTTCCCAGAGGGTGATTTTTCCCTGTAGTTTTCCAGAGGGTAATGTTTCCTGTTAGTTTTCCTGATGCTGAAGTTTCCAAATAGTTTTCCAGATGATGATGCTTCCTGGTCGTTTTCCAGAGAGTGATGTTTCCTGGTAGATTTCCAGATGGTGATGTTTCCTGGTACTTTTTCACACGTTGATGTTTCCTGGTAGTTTTCCAGAGGGTGAAGTTTCCTGGTAGTTTTCCAGAGGGATATTTTCCCTGGTAGTTTTCCAGATGGCAATGATTCCTGGTAGTTTCCCAGTGGGTGATTTTCTCCTGTAGTTTTCCAGAGGGTAATGTTTCCTGTTAGTTTTCCTGATGCTGAAGTTTCCAAATAGTTTTCCAGATGATGATGCTTCCTGGTCGTTTTCCAGAGAGTGATGTTTCCTGGTAGATTTCCAGATGGTGATGTTTCCTGTTAGTTTTCCAGAGGGTGATGTTTCCTGGTAGATTCCCAGATGGTGATGTTTCCTTGTACTTTTTCACACGTTGATGTTTCCTGGTAGTTTTCCAGAGGGTGAAGTTTCCTGGTAGTTTTCCAGAGGGATATTTTCCCTGGTAGTTTTGCAGATGGCAATGATTCCTGGTAGTTTCCCAGAGGGTGATTTTTCCCTGTAGTTTTCCAGAGGGTAATGTTTCCTTGTAGTTTTCCTGATGCTGAAGTTTCCAAATAGTTTTCCAGATGGTGATGCTTCCTGGTCGTTTTCCAGAGAGTGATGTTTCCTGGTAGATTTCCAGATGGTGATGTTTCCTGTTAGTTTTTCAGATGGTGATCTTTTCTGGTAGTTTTCCACATGTTGATGTTTCCTTGTAGTTTTCCAGAGGGTGATGTTTCCTTCTAGTTTTCCAGAGGGATATTTTCCCTGGTAGTTTTCCAGATGGTGATGATACTTGGTAGTTTCCCAGAGGTTGATTCTTCCCTGTAGTTTTCCAGCGGGTGATGTTTCCAGCAGATTTTCCAGAGGGTTATATTTCCTGGTAGTTTTCCAGGTGGTGATGTTTCCTGGTAGTTTTCCGGACTGTGTTGTTTCCTCGTAGTTTTCCTGAGAGTGATGTTTCCTGGTAGTTTTCCATATGGTGATGTTTCCTGGTAGTTTTCCAGATGGTGACGTTTAATGCTTGATTTCCAGAGGGTTGTTTTTCCTAGTAGTTTTCCAGAGCCTGATGTTTCCTGGTAGATTTCCAGACGATGATGTTTCCTGGTAGTTTTCCAGTGGGTTAATTTTCCTGGTAGTTTTCCAGATTTTGATGCTTCATGTTAGGTTTCCTGCGGGTCATGTTTCCTGGTAGTTTTCCAGAGGGTGTTGTTTCCAGCTAGTTTTCCAGATGTTGACGTTTCTTGTTAGTTTTCAAGAAGCTGAAGTTTCCTCTTAGTTTTCCAAACTGTGATGTTTCCTGGTAGTTTTCCAGAGGGTGATGTTTCCTGGTAGATTTCCAGATGGTGATGTTTCCTGGTACTTTTTCACACGTTGATGTTTCCTGGTAGTTTTCCAGAGGGTGAAGTTTCCTTGTAGTTTTCTGGACTGTGTTGTTTCCTGGTAGTTTTCCTGAGAGTGATGTTTCCTGGTAGTTTTCCATCTGGTGATGTTTCCTGGTAGTTTTCCAGATGGTGATGTTTCATGCTTGATTTTCAGAAGGTTGTTTTTCCTGGTAGTTTTCCAGAGCGTGATGTTTCCTGGTAGATTTCCAGAGGATGATGTTTCCTGGTAGTTTTCCAGTGGGTTAATTTTCCTGTTAGTTTTCCAGTTTTCGATGCTTCATGTAAGGTTTCCAGCGGGTCATGTTTCCTGGTAGTTTTCCAGAGGATGTTGTTTCCAGGTAGTTTTCCAGATGTTGACATTTCCTTTTCGTTTTCCAGAAGCTGAAGTTTCCTGTTAGTGTTCCAAAGTGTGATGTTTCCTGGTAGTTTTCCAGAGGGTGATGTTTCCTGGTAGATTTCCAGATGGTGATGTTTCCTGGTACTTTTTCACACGTTGATGTTTCCTGGTAGTTTTCCAGAGGGTGAAGTTTCCTTGTAGTTTTCCAGAGGGTATTTTCCCTGGTAGTTTCTCAGATGGTGATGATACCTGGTAGTTTCCCAGAGGTTGATTTTTCCCTGTAGTTTTCCAGCAGGTGATGTTTCCAGCAGATTTTCCACAGGGGTTTTTTTCCTGGTAGTTTTCCAGATGGTGATGTTTCCTGGTAATTTCTCAGTGTGTGATTTTTCCCTGTTGTTTTCCAGAGGGTGATCATTCCTGGTAGTTTTCCAGAGGGTGTTGTTTCCTGGTAGTTTTCCAGTGGGTTAATTTTCCTGCTAGTTTTCCAGATTTCGATGCTTCATGTAAGGTTTCCAGCGGGTTATGTATCCTGGTAGTTTTCCAGAGGGTGTTGTTTCCAGGTAGTTTTCCAGATGTTGACGTTTCCTGTTCGTTTTCCAGAAGCTGAAGTCTCCTCTTAGTTTTCCAAAGTGTGATGTTTCCTGGTAGTTTTCCAGAGAGTGATGTTTCCTGGTAGATTCCCAGATGGTGATGTTTCCTGGTACTTTTCCACACGTTGATGTTTCCTGGTAGTTTTCCAGAGGGTGAAGTTTCCTGGTAGTTTTCCAGAGGGATATTTTCCCTGGTAGTTTTCCAGATGGCAATGATTCCTGGTAGTTTCCCAGAGGGTGATTTTTCCCTGTAGTTTTCCAGAGGGTAATGTTTCCTGGTAGTTTTCCAGAGGGTGATGTTTCCTGTTAGTTTTCCTGATGCTGAAGTTTCCAAATAGTTTTCCAGATGGTGATGCTTCCTGGTCGTTTTCCAGAGAGTGATGTTTCCTGGTAGATTTCCAGATGGTGATGTTTCCTGTTAGTTTTTCAGATGGTGATCTTTTCTGGTAGTTTTCCACATGTTGATGTTTCCTTGTAGTTTTCCAGAGGGTGATGTTTCCTTGTAGTTTTCCAGAGGGATATTTTCCCTGGTAGTTTTCCAGATGGTGATGATACTTGGTAGTTTCCCAGAGGTTGATTTTTCCCTGTAGTTTTCCAGCGGGTGATGTTTCCAGCAGATTTTCCAGAGGGTTATATTTCCTGGTAGTTTTCCAGGTGGTGATGTTTCCTGGTAGTTTTCCGGACTGTGTTGTTTCCTCGTAGTTTTCCTGAGAGTGATGTTTCCTGGTAGTTTTCCATATGGTGATGTTTCCTGGTAGTTTTCCAGATGGTGATGTTTAATGCTTGATTTCCAGAGGGTTGTTTTTCCTAGTAGTTTTCCAGAGCCTGATGTTTCCTGGTAGATTTCCAGACGATGATGTTTCCTGGTAGTTTTCCAGTGGGTTAATTTTCCTGGTAGTTTTCCAGATTTTGATGCTTCATGTTAGGTTTCCTGCGGGTCATGTTTCCTGGTAGTTTTCCAGAGGGTGTTGTTTCCAGCTAGTTTTCCAGATGTTGACGTTTCTTGTTAGTTTTCAAGAAGCTGAAGTTTCCTCTTAGTTTTCCAAACTGTGATGTTTCCTGGTAGTTTTCCAGAGGGTGATGTTTCCTGGTAGATTTCCAGATGGTGATGTTTCCTGGTACTTTTTCACACGTTGATGTTTCCTGGTAGTTTTCCAGAGGGTGAAGTTTCCTTGTAGTTTTCCAGAGGGTATTTTCCCTGGTAGTTTCTCAGATGGTAATGATACCTGGTAGTTTCGCAGAGGTTGATTTTTCCCTGTAGTTTTCCAGCAGGTGATGTTTCCAGCAGATTTTCCACAGGGGTTTTTTTCCTGGTAGTTTTCCACATGGTGATGTTTCCTGGTAATTTCTCAGTGTGTGATTTCTCCCTGTTGTTTTCCAGAGGGTGATCATTCCTGGTAGTTTTACAGAGGGTGTTGTTTCCTGGTAGTTTTCCAGTGGGTTAATTTTCCTGCTAGTTTTCCAGATTTCGATGCTTCATGTAAGGTTTCCAGCGGGTCATGTATCCTGGTAGTTTTCCAGAGGGTGTTGTTTCCAGGTAGTTTTCCAGATGTTGACGTTTCCTGTTCGTTTTCCAGAAGCTGAAGTCTCCTTTTAGTTTTCCAAAGTGTGATGTTTCCTGGTAGTTTTCCAGAGAGTGATGTTTCCTGGTAGATTCCCAGATGGTGATGTTTCCTGGTACTTTTTCACACGTTGATGTTTCCTGGTAGTTTTCCAGAGGGTGAAGTTTCCTGGTAGTTTTCCAGAGGGTATTTTCCCTGGTAGTTTTCCAGATGGCAATGATTCCTGGTAGTTTCCCAGAGGGTGATTTTTCCCTGTAGTTTTCCAGAGGGTAATGTTTCCTGGTAGTTTTCCAGAGGGTGATGTTTCCTGTTAGTTTTCCTGATGCTGAAGTTTCCAAATAGTTTTCCAGATGGTGATGCTTCCTGGTCGTTTTCCAGAGAGTGATGTTTCCTGGTAGATTTCCAGATGGTGATGTTTCCTGTTAGTTTTTCAGATGGTGATGTTTTCTGGTAGTTTTCCACATGTTGATTTTTCCTTGTAGTTTTCCAGAGGGTGATGTTTCCTTGTAGTTTTCCAGAGGGATATTTTCTCTGGTAGTTTTCCAGATGGTGATGATACTTGGTAGTTTCCCAGAGGTTGGTTTATTCCTGTAGTTTTCCAGCGGGTGATTTTTCCAGCAGATTTTCCAGAGGGTTATATGTCTGGTAGTTTTCCAGGTGGTGATGTTTCCTGGTAGTTTTCCAGACTGTGTTGTTTCCTCGTAGTTTTCCTGAGAGTAATGTTTCCTGGTAGTTTTCCATATGGTGATGTTTCCTGGTAGTTTTCCAGAAGGTGATGTTTAATGCTTGATTTCCAGAGGGTTGTTTTTCCTAGTAGTTTTCCATGCCTGATGTTTCCTGGTAGATTTCCAGACGATGATGTTTCCTGGTAGTTTTCCAGTGGGTTAATTTTCCTGGTAGTTTTCCAGATTTTGATGCTTCATGTTAGGTTTCCTGCGGGTCATGTTTCCTGGTAGTTTTCCAGAGGGTGTTGTTTCCAGCTAGTTTTCCAGATGTTGACGTTTCTTGTTAGTTTTCAAGAAGCTGAATTTTCCTTGTAGTTTTCCGGACAGTGTTGTTTCCTGGTAGTTTTCCTGAGAGTGATGTTTCCTGGTAGTTTTCCATCTGGTGATGTTTCCTGGTAGTTTTCCAGATGGTGATGTTTCATGCTTGATTTTCAGAGGGTTGTTTTTCCTAGTAGTTTTCCAGAGCGTGATGTTTCCTGGTAGATTTCCAGATGGTGATGTTTCTTGTTAGTTTTCAAGAAGCTGAAGTTTCCTGTTAGTTTTCCAAAGTGTGATGTTTCCTGGTAGTTTTCCAGAGGGTGATGTTTCCTGGTAGATTTCCAGATGGTGATGTTTCCTGGTACTTTTTCACACGTTGATGTTTCCTGGTAGTTTTCCAGAGGGTGAAGTTTCCTTGTAGTTTTCTGGACTGTGTTGTTTCCTGGTAGTTTTCCTGAGAGTGATGTTTCCTTGTAGTTTTCCATCTGGTGATGTTTCCAGCAGATTTTCCAGAGGGTTATATTTCCTGGTAGTTTTCCATATGGTGATGTTTCCTGGTAGTTTTCCGGACTGCGTTGTTTCCTCGTAGTTTTCCTGAGAGTGATGTTTCCTGGTAGTTTTCCATATGGTGATGTTTCCTGGTAGTTTTCCAGATGGTGATGTTTAATGCTTGATTTCCAGAGGGTTGTTTTTCCTAGTAGTTTTCCAGAGCCTGATGTTTCCTGGTAGATTTCCAGAGGATGATGTTTCCTGGTAGTTTTCCAGTGGGTTAATTTTCCTGGTAGTTTTCCAGATTTTGATGCTTCATGTTAGGTTTCCTGCGGGTCATGTTTCCTGGTAGTTTTCCAGAGGGTGTTGTTTCCAGCTAGTTTTCCAAATGTTGACGTTTCTTGTTAGTTTTCAAGAAGCTGAAGTTTCCTGTTAGTTTTCCAAACTGTGATGTTTCCTGGTATTTTTCCAGAGGGTGATGTTTCCTGGTAGTTTTCCAGAGGGTGAAGTTTCCTTGTAGTTTTCTGGACTGTGTTGTTTCCTGGTAGTTTTCCTGAGAGTGATGTTTCCTGGTAGTCTTCCATCTGGTGATGTTTCCTGGTAGTTTTGCAGATGGTGATGTTTCATGTTTGATTTTCAGAGGGTTGTTTTTCCTGGTAGTTTTCCAGAGCGTGATGTTTCCTGGTAGATTTCCAGATGGTGATGTTTCTTGTTAGTTTTCAAGAAGCTGAAGTTTCCTGCTAGTTTCCAAAGTGTGATGTTTCCTGGTACTTTTCCAGAGGGTGATGTTTCCTGGTAGATTTCCAGATGGTGATGTTTCCTGGTACTTTTTCACACGTTGATGTTTCCTGGTAGTTTTCCAGTGGGTGAAGTTTCCTTGTAGTTTTCTGGACTGTGTTGTTTCCTGGTAGTTTTCCTGAGAGTGATGTTTCCTGGTCGTTTTCCATCTGGTGATGTTTCCTGGTAGTTTTCCAGATGGTGATGTTTCATGCTTAATTTTCAAAGGGTTGTTTTTCCTGGTAGTTTTCCAGAGCGTGATGTTTCCTGGTAGATTTCCAGAGGATGATGTTTCCTGGTAGTTTTCCAGTGGGTTAATTTTCCTGCTAGTTTTCCAGTTTTCGATGCTTCATGTAAGGTTTCCAGCGGGTCATGTTTCCTGGTGGTTTTCCAGAGGATGTTGTTTCCAGGTAGTTTTCCAGATGTTGACATTTCCTTTTCGTTTTCCAGAAGCTGAAGTTTCCTGTTAGTGTTCCAAAGTGTGATGTTTCCTGGTAGTTTTCCAGAGAGTGATGTTTCCTGGTAGATTCCCAGATGGTGATGTTTCCTGGTACTTTTTCACACGTTGATGTTTCCTGGTAGTTTTCCAGAGGGTGAAGTTTCCTGGTAGTTTTCCAGAGGGATATTTTCCCTGGTAGTTTTCCAGATGGCAATGATTCCTGGTAGTTTCCCAGAGGGTGATTTTTCCCTGTAGTTTTCCAGAGGGTAATGTTTCCTGGTAGTTTTCCAGAGGGTGATGTTTCCTGTTAGTTTTCCTGATGCTGAAGTTTCCAAATAGTTTTCCAGATGGTGATGCTTCCTGGTCGTTTTCCAGAGAGTGATGTTTCCTGGTAGATTTCCAGATGGTGATGTTTCCTGTTAGTTTTTCAGATGGTGATCTTTTCTGGTAGTTTTCCACATGTTGATGTTTCCTTGTAGTTTTCCAGAGGGTGATGTTTCCTTGTAGTTTTCCAGAGGGATATTCTCCCTGGTAGTTTTCCAGATGGTGATGATACTTGGTAGTTTCCCAGAGGTTGATTTTTCCCTGTAGTTTTCCAGCGGGTGATGTTTCCAGCAGATTTTCCAGAGGGTTATATTTCTGGTAGTTTTCCAGGTGGTGATGTTTCCTGGTAGTTTTCCAGACTGTGTTGTTTCCTCGTAGTTTTCCTGAGAGTAATGTTTCCTGGTAGTTTTCCATATGGTGATGTTTCCTGGTAGTTTTCCAGAAGGTGATGTTTAATGCTTGATTTCCAGAGGGTTGTTTTTCCTAGTAGTTTTCCATGCCTGATGTTTCCTGGTAGATTTCCAGACGATGATGTTTCCTGGTAGTTTTCCAGTGGGTTAATTTTCCTGGTAGTTTTCCAGATTTTGATGCTTCATGTTAGGTTTCCTGCGGGTCATGTTTCCTGGTAGTTTTCCAGAGGGTGTTGTTTCCAGCTAGTTTTCCAGATGTTGACGTTTCTTGTTAGTTTTCAAGAAGCTGAATTTTCCTTGTAGTTTTCCGGACAGTGTTGTTTCCTGGTAGTTTTCCTGAGAGTGATGTTTCCTGGTAGTTTTCCATCTGGTGATGTTTCCTGGTAGTTTTCCAGATGGTGATGTTTCATGCTTGATTTTCAGAGGGTTGTTTTTCCTAGTAGTTTTCCAGAGCGTGATGTTTCCTGGTAGATTTCCAGATGGTGATGTTTCTTGTTAGTTTTCAAGAAGCTGAAGTTTCCTGTTAGTTTTCCAAAGTGTGATGTTTCCTGGTAGTTTTCCAGAGGGTGATGTTTCCTGGTACTTTTTCACACGTTGATGTTTCCTGGTAGTTTTCCAGAGGGTGAAGTTTCCTTGTAGTTTTCTGGACTGTGTTGTTTCCTGGTAGTTTTCCTGAGAGTGATGTTTCCTTGTAGTTTTCCATCTGGTGATGTTTCCAGCAGATTTTCCAGAGGGTTATATTTCCTGGTAGTTTTCCATATGGTGATGTTTCCTGGTAGTTTTCCGGACTGCGTTGTTTCCTCGTAGTTTTCCTGAGAGTGATGTTTCCTGGTAGTTTTCCATATGGTGATGTTTCCTGGTAGTTTTCCAGATGGTGATGTTTAATGCTTGATTTCCAGAGGGTTGTTTTTCCTAGTAGTTTTCCAGAGCCTGATGTTTCCTGGTAGATTTCCAGAGGATGATGTTTCCTGGTAGTTTTCCAGTGGGTTAATTTTCCTGGTAGTTTTCCAGATTTTGATGCTTCATGTTAGGTTTCCTGCGGGTCATGTTTCCTGGTAGTTTTCCAGAGGGTGTTGTTTCCAGCTAGTTTTCCAAATGTTGACGTTTCTTGTTAGTTTTCAAGAAGCTGAAGTTTCCTGTTAGTTTTCCAAACTGTGATGTTTCCTGGTATTTTTCCAGAGGGTGATGTTTCCTGGTAGTTTTCCAGAGGGTGAAGTTTCCTTGTAGTTTTCTGGACTGTGTTGTTTCCTGGTAGTTTTCCTGAGAGTGATGTTTCCTGGTAGTCTTCCATCTGGTGATGTTTCCTGGTAGTTTTGCAGATGGTGATGTTTCATGTTTGATTTTCAGAGGGTTGTTTTTCCTGGTAGTTTTCCAGAGCGTGATGTTTCCTGGTAGATTTCCAGATGGTGATGTTTCTTGTTAGTTTTCAAGAAGCTGAAGTTTCCTGCTAGTTTCCAAAGTGTGATGTTTCCTGGTACTTTTCCAGAGGGTGATGTTTCCTGGTAGATTTCCAGATGGTGATGTTTCCTGGTACTTTTTCACACGTTGATGTTTCCTGGTAGTTTTCCAGTGGGTGAAGTTTCCTTGTAGTTTTCTGGACTGTGTTGTTTCCTGGTAGTTTTCCTGAGAGTGATGTTTCCTGGTCGTTTTCCATCTGGTGATGTTTCCTGGTAGTTTTCCAGATGGTGATGTTTCATGCTTAATTTTCAAAGGGTTGTTTTTCCTGGTAGTTTTCCAGAGCGTGATGTTTCCTGGTAGATTTCCAGAGGATGATGTTTCCTGGTAGTTTTCCAGTGGGTTAATTTTCCTGCTAGTTTTCCAGTTTTCGATGCTTCATGTAAGGTTTCCAGCGGGTCATGTTTCCTGGTGGTTTTCCAGAGGATGTTGTTTCCAGGTAGTTTTCCAGATGTTGACATTTCCTTTTCGTTTTCCAGAAGCTGAAGTTTCCTGTTAGTGTTCCAAAGTGTGATGTTTCCTGGTAGTTTTCCAGAGAGTGATGTTTCCTGGTAGATTCCCAGATGGTGATGTTTCCTGGTACTTTTTCACACGTTGATGTTTCCTGGTAGTTTTCCAGAGGGTGAAGTTTCCTGGTAGTTTTCCAGAGGGATATTTTCCCTGGTAGTTTTCCAGATGGCAATGATTCCTGGTAGTTTCCCAGAGGGTGATTTTTCCCTGTAGTTTTCCAGAGGGTAATGTTTCCTGGTAGTTTTCCAGAGGGTGATGTTTCCTGTTAGTTTTCCTGATGCTGAAGTTTCCAAATAGTTTTCCAGATGGTGATGCTTCCTGGTCGTTTTCCAGAGAGTGATGTTTCCTGGTAGATTTCCAGATGGTGATGTTTCCTGTTAGTTTTTCAGATGGTGATCTTTTCTGGTAGTTTTCCACATGTTGATGTTTCCTTGTAGTTTTCCAGAGGGTGATGTTTCCTTGTAGTTTTCCAGAGGGATATTCTCCCTGGTAGTTTTCCAGATGGTGATGATACTTGGTAGTTTCCCAGAGGTTGATTTTTCCCTGTAGTTTTCCAGCGGGTGATGTTTCCAGCAGATTTTCCAGAGGGTTATATTTCCTGGTAGTTTTCCAGGTGGTGATGTTTCCTGGTAGTTTTCCAGACTGTGTTGTTTCCTCGTAGTTTTCCTGAGAGTGATGTTTCCTGGTAGTTTTCCATATGGTGATGTTTCCTGGTAGTTTTCCAGATGGTGATGTTTAATGCTTGATTTCCAGAGGGTTGTTTTTCCTAGTAGTTTTCCAGAGCCTGATGTTTCCTGGTAGATTTCCAGAGGATGATGTTTCCTGGTAGTTTTCCAGTGGGTTAATTTTCCTGGTAGTTTTCCAGATTTTGATGCTTCATGTTAGGTTTCCAGCGGGTCATGTTTCCTGGTAGTTTTCCAGAGGGTGTTGTTTCCAGCTAGTTTTCCAGATGTTGACGTGTCTTGGTAGTTTTCAAGAAGCTGAAGTTTCCTGTTAGTTTTCCAAAGTGTGATGATACCTGTTAGTTTTCCAGAGGGTGATGTTTCCTGGTAGATTTCCAGATGGTGATGTTTCCTGGTACTTTTTCACACGTTGATGTTTCCTGGTAGTTTTCCAGAGGGTGAGGTTTCCTGGTAGATTTCCAGAGGATGATGTTTCCTGGTAGTTTTCCAGTGGGTTAATTTTCCTGCTAGTTTTCCAGTTTTCGATGCTTCATGTAAGGTTTCCAGCGGGTCATGTTTCCTGGTAGTTTTCCAGAGGATGTTGTTTCCAGGTAGTTTTCCAGATGTTGACATTTCCTTTTCGTTTTCCAGAAGCTGAAGTTTCCTGTTAGTGTTCCAAAGTGTGATGTTTCCTGGTAGTTTTCCAGAGGGTGATGTTTCCTGGTAGATTTCCAGATGGTGATGTTTCCTGGTACTTTTTCACACGTTGATGTTTCCTGGTAGTTTTCCAGAGGGTGAAGTTTCCTTGTAGTTTTCCAGAGGGTATTTTCCCTGGTAGTTTCTCAGATGGTGATGATACCTGGTAGTTTCCCAGAGGTTGATTTTTCCCTGTAGTTTTCCAGAGGGTAATGTTTCCTGGTAGTTTTCCTGATGCTGAAGTTTCCAAATAGTTTTCCAGATGGTGATGCTTCCTGGTCGTTTTCCAGAGAGTGATGTTTCCTGGTAGATTTCCAGATGGTGATGTTTCCTGTTAGTTTTTCAGATGGTGATCTTTTCTGGTAGTTTTCCACATGTTGATGTTTCCTTGTAGTTTTCCAGAGGGTGATGTTTCCTTGTAGTTTTCCAGAGGGATATTTTCCCTGGTAGTTTTCCAGATGGTGATGATACTTGGTAGTTTCCCAGAGGTTGATTTTTCCCTGTAGTTTTCCAGCGGGTGATGTTTCCAGCAGATTTTCCAGAGGGTTATATTTCCTGGTAGTTTTCCAGGTGGTGATGTTTCCTGGTAGTTTTCCGGACTGTGTTGTTTCCTCGTAGTTTTCCTGAGAGTGATGTTTCCTGGTAGTTTTCCATATGGTGATGTTTCCTGGTAGTTTTCCAGATGGTGACGTTTAATGCTTGATTTCCAGAGGGTTGTTTTTCCTAGTAGTTTTCCAGAGCCTGATGTTTCCTGGTAGATTTCCAGACGATGATGTTTCCTGGTAGTTTTCCAGTGGGTTAATTTTCCTGGTAGTTTTCCAGATTTTGATGCTTCATGTTAGGTTTCCTGCGGGTCATGTTTCCTGGTAGTTTTCCAGAGGGTGTTGTTTCCAGCTAGTTTTCCAGATGTTGACGTTTCTTGTTAGTTTTCAAGAAGCTGAAGTTTCCTCTTAGTTTTCCAAACTGTGATGTTTCCTGGTAGTTTTCCAGAGGGTGATGTTTCCTGGTAGATTTCCAGATGGTGATGTTTCCTGGTACTTTTTCACACGTTGATGTTTCCTGGTAGTTTTCCAGAGGGTGAAGTTTCCTTGTAGTTTTCTGGACTGTGTTGTTTCCTGGTAGTTTTCCTGAGAGTGATGTTTCCTGGTAGTTTTCCATCTGGTGATGTTTCCTGGTAGTTTTCCAGATGGTGATGTTTCATGCTTGATTTTCAGAGGGTTGTTTTTCCTGGTAGTTTTCCAGAGCGTGATGTTTCCTGGTAGATTTCCAGAGGATGATGTTTCCTGGTAGTTTTCCAGTGGGTTAATTTTCCTGTTAGTTTTCCAGTTTTCGATGCTTCATGTAAGGTTTCCAGCGGGTCATGTTTCCTGGTAGTTTTCCAGAGGATGTTGTTTCCAGGTAGTTTTCCAGATGTTGACATTTCCTTTTCGTTTTCCAGAAGCTGAAGTTTCCTGTTAGTGTTCCAAAGTGTGATGTTTCCTGGTAGTTTTCCAGAGGGTGATGTTTCCTGGTAGATTTCCAGATGGTGATGTTTCCTGGTACTTTTTCACACGTTGATGTTTCCTGGTAGTTTTCCAGAGGGTGAAGTTTCCTTGTAGTTTTCCAGAGGGTATTTTCCCTGGTAGTTTCTCAGATGGTGATGATACCTGGTAGTTTCCCAGAGGTTGATTTTTCCCTGTAGTTTTCCAGCAGGTGATGTTTCCAGCAGATTTTCCACAGGGGTTTTTTTCCTGGTAGTTTTCCAGATGGTGATGTTTCCTGGTAATTTCTCAGTGTGTGATTTTTCCCTGTTGTTTTCCAGAGGGTGATCATTCCTGGTAGTTTTCCAGAGGGTGTTGTTTCCTGGTAGTTTTCCAGTGGGTTAATTTTCCTGCTAGTTTTCCAGATTTCGATGCTTCATGTAAGGTTTCCAGCGGGTTATGTATCCTGGTAGTTTTCCAGAGGGTGTTGTTTCCAGGTAGATTCCCAGATGGTGATGTTTCCTGGTACTTTTCCACACGTTGATGTTTCCTGGTAGTTTTCCAGAGGGTGAAGTTTCCTGGTAGTTTTCCAGAGGGATATTTTCCCTGGTAGTTTTCCAGATGGCAATGATTCCTGGTAGTTTCCCAGAGGGTGATTTTTCCCTGTAGTTTTCCAGAGGGTAATGTTTCCTGGTAGTTTTCCAGAGGGTGATGTTTCCTGTTAGTTTTCCTGATGCTGAAGTTTCCAAATAGTTTTCCAGATGGTGATGCTTCCTGGTCGTTTTCCAGAGAGTGATGTTTCCTGGTAGATTTCCAGATGGTGATGTTTCCTGTTAGTTTTTCAGATGGTGATCTTTTCTGGTAGTTTTCCACATGTTGATGTTTCCTTGTAGTTTTCCAGAGGGTGATGTTTCCTTGTAGTTTTCCAGAGGGATATTTTCCCTGGTAGTTTTCCAGATGGTGATGATACTTGATAGTTTCCCAGAGGTTGATTTTTCCCTGTAGTTTTCCAGCGGGTGATGTTTCCAGCAGATTTTCCAGAGGGTTATATTTCCTGGTAGTTTTCCAGGTGGTGATGTTTCCTGTTAGTTTTCCGGACTGTGTTGTTTCCTCGTAGTTTTCCTGAGAGTGATGTTTCCTGGTAGTTTTCCATATGGTGATGTTTCCTGGTAGTTTTCCAGATGGTGATGTTTAATGCTTGATTTCCAGAGGGTTGTTTTTCCTAGTAGTTTTCCAGAGCCTGATGTTTCCTGGTAGATTTCCAGACGATGATGTTTCCTGGTAGTTTTCCAGTGGGTTAATTTTCCTGGTAGTTTTCCAGATTTTGATGCTTCATGTTAGGTTTCCTGCGGGTCATGTTTCCTGGTAGTTTTCCAGAGGGTGTTGTTTCCAGCTAGTTTTCCAGATGTTGACGTTTCTTGTTAGTTTTCAAGAAGCTGAAGTTTCCTCTTAGTTTTCCAAACTGTGATGTTTCCTGGTAGTTTTCCAGAGGGTGATGTTTCCTGGTAGATTTCCAGATGGTGATGTTTCCTGGTACTTTTTCACACGTTGATGTTTCCTGGTAGTTTTCCAGAGGGTGAAGTTTCCTTGTAGTTTTCCAGAGGGTATTTTCCCTGGTAGTTTCTCAGATGGTAATGATACCTGGTAGTTTCGCAGAGGTTGATTTTTCCCTGTAGTTTTCCAGCAGGTGATGTTTCCAGCAGATTTTCCACAGGGGTTTTTTTCCTGGTAGTTTTCCACATGGTGATGTTTCCTGGTAATTTCTCAGTGTGTGATTTCTCCCTGTTGTTTTCCAGAGGGTGATCATTCCTGGTAGTTTTACAGAGGGTGTTGTTTCCTGGTAGTTTTCCAGTGGGTTAATTTTCCTGCTAGTTTTCCAGATTTCGATGCTTCATGTAAGGTTTCCAGCGGGTCATGTATCCTGGTAGTTTTCCAGAGGGTGTTGTTTCCAGGTAGTTTTCCAGATGTTGACGTTTCCTGTTCGTTTTCCAGAAGCTGAAGTCTCCTTTTAGTTTTCCAAAGTGTGATGTTTCCTGGTAGTTTTCCAGAGAGTGATGTTTCCTGGTAGATTCCCAGATGGTGATGTTTCCTGGTACTTTTTCACACGTTGATGTTTCCTGGTAGTTTTCCAGAGGGTGAAGTTTCCTGGTAGTTTTCCAGAGGGTATTTTCCCTGGTAGTTTTCCAGATGGCAATGATTCCTGGTAGTTTCCCAGAGGGTGATTTTCCCCTGTAGTTTTCCAGAGGGTAATGTTTCCTGGTAGTTTTCCAGAGGGTGATGTTTCCTGTTAGTTTTCCTGATGCTGAAGTTTCCAAATAGTTTTCCAGATGGTGATGCTTCCTGGTCGTTTTCCAGAGAGTGATGTTTCCTGGTAGATTTCCAGATGGTGATGTTTCCTGTTAGTTTTTCAGATGGTGATGTTTTCTGGTAGTTTTCCACATGTTGATTTTTCCTTGTAGTTTTCCAGAGGGTGATGTTTCCTTGTAGTTTTCCAGAGGGATATTTTCTCTGGTAGTTTTCCAGATGGTGATGATACTTGGTAGTTTCCCAGAGGTTGGTTTATTCCTGTAGTTTTCCAGCGGGTGATTTTTCCAGCAGATTTTCCAGAGGGTTATATTTCTGGTAGTTTTCCAGGTGGTGATGTTTCCTGGTAGTTTTCCAGACTGTGTTGTTTCCTCGTAGTTTTCCTGAGAGTAATGTTTCCTGGTAGTTTTCCATATGGTGATGTTTCCTGGTAGTTTTCCAGATGGTGATGTTTAATGCTTGATTTCCAGAGGGTTGTTTTTCCTAGTAGTTTTCCATGCCTGATGTTTCCTGGTAGATTTCCAGACGATGATGTTTCCTGGTAGTTTTCCAGTGGGTTAATTTTCCTGGTAGTTTTCCAGATTTTGATGCTTCATGTTAGGTTTCCTGCGGGTCATGTTTCCTGGTAGTTTTCCAGAGGGTGTTGTTTCCAGCTAGTTTTCCAGATGTTGACGTTTCTTGTTAGTTTTCAAGAAGCTGAATTTTCCTTGTAGTTTTCCGGACTGTGTTGTTTCCTGGTAGTTTTCCTGAGAGTGATGTTTCCTGGTAGTTTTCCATCTGGTGATGTTTCCTGGTAGTTTTCCAGATGGTGATGTTTCATGCTTGATTTTCAGAGGGTTGTTTTTCCTAGTAGTTTTCCAGAGCGTGATGTTTCCTGGTAGATTTCCAGATGGTGATGTTTCTTGTTAGTTTTCAAGAAGCTGAAGTTTCCTGTTAGTTTTCCAAAGTGTGATGTTTCCTGGTAGTTTTCCAGAGGGTGATGTTTCCTGGTAGATTTCCAGATGGTGATGTTTCCTGGTACTTTTTCACACGTTGATGTTTCCTGGTAGTTTTCCAGAGGGTGAAGTTTCCTTGTAGTTTTCTGGACTGTGTTGTTTCCTGGTAGTTTTCCTGAGAGTGATGTTTCCTTGTAGTTTTCCATCTGGTGATGTTTCCAGCAGATTTTCCAGAGGGTTATATTTCCTGGTAGTTTTCCAGGTGGTGATGTTTCCTGGTAGTTTTCCGGACTGTGTTGTTTCCTCGTAGTTTTCCTGAGAGTGATGTTTCCTGGTAGTTTTCCATATGGTGATGTTTCCTGGTAGTTTTCCAGATGGTGATGTTTAATGCTTGATTTCCAGAGGGTTGTTTTTCCTAGTAGTTTTCCAGAGCCTGATATTTCCTGGTAGATTTCCAGAGGATGATGTTTCCTGGTAGTTTTCCAGTGGGTTAATTTTCCTGGTAGTTTTCCAGATTTTGATGCTTCATGTTAGGTTTCCTGCGGGTCATGTTTCCTGGTAGTTTTCCAGAGGGTGTTGTTTCCAGCTAGTTTTCCAGATGTTGACGTTTCTTGTTAGTTTTCAAGAAGCTGAAGTTTCCTCTTAGTTTTCCAAACTGTGATGTTTCCTGGTAGTTTTCCAGAGGGTGATGTTTCCTGGTAGATTTCCAGATGGTGATGTTTCCTGGTACTTTTTCACACGTTGATGTTTCCTGGTAGTTTTCCAGAGGGTGAAGTTTCCTTGTAGTTTTCAGGACTGTGTTGTTTCCTGGTAGTTTTCCTGAGAGTGATGTTTCCTGGTAGTTTTCCATCTGGTGATGTTTCCTGGTAGTTTTCCAGATGGTGATGTTTCATGCTTGATTTTCAGAGGGTTGTTTTTCCTGGTAGTTTTCCAGAGCGTGATGTTTCCTGGTAGATTTCCAGAGGATGATGTTTCCTGGTAGTTTTCCAGTGGGTTAATTTTCCTGCTGGTTTTCCAGTTTTCGATGCTTCATGTAAGGTTTCCAGCGGGTCATGTTTCCTGGTAGTTTTCCAGAGGATGTTGTTTCCAGGTAGTTTTCCAGATGTTGACATTTCCTTTTCGTTTTCCAGAAGCTGAAGTTTCCTGTTAGTGTTCCAAAGTGTGATGTTTCCTGGTAGTTTTCCAGAGGGTGATGTTTCCTGGTAGATTTCCAGATGGTGATGTTTCCTGGTACTTTTTCACACGTTGATGTTTCCTGGTAGTTTTCCAGAGGGTGAAGTTTCCTTGTAGTTTTCCAGAGGGTATTTTCCCTGGTAGTTTCTCAGATGGTGATGATACCTGATAGTTTCCCAGAGGTTGATTTTTCCCTGTAGTTTTCCAGCAGGTGATGTTTCCAGCAGATTTTCCACAGGGGTTTTTTTCCTGGTAGTTTTCCAGATGGTGATGTTTCCTGGTAATTTCCCAGTGTGTAATTTTTCCCTGTTGTTTTCCAGAGGGTGATCATTCCTGGTAGTTTTACAGAGGGTGTTGTTTCCTGGTAGTTTTCCAGTGGGTTAATTTTCCTGCTAGTTTTCCAGATTTCGATGCTTCATGTAAGTTTTCCAATGGGTCATGGTTCCTGGTAGTTTTACAGAGGGTGTTGTTTCCAGGTAGTTTTCCAGATGTTGACGATTCCTGTTCGTTTTCCAGAAGCTGAAGTTTCCTGTTAGTTTTCCAAAGTGTGATGTTTCCTGGTAGTTTTCCAGAGAGTGATGTTTCCTGGTAGATTCCCAGATGGTCATGTTTCCTGGTACTTTTTCACACGTTGACGTTTCCTGGTAGTTTTCCAGAGGGTGAAGTTTCCTGGTAGTTTTCCAGAGGGATATTTTCCCTGGTAGTTTTCCAGATGGCAATGATTCCTGGTAGTTTCCAAGAGGGTGATTTTTCTCTGTAGTTTTCCAGAGGGTAATGTTTCCTGGTAGTTTTCCAGAGGGTGATGTTTAATGCTTGATTTCCAGAGGGTTGTTTTTCCTAGTAGTTTTCCATGCCTGATGTTTCCTGGTAGATTTCCAGAGGATGATGTTACCTGGTAGTTTTCCAGTGGGTTAATTTTCCTGGTAGTTTTCCAGATTTTGATGCTTCATGTTAGGTTTCCTGCGGGTCATGTTTCCTGGTAGTTTTCCAGAGGGTGTTGTTTCCAGCTAGTTTTCCAGATGTTGACGTTTCTTGTTAGTTTTCAAGAAGCTGAATTTTCCTTGTAGTTTTCCGGACAGTGTTGTTTCCTGGTAGTTTTCCTGAGAGTGATGTTTCCTGGTAGTTTTCCATCTGGTGATGTTTCCTGGTAGTTTTCCAGATGGTGATGTTTCATGCTTGATTTTAAGAGGGTTGTTTTTCCTAGTAGTTTTCCAGAGCGTGATGTTTCCTGGTAGATTTCCAGATGGTGATGTTTCTTGTTAGTTTTCAAGAAGCTGAAGTTTCCTGTTAGTTTTCCAAAGTGTGATGTTTCCTGGTAGTTTTCCAGAGGGTGATGTTTCCTGGTAGATTTCCAGATGGTGATGTTTCCTGGTACTTTTTCACACGTTGATGTTTCCTGGTAGTTTTCCAGATGGTGATGTTTAATGCTTGATTTCCAGAGGGTTGTTTTTCCTAGTAGTTTTCCAGAGCCTGATGTTTCCTGGTAGATTTCCAGAGGATGATGTTTCCTGGTAGTTTTCCAGTGGGTTAATTTTCCTGGTAGTTTTCCAGATTTTGATGCTTCATGTTAGGTTTCCTGCGGGTCATGTTTCCTGGTAGTTTTCCAGAGGGTGTTGTTTCCAGCTAGTTTTCCAGATGTTGACGTTTCTTGTTAGTTTTCAAGAAGCTGAAGTTTCCTGTTAGTTTTCCAAACTGTGATGTTTCCTGGTAGTTTTCCAGAGGGTGATGTTTCCTGGTAGATTTCCAGATGGTGATGTTTCCTGGTACTTTTTCACACGTTGATGTTTCCTGGTAGTTTTCCAGAGGGTGAAGTTTCCTTGTAGTTTTCTGGACTGTGTTGTTTCCTGGTAGTTTTCCTGAGAGTGATGTTTCCTGGTAGTTTTCCATCTGGTGATGTTTCCTGGTAGTTTTCCAGATGGTGATGTTTCATGCTTGATTTTCAGAGGGTTGTTTTTCCTGGTAGATTTCCAGAGGATGATGTTTCCTGGTAGTTTTCCAGTGGGTTAATTTTCCTGCTGGTTTTCCAGTTTTCGATGCTTCATGTAAGGTTTCCAGCGGGTCATGTTTCCTGGTAGTTTTCCAGAGGATGTTGTTTCCAGGTAGTTTTCCAGATGTTGACATTTCCTTTTCGTTTTCCAGAAGCTGAAGTTTCCTGTTAGTGTTCCAAAGTGTGATGATACCTGATAGTTTCCCAGAGGTTGATTTTTCCCTGTAGTTTTCCAGCAGGTGATGTTTCCAGCAGATTTTCCACAGGGGTTTTTTTCCTGGTAGTTTTCCAGATGGTGATGTTTCCTGGTAATTTCCCAGTGTGTGATTTTTCCCTGTTGTTTTCCAGAGGGTGATCATTCCTGGTAGTTTTACAGAGGGTGTTGTTTCCTGGTAGTTTTCCAGTGGGTTAATTTTCCTGCTAGTTTTCCAGATTTCGATGCTTCATGTAAGTTTTCCAATGGGTCATGCTTCCTGGTAGTTTTACAGAGGGTGTTGTTTCCAGGTAGTTTTCCAGATGTTGACGTTTCCTGTTCGTTTTCCAGAAGCTGAAGTTTCCTGTTAGTTTTCCAAAGTGTGATGTTTCCTGGTAGTTTTCCAGAGGGTGAAGTTTCCTGGTAGTTTTCCAGAGGGATATTTTCCCTGGTAGTTTTCCAGATGGCAATGAATCCTGGTAGTTTCCAAGAGGGTGATTTTTCCCTGTAGTTTTCAAGAGGGTAATGTTTCCTGGTAGTTTTCCAGAGGGTGATGTTTCCTGTTAGTTTTCCTGATGCTGAAGTTTCCAAATAGTTTTCCAGATGGTGATGCTTCCTGGTCGTTTTCCAGAGAGTGATGTTTCCTGGTAGATTTCCAGATGGTGATGTTTCCTGCTAGTTTTTCAGATGGTGATGTTTTCTGGTAGTTTTCCACATGTTGATGTTTCCTTGTAGTTTTCCAGAGGGTGATGTTTCCTTGTAGTTTTCCAGGTGGTGATGTTTCCTGGTAGTTTTCCAGACTGTGTTGTTTCCTCGTAGTTTTCCTGAGAGTAATGTTTCCTGGTAGTTTTCCATATGGTGATGTTTCCTGGTAGTTTTCCAGATGGTGATGTTTAATGCTTGATTTCCAGAGGGTTGTTTTTCCTAGTAGTTTTCCATGCCTGATGTTTCCTGGTAGATTTCCAGAGGATGATGTTTCCTGGTAGTTTTCCAGTGGGTTAATTTTCCTGGTAGTTTTCCAGATTTTGATGCTTCATGTTAGGTTTCCTGCGGGTCATGTTTCCTGGTAGTTTTCCAGAGGGTGTTGTTTCCAGCTAGTTTTCCAGATGTTGACGTTTCTTGTTAGTTTTCAAGAAGCTGAATTTTCCTTGTAGTTTTCCGGACTGTGTTGTTTCCTGGTAGTTTTCCTGAGAGTGATGTTTCCTGGTAGTTTTCCATCTGGTGATGTTTCCTGGTAGTTTTCCAGATGGTGATGTTTCATGCTTGATTTTCAGAGGGTTGTTTTTCCTAGTAGTTTTCCAGAGCGTGATGTTTCCTGGTAGATTTCCAGATGGTGATGTTTCTTGTTAGTTTTCAAGAAGCTGAAGTTTCCTGTTAGTTTTCCAAAGTGTGATGTTTCCTGGTAGTTTTCCAGAGGGTGATGTTTCCTGGTAGATTTCCAGATGGTGATGTTTCCTGGTACTTTTTCACACGTTGATGTTTCCTGGTAGTTTTCCAGAGGGTGAAGTTTCCCTGTAGTTTTCTGGACTGTGTTGTTTCCTGGTAGTTTTCCTGAGAGTGATGTTTCCTTGTAGTTTTCCAGCGGGTGATGTTTCCAGCAGATTTTCCAGAGGGTTATATTTCCTGGTAGTTTTCCAGGTGGTGATGTTTCCTGGTAGTTTTCCGGACTGTGTTGTTTCCTCGTAGTTTTCCTGAGAGTGATGTTTCCTGGTAGTTTTCCATATGGTGATGTTTCCTGGTAGTTTTCCAGATGGTGATGTTTAATGCTTGATTTCCAGAGGGTTGTTTTTCCTAGTAGTTTTCCTGAGAGTGATGTTTCCTGGTAGTTTTCCATCTGGTGATGTTTCCTGGTAGTTTTCCAGATGGTGATGTTTCATGCTTGATTTTCAGAGGGTTGTTTTTCCTGGTAGTTTTCCAGAGCGTGATGTTTCCTGGTAGATTTCCAGAGGATGATGTTTCCTGGTAGTTTTCCAGTGGGTTAATTTTCCTGCTGGTTTTCCAGTTTTCGATGCTTCATGTAAGGTTTCCAGCGGGTCATGTTTCCTGGTAGTTTTCCAGAGGATGTTGTTTCCAGGTAGTTTTCCAGATGTTGACATTTCCTTTTCGTTTTCCAGAAGCTGAAGTTTCCTGTTAGTGTTCCAAAGTGTGATGTTTCCTGGTAGTTTTCCAGAGGGTGATGTTTCCTGGTAGATTTCCAGATGGTGATGTTTCCTGGTACTTTTTCACACGTTGATGTTTCCTGGTAGTTTTCCAGAGGGTGAAGTTTCCTGGTAGTTTTCCAGAGGGTATTTTCCCTGGTAGTTTCTCAGATGGTGATGATACCTGATAGTTTCCCAGAGGTTGATTTTTCCCTGTAGTTTTCCAGCAGGTGATGTTTCCAGGAGATTTTCCACAGGGGTTTTTTTCCTGGTAGTTTTCCAGATGGTGATGTTTCCTGGTAATTTCCCAGTGTGTGATTTTTCCCTGTTGTTTTCCAGAGGGTGATCATTCCTGGTAGTTTTACAGAGGGTGTTGTTTCCTGGTAGTTTTCCAGTGGGTTAATTTTCCTGCTAGTTTTCCAGATTTCGATGCTTCATGTAAGTTTTCCAATGGGTCATGCTTCCTGGTAGTTTTACAGAGGGTGTTGTTTCCAGGTAGTTTTCGAGATGTTGACGTTTCCTGTTCGTTTTCCAGAAGCTGAAGTTTCCTGTTAGTTTTCCAAAGTGTGATGTTTCCTGGTAGTTTTCCAGAGAGTGATGTTTCCTGGTAGATTCCCAGATGGTGATGTTTCCTGGTACTTTTTCACACGTTGATGTTTCCTGGTAGTTTTCCAGAGGGTGAAGTTTCCTGGTAGTTTTCCAGAGGGATATTTTCCCTGGTAGTTTTCCAGATGGCAATGATTCCTGGTAGTTTCCAAGAGGGTGATTTTTCCCTGTAGTTTTCCAGAGGGTAATGTTTCCTGGTAGTTTTCCAGAGGGTGATGTTTCCTGTTAGTTTTCCTGATGCTGAAGTTTCCAAATAGTTTTCCAGATGGTGATGCTTCCTGGTCGTTTTCCAGAGAGTGATGTTTCCTGGTAGATTTCCAGATGGTGATGTTTCCTGTTAGTTTTTCAGATGGTGATGTTTTCTGGTAGTTTTCCACATGTTGATGTTTCCTTGTAGTTTTCCAGAGGGTGATGTTTCCTTGTAGTTTTCCAGAGGGATATTTTCCCTGGTAGTTTTCCAGATGGTGATGATACTTGGTAGTTTCCCAGAGGTTGATTTTTCCCTGTAGTTTTCCAGCGGGTGATGTTTCCAGCAGATTTTCCAGATGGTTATATTTCCTGGTAGTTTTCCAGGTGGTGATGTTTCCTGGTAGTTTTCCGGACTGTGTTGTTTCCTCGTAGTTTTCCTGAGAGTGATGTTTCCTGGTAGTTTTCCATATGGTGATGTTTCCTGGTAGTTTTCCAGATGGTGATGTTTAATGCTTGATTTCCAGAGGGTTGTTTTTCCTAGTAGTTTTCCAGAGCCTGATGTTTCCTGGTAGATTTCCAGAGGATGATGTTTCCTGGTAGTTTTCCAGTGGGTTAATTTTCCTGGTAGTTTTCCAGATTTTGATGCTTCATGTTAGGTTTCCTGCGGGTCATGTTTCCTGGTAATTTTCCAGAGGGTGTTGTTTCCAGCTAGTTTTCCAGATGTTGACGTTTCTTGTTAGTTTTCAAGAAGCTGAAGTTTCCTGTTAGTTTTCCAAAGTGTGATGATTCCTGTTAGTTTTCCAGAGGGTGATGTTTCCTGGTAGATTTCCAGATGGTGATGTTTCCTGGTACTTTTTCACACGTTGATGTTTCCTGGTAGTTTTCCAGAGGGTGAGATTTCCTTGTAGTTTTCCAGACTGTGTTGTTTCCTGGTAGTTTTCCTGAGAGTGATGTTTCCTGGTAGTTTTCCATCTGGTGATGTTTCCTGGTAGTTTTCCAGATGGTGATGTTTCATGCTTGATTTTCAGAGGGTTGTTTTTCCTGGTAGTTTTCCAGAGCGTGATGTTTCCTGGTAGATTTCCAGAGGATGATGTTTCCTGGTAGTTTTCCAGTGGGTTACTTTTCCTGGTAGCTTTCCAGATTTTGATGCTTCATGTTAGGTTTCCAGCGGGTCATGTTTCCTGGTAGTTTTCCAGAGGGTGTTGTTTCCTGGTAGATTTCCAGAGGATGATGTTTCCTGGTAGTTTTCCAGTGGGTTAATTTTCCTGCTGGTTTTCCCGTTTTCGATGCTTCATGTAAGTTTTCCAGCGGGTCATGTTTCCTGGTAGATTTCCAGAGGGTGTTGTTTCCAGGTAGTTTTCCAGATGTTGACGTTTCCTGTTCGTTTAACAGAAGCTGAAGTTTCCTGTTAGTGTTCCAAAGTGTGATGTTTCCTGGTAGTTTTCCAGAGAGTGATGTTTCCTGGTAGATTCCCAGATGGTGATGTTTCCTGGTACTTTTTCACACGTTGATGTTTCCTGGTAGTTTTCCAGAGGGTGAAGTTTCCTGGTAGTTTTCCAGAGGGATATTTTCCCTGGTAGTTTTCCAGATGGCAATGATTCCTGGTAGTTTCCCAGAGGGTGATTTTTCCCTGTAGTTTTCCAGAGGGTAATGTTTCCTGGTAGTTTTCCAGAGGGTGATGTTTCCTGTTAGTTTTCCTGATGCTGAAGTTTCCAAATAGTTTTCCAGATGGTGATGCTTCCTGGTCGTTTTCCAGAGAGTGATGTTTCCTGGTTGATTTCCAGATGGTGATGTTTCCTGTTAGTTTTTCAGATGGTGATGTTTTTGGTAGTTTTCCACATGTTGATGTTTCCTTTTAGTTTTCCAGAGGGTGATGTTTCCTTGTAGTTTTCCAGAGGGATATTTTCTCTGGTAGTTTTCCAGATGGTGATGATACTTGGTAGTTTCCCAGAGGTTGGTTTATTCCTGTAGTTTTCCAGCGGGTGATGTTTCCAGCAGATTTTCCAGAGGGTTATATTTCCTGGTAGTTTTCCAGGTGGTGATGTTTCCTGGTAGTTTTCCAGACTGTGTTGTTTCCTCGTAGTTTTCCTGAGAGTAATGTTTCCTGGTAGTTTTCCTTCTGGTGATGTTTCCTGGTAGTTTTCCAGATGGTGATGTTTAATGCTTGATTTCCAGAGGGTTGTTTTTCCTAGTAGTTTTCCATGCCTGATGTTTCCTGGTAGATTTCCAGAGGATGATGTTTCCTGGTAGTTTTCCAGTGGGTTAATTTTCCTGGTAGTTTTCCAGATTTTGATGCTTCATGTTAGGTTTCCTGCGGGTCATGTTTCCTGGTAGTTTTCCAGAGGATGTTGTTTCCAGCTAGTTTTCCAGATGTTGACGTTTCTTGTTAGTTTTCAAGAAGCTGAAGTTTCCTTGTAGTTTTCCGGACTGTGTTGGTTCCTGGTAGTTTTCCTGAGAGTGATGTTTCCTGGTAGTTTTCCATCTGGTGATGTTTCCTGGTAGTTTTCCAGATGGTGATGTTTCATGCTTGATTTTCAGAGGGTTGTTTTTCCTAGTAGTTTTCCAGAGCGTGATGTTTCCTGGTAGATTTCCAGATGGTGATGTTTTTTGTTAGTTTTCAAGAAGCTGAAGTTTCCTGTTAGTTTTCCAAAGTGTGATGTTTCCTGGTAGTTTTCCAGAGGGTGATGTTTCCTGGTAGATTTCCAGATGGTGATGTTTCCTGGTACTTTTTCACACGTTGATGTTTCCTGGTAGTTTTCCAGAGGGTGAAGTTTCCTTGTAGTTTTCTGGACTGTGTTGTTTCCCGGTAGTTTTCCTGAGAGTGATGTTTCCTTGTAGTTTTCCAGCGGGTGATGTTTCCAGCAGATTTTCCAGAGGGTTATATTTCCTGGTAGTTTTCCAGGTGGTGATGTTTCCTGGTAGTTTTCCATATGGTGATGTTTCCTGGTAGTTTTCCAGATGGTGATGTTTAATGCTTGATTTCCAGAGGGTTGTTTTTCCTAGTAGTTTTCCAGAGCCTGATGTTTCCTGGTAGATTTCCAGAGGATGATGTTTCCTGGTAGTTTTCCAGTGGGTTAATTTTCCTGGTAGTTTTCCAGATTTTGATGCTTCATGTTAGGTTTCCTGCGGGTCATGTTTCCTGGTAGTTTTCCAGAGGGTGTTGTTTCCAGCTAGTTTTCCAGATGGTGATGTTTCTTGTTAGTTTTCAAGAAGCTGAAGTTTCCTGTTAGTTTTCCAAAGTGTGATGTTTCCTGGTAGTTTTCCAGAGGGTGATGTTTCCTGGTAGATTTCCAGATGGTGATGTTTCCTGGTACTTTTTCACACGTTGATGTTTCCTGGTAGTTTTCCAGAGGGTGAAGTTTCCTTGTAGTTTTCTGGACTGTGTTGTTTCCTGGTAGTTTTCCTGAGAGTGATGTTTCCTTGTAGTTTTCCATCTGGTGATGTTTCCAGCAGATTTTCCAGAGGGTTATATTTCCTGGTAGTTTTCCATATGGTGATGTTTCCTGGTAGTTTTCCGGACTGCGTTGTTTCCTCGTAGTTTTCCTGAGAGTGATGTTTCCTGGTAGTTTTCCATATGGTGATGTTTCCTGGTAGTTTTCCAGATGGTGATGTTTAATGCTTGATTTCCAGAGGGTTGTTTTTCCTAGTAGTTTTCCAGAGCCTGATGTTTCCTGGTAGATTTCCAGAGGATGATGTTTCCTGGTAGTTTTCCAGTGGGTTAATTTTCCTGGTAGTTTTCCAGATTTTGATGCTTCATGTTAGGTTTCCTGCGGGTCATGTTTCCTGGTAGTTTTCCAGAGGGTGTTGTTTCCAGCTAGTTTTCCAAATGTTGACGTTTCTTGTTAGTTTTCAAGAAGCTGAAGTTTCCTGTTAGTTTTCCAAACTGTGATGTTTCCTGGTATTTTTCCAGAGGGTGATGTTTCCTGGTAGTTTTCCAGAGGGTGAAGTTTCCTTGTAGTTTTCTGGACTGTGTTGTTTCCTGGTAGTTTTCCTGAGAGTGATGTTTCCTGGTAGTCTTCCATCTGGTGATGTTTCCTGGTAGTTTTGCAGATGGTGATGTTTCATGTTTGATTTTCAGAGGGTTGTTTTTCCTGGTAGTTTTCCAGAGCGTGATGTTTCCTGGTAGATTTCCAGATGGTGATGTTTCTTGTTAGTTTTCAAGAAGCTGAAGTTTCCTGCTAGTTTCCAAAGTGTGATGTTTCCTGGTAGTTTTCCAGAGGGTGATGTTTCCTGGTAGATTTCCAGATGGTGATGTTTCCTGGTACTTTTTCACACGTTGATGTTTCCTGGTAGTTTTCCAGTGGGTGAAGTTTCCTTGTAGTTTTCTGGACTGTGTTGTTTCCTGGTAGTTTTCCTGAGAGTGATGTTTCCTGGTCGTTTTCCATCTGGTGATGTTTCCTGGTAGTTTTCCAGATGGTGATGTTTCATGCTTAATTTTCAAAGGGTTGTTTTTCCTGGTAGTTTTCCAGAGCGTGATGTTTCCTGGTAGATTTCCAGAGGATGATGTTTCCTGGTAGTTTTCCAGTGGGTTAATTTTCCTGCTAGTTTTCCAGTTTTCGATGCTTCATGTAAGGTTTCCAGCGGGTCATGTTTCCTGGTGGTTTTCCAGAGGATGTTGTTTCCAGGTAGTTTTCCAGATGTTGACATTTCCTTTTCGTTTTCCAGAAGCTGAAGTTTCCTGTTAGTGTTCCAAAGTGTGATGTTTCCTGGTAGTTTTCCAGAGAGTGATGTTTCCTGGTAGATTCCCAGATGGTGATGTTTCCTGGTACTTTTTCACACGTTGATGTTTCCTGGTAGTTTTCCAGAGGGTGAAGTTTCCTGGTAGTTTTCCAGAGGGATATTTTCCCTGGTAGTTTTCCAGATGGCAATGATTCCTGGTAGTTTCCCAGAGGGTGATTTTTCCCTGTAGTTTTCCAGAGGGTAATGTTTCCTGGTAGTTTTCCAGAGGGTGATGTTTCCTGTTAGTTTTCCTGATGCTGAAGTTTCCAAATAGTTTTCCAGATGGTGATGCTTCCTGGTCGTTTCCCAGAGAGTGATGTTTCCTGGTAGATTTCCAGATGGTGATGTTTCCTGTTAGTTTTTCAGATGGTGATCTTTTCTGGTAGTTTTCCACATGTTGATGTTTCCTTGTAGTTTTCCAGAGGGTGATGTTTCCTTGTAGTTTTCCAGAGGGATATTTTCCCTGGTAGTTTTCCAGATGGTGATGATACTTGGTAGTTTCCCAGAGGTTGATTATTCCCTGTAGTTTTCCAGCGGGTGATGTTTCCAGCAGATTTTCCAGAGGGTTATATTTCCTGGTAGTTTTCCAGGTGGTGATGTTTCCTGGTAGTTTTCCAGACTGTGTTGTTTCCTCGTAGTTTTCCTGAGAGTGATGTTTCCTGGTAGTTTTCCATATGGTGATGTTTCCTGGTAGTTTTCCAGATGGTGATGTTTAATGCTTGATTTCCAGAGGGTTGTTTTTCCTAGTAGTTTTCCAGAGCCTGATGTTTCCTGGTAGATTTCCAGAGGATGATGTTTCCTAGTAGTTTTCCAGTGGGTTAATTTTCCTGGTAGTTTTCCAGATTTTGATGCTTCATGTTAGGTTTCCAGCGGGTCATGTTTCCTGGTAGTTTTCCAGAGGGTGTTGTTTCCAGCTAGTTTTCCAGATGTTGACGTGTCTTGTTAGTTTTCAAGAAGCTGAAGTTTCCTGTTAGTTTTCCAAAGTGTGATGATTCCTGTTAGTTTTCCAGAGGGTGATGTTTCCTGGTAGATTTTCAGATGGTGATGTTTCCTGGTACTTTTTCACACGTTGATGTTTCCTGGTAGTTTTCCAGAGGGTGAGGTTTCCTGGTAGATTTCCAGAGGATGATGTTTCCTGGTAGTTTTCCAGTGGGTTAATTTTCCTGCTAGTTTTCCAGTTTTCGATGCTTCATGTAAGGTTTCCAGCGGGTCATGTTTCCTGGTAGTTTTCCAGAGGATGTTGTTTCCAGGTAGTTTTCCAGATGTTGACATTTCCTTTTCGTTTTCCAGAAGCTGAAGTTTCCTGTTAGTTTTCCAAAGTGTGATGTTTCCTGGTAGTTTTCCAGAGGGTGATGTTTCCTGGTAGATTTCCAGATGGTGATGTTTCCTGGTACTTTTTCACACGTTGATGTTTCCTGGTAGTTTTCCAGAGGGTGAAGTTTCCTTGTAGTTTTCCAGAGGGTATTTTCCCTGGTAGTTTCTCAGATGGTGATGATACCTGGTAGTTTCCCAGAGGTTGATTTTTCCCTGTAGTTTTCCAGCAGGTGATGTTTCCAGCAGATTTTCCACAGGGGTTTTTTTCCTGGTAGTTTTCCAGATGGTGATGTTTCCTGGTAATTTCTCAGTGTGTGATTTCTCCCTGTTGTTTTCCAGAGGGTGATCATTCCTGGTAGTTTTACAGAGGGTGTTGTTTCCTGGTAGTTTTCCAGTGGGTTAATTTTCCTGCTAGTTTTCCAGATTTCGATGCTTCATGTAAGGTTTCCAGCGGGTCATGTATCCTGGTAGTTTTCCAGAGGGTGTTGTTTCCAGGTAGTTTTCCAGATGTTGATGTTTCCTGTTCGTTTTCCAGAAGCTGAAGTCTCCTCTTAGTTTTCCAAAGTGTGATGTTTCCTGGTAGTTTTCCAGAGAGTGATGTTTCCTGGTAGATTCCCAGATGGTGATGTTTCCTGGTACTTTTCCACACGTTGATGTTTCCTGGTAGTTTTCCAGAGGGTGAGGTTTCCTGGTTGTTTTCAAGAGGGATATTTTCCCTGGTAGTTTTCCAGATGGCAATGATTCCTGGTAGTTTCCCAGAGGGTGATTTTTCCCTGTAGTTTTCCAGAGGGTAATGTTTCCTGGTAGTTTTCCAGAGGGTGATGTTTCCTGGTCGTTTTCCAGAGAGTGATGTTTCCTGGTAATTTCCCAGTGTGTGATTTTTCCCTGTAGTTTAATGTTTCCTGGTAGTTTACCAGAGGGTGATCTCTCCTCGTTGTTTTCCAGAGGGTGTTGTTTCCCTGTAGTTTTCCTGAGGCTAATGTTTCCTGGTAGTTTTCCAGAGGGTAATGTTTCCTTTTAGTTTTACTGATGGTGATGATTCCCTCTAGTTTTCCAGAGGGTGATGTTTCCTGGTAGATTTCCAGATGGTGATGTTTCCTTTTTGTTTTCCAGATGGTGATGTTTCCTGGTAGTTTTCCAGAGGGTGATGCTTCCTTTTAGTTTTCCAGAGGGTGATGTTTCCTGGTAGTTTTCCAGAGAGTGATGTTTCCTGGTAGCTTTCCAGATGGTGATGTTTCGTCGTAGATTTCCACAGGGTGCTGATTCCTTCTAGTTTTCCAGAGGGTGATATTTCCTGGTAATTTTCCACATGGTGATGTTTCCTGGTAGTTTTCCAGATGGTGATGTTTCCTGGAATTTTTCCAGAGTGTGATGTTTCCTGGTAGTTTTCCAGAGGGTGATGTTTCCTGGTAGTTTTCCAGATGGTGATGTTTCCTGGTAGTTTTCCAGATTGTGATGTTTCCCGTGAGTTTTCCAGATTTTGATGTTTCCTGGCAGTTTCCCAGTGCGTGAGCTTTCTTGGTAGTTTTCCAGATGGTGATGTTTCCTGGTAGTTTTCCAGATGGTGATGCTTCCTGGTATTTTTCCAGATGGTGATTTTTCCTGGCAGTTTTGCAGAGGGTGAAATTTCCCTTTACTTTTCCAGATGGTGATGTTCCCACCTAGTTTTCCAGATGGTGATGTTTCCTTGTAGTTTTCCAGAGGGTGATGTTTCTTGGTAGTTTTCCAGAGGGTTATTTTTCCTGATAGTTTTCCAGAGCGTGATGTTTCCTGGTAGTTTTCCAGATGTTGATGTTTCCTGGTAGTTTTCCAGACGATGATGTTTCCTTTTAGTTTTCCAGATGGTGACTTTTCCTGGTACTTTTCCAGTGGGTTATGTTTCCAGTAGTTTTACAGCTGGTTATTTTCCCTGGTAGTTTTCCAGAGTGTGTTGTTTCCTTGTAGTTTTCCAGAGGTTGATTTTTCCTGGTTGTTTTCCAGGTGGTGATGCTTCCTCGTAGTTTTCCAAATGGTGATGTTTCCTCATAGTTTTCCAGAGGGTTATTTTGCCTGGTAGTCTTCCAGAGGTTGATGTTTCCTGGTAGTTTTACAGAGCTTTATTTTGCCTGGTAGCTTTCCAGAGGGTGATGTTTCCTGATAGTTTTCCGGACTGTGTTGTTTGCTAGTAGTTTTCCAGTGGGTGCTGTTTCCTGGTAGTTTTCCATATGGTGATGTTTCCTGGTAGTTTTCAGGATGGTGATGTTTCATTCTAGATTTCCAAAGTGTTATTTTGCTTGGTACTTTTGCAGAGTGTTATTCTTCCTGCTAGTGTTCCAGAGGGTGATGTTTCCTGGTAGTTTTCCAGATGGTGATGTTTCCTGGTAGTTTTCCAGTGTGTGATGTTTCCCATTAGTTTTCCAGATTTTGATGTTTCCTGCTAGTTTTACAGATGGTGATGTTTCCTTGTAGTTTTCCAGATGGTGATTTTTCCCTGTACTTTTCCTGATGGTGTTGTTTCCTGGTAGTTTTCCAGACGGTGACGTTTCCTCGTAGTTTTCCAGAGTGTTTTTTTTCCTGGTAGTTTTCCAGAGGTTGATGTTTCCTGGTAGTTTTCCAGATGGTGATATTTCCTGGTAGTTTTCCAGAGTGTGATTTTTCCCTTTACTTTTCCAGATGGTGATGTTTCCTGCTAGTTTTCCAGATGGTGATGTTTCATTGTAGTTTTCCAGATGGTGATTTTTCCCTGAACTTTTCCTGCTGGTGATGTTTCCTGGTAGTTTTCCAGACGGTGACATTTCCTCGTAGTTTTCCAGAGGGTTTTTTTTCCTGGTAGTTTTACAGAGGTTGATGTTTCCTGGTAGTTTTCCAGATGGTGATATTTCCTGGTAGTTTTCCAGACGATGATGTTTCCTTTTAGTTTTCCAGATGGTGACGTTTCCTGGTAGTTTTCCAGTGGGTTATGTTTCCTGGTAGTTTTCCAGAGGGTTATTTTCCCTTGTAGATTTCCAGAGTGTGTTGTTTCCTTGTAGTTTTCCAGAGGGTGATTTTTCCTGGTTGTTTTCCAGGTGGTGTTGCTTCCTCGTAGTTTTCCAGATGGTGATGTTTCCTCATAGTTTTCCAGGGGGTTATTTTGCCTCGTACTCTTCCAGAGGTTGATGTTTCTTGGTAGTTTTCCAGAGCTTTATTGTGCCTGGTACTTTTCCAGAGGGTGATGTTTCCTGCTAGGTTTCTGGACTCTGTTGTTTCCTGGTAGTTTTCCAGAGGGTGATGTTTCCTGGTCGTTTTCCATGTGGTGATGTTTCCTGATAGTTTTCCAGATGGTTTTGTTTCATGCTAGATTTCCAAAGTGTTATTTTGCCTGGTATTTTTCCAGAGTGTTATTTTTCCTGGTAGTTTTCCAGAGGGTGATGTATCCTGGTCGTTTTCCATATGGTGATGTTTCCTGATAGTTTTCCAGATGGTTTTTTTTTCATGCTAGATTTCCAAAGTGTTATTTTGCCTGGTATTTTTCCAGAGTGTTATTTTTCCTGGTAGTTTTCCAGAGGGTAATGTTTACTGGTAGTTTTCCAGAGGGTGATGTTTCCTGGTAGTTTTCCAGTGGGTTAATTTTCCTGGTAGTTTTCCAGATTTTGATGCTTCATGTTAGGTTTCCAGAGGTTGATCTTTCCTGGTAGTTTTCCAGAGGGTTATTTTTCCTGTTAGGTTTCCAGATGCTGATGTTTCCTGTTAGTTTTCCAAACGGTGATGTTAACTGGTAGTTTTCCAGAGGGTGATGTTTCCTGGTAGATTTCCAGATGGTGATGATTCCTCGTGGTTTTCCAGATGGTGTTGTTTCCTGGTAGTTTTCCGGAGAGGATTTTTTCCTTCATAGTTTTCCAGATGGCGATGATTCCTGGTAGTTTCCCAGAGGGTGATTTTTCCCTGTAGTTTTCCAGAGGGTGAAGTTTCCTGCAAATTTTCCAGAGTGTGATGTTTCCTGTTAGTTTTCCAGATGCTGATGTTTCCTCTTAGTTTTCTGAAGGGTGATGTTTCCTGGTATTTTTTCAGAGGGAGATGTTTCCTGTTAGTTTTCCAGATGGCGATGTTTCCTCTTAGTTTTCCAGATGGTGATGTTTCCTGATAAGTTTCCACATGTTGATGTTTCTTGGTAGTTTTCCGGAGGGTGATGTTTCCCGTAGTTTTCCAGAGGGATATTTTCCCTGGTTGTTTTCCAGATGGCGATGATTCCTGGTAGTTTCGCAAAGGGTGATTTATCCCGGTAGTTTTCCAGTGGGTGATGTTTCCTGCAAGTTTTCCTTAGTGTTAGTTTTCCTGTTAAATGTCCAGATGGTGATGTTTCCTGGTAGATTTCTAGATGTTGATGTTTCCTAGTAGTGTTCCAGATGGTGATGTTTCCTCGTAGTTTTCAAGAGTGTTATTTTTCCAGGTAGTTTTCCAGATGGCGATGATTCCTGCTAGTTTCCCACAGGGTGATTTTTCCCGGCAGTTTTCCAGAGGGTGATGTTTCCTGGTAGTTTTTTAGAGGGTGATGTTTCCTGGTAGTTTTCCAGAGGGTGTTGTATCCTGGTAATTTTCCAGAGGGTTATTATTCCGGGCAGTTTTCCAGAGGGTGATGTTTCCTGGTAGTTTTCAATATCGTGATGTTTCCTCGTAGTTTTCCAGAGGGTGATTCTTCTTCATAATTTTCCAGATGGTGATGTTTCCTTGAACTTTTCCAGAGGGTGATGTTTCCTGGTAATTTTCCAGATGGCAATGTTTCCTGATAGTTTTCTAGAGAGTGATGTTTCCTGATAGTTTTCCAGAGGGTAATGTTTCCTAGTAGTTTTACAGATGGTGATGTTTCCCTTTACTTTTCCAGATGGTGATGTTTCCTGGTAGTTTTCCAGAGGGTGATGCTTCATTTTTGTTTTCCAGAGTGTGATCTTTCCTGGTAGTTTTTTAGAGAGTAATGTTTCCTGGTAGTTTTCCAGATGGTGATGTTTCGTCGGAGATTTCCAGAGTTTGATGATTCCTGCTAGTTTTCCAGAGGGTGATATTTCCTGGTAATTTTCCAGATGGTGATGTTTCCTGTTAGTTTTCCAAAGGGTGATGTTTACTGCTAGTTTTCCAGAGGGTGATGTTTCCTGGTAGATTTCCAGATGGTGATGTTTCCTCTTAGTTTTCCAGATGGTGATGTTTCCTGGTAGTTTTCCACATGTTGATGTTTACTGTTAGTTTTCCAGAGGGTGATGTTTCCTGGTAGTTTTCCAGAGAGGATTTTTTCCTTGGTAGTTTTCCAGATGGCGATGATTCCTGGTAGTTTCCCACAGGGTGATTTTTCCCTGTAGTTTTCCAGAGGGTGATGTTTCCTGCAAATTTTACAGAGTGTGATGTTTCCTGTTAGTTTTCCAGATGCTGATGTTTCCTGTTAGATTTCCAATGGGTTATTTTTCCTGGTAGATGTCCAGATGGTGATGTTTCCTGGTTGTTTTCTAGATGTTGATGTTTCCTGGTAGTGTTCCAGATGGTGATGTTGCCTCGTAGTTTTCCAGAGTGTTATTTTTCCAGGAAGTTTTCCAGATGGCGATGATTCCTGGTAGTTTCCCACAGGGTGATTTTTCCTGGTAGTTTTCCAGAGGGTGATGTTTCCTGGTGGTTTTCCAGATGGTGATATTTCCTGGTAGTTTTCCAGACGAGGATGTTTCCTTTTAGTTTTCCAGATGGCGACGTTTACTGGTAGTTTTCCAGCTGGTTATTTTGCCTTGTAGATGTCCAGAGTGTGTTGTTTCCTGGTAGTTTTCCAGAGGGTGATTTTTCCAGGTTGTTTTCCAGGTGGTGATGCTTCCTCGTAGTTTTCCTGATGGTGATGTTTCCTCGTAGTTTTCCAGAGGGTTATTTTGCCTGGTAGTCTTCCAGAGGTTTATGTTTCCTGGTAGTTTTCCAGAGCTTTATTGTGCCTGGTAGTTTTCCAGAGGGTGATGTTTCCTGGTAGGTTTCTGGACTGTGTTGTTTCCTGGTAGTTTTCCAGAGGGTGATGTTTCCTGGTTGTTTTCCAGATGGTGATGTTTCCTGGTAGTTTTCCAGATGGTCATGTTTCGTGCTAGATTTCCAAAGTGTTATTCTGCTTGGTAGTTTTCCAGAGAGTGATCTTTCCTGATAGTTTTCCAGATGGTGATGTTTCGTGCTAGATTTCCAAAGTGTTATTTTGCCTGGTAGTTTTCCAGAGAGTGGTCTTTCCTGGTAGTTTTCCAGTGGGTTAATTTTCCTGGTAGTTTTCCAGATTTTGATGCTTCATGTTAGGTTTCCAAAGGTTCATCTTTCCTGGTAGATTTCCAGAGGGTTATTTTTCCTGTTAGTTTTCCAGATGCTGATGTTTCCTGTTAGTTTTCCAAAGGGTGATGTGAACTGGCAGTTTTCCAGAGGGTGATGTTTCCTGGTAGATTTCCAGATGGTGATGTTTCCTCTTAGTTTTCCAGATGGTGATGTTTCCTGGTAGTTTTCCACATGTTGATGTTTACTGTTAGTTTTCCAGAGGGTGATGTTTCCTGGTAGTTTTCCAGAGAGGATTTTTTCCTTGGTAGTTTTCCAGATGGCGATGATTCCTGGTAGTTTCCCAGAGGGTGATTTTTCCCTGTAGTTTTACAGAGGGTGATGTTTCCTGCAAATTTTGCAGAGTGTGATGTTTCCTGTTAGTTTTCCAGATGCTGATGTTTCCTGTTAGTTTTGCAAAGGGTGATGTTTCCTGGTAGATGTCCAGATGGTGATGTTTCCTGGTAGATTTCTAGATGTTGATGTTTCCTGGTAGTGTTCCAGATGGTGATGTTTCCTGGTAGTTTTCCAGAGGGTGATGTTTCCTGGTAGTTTTCCAGAGGGTGATGTTTCCTGGTAGTTTTAAATATCGTGATGTTTCCTCATAGTTTTCCAGAGGGTGATTCTACTTCATAATTTTCCAGATGGTGATGTTTCCTGGAACTTTTCCAGAGGGTGATGTTTCCTGGTAATTTTCCAGATGGCGATGTTTCCTGATAGTCTTCTAGAGGGTGATGCTTCCTGATAGTTTTCCAGAGGGTAATGTTTCCTGATAGTTTTCCAGATGGTGATGTTTCCTTTTAGTTTTCCAGATGGTGATGTTTCCTGGTAGTTTTCCATATGGTGATACTTCTTTTTTGTTTTCCAGAGTGTGATGTTTCCTGGTAGTTTTTTAGAGAGTAATGTTTCCTGTTAGTTTTCCAGATGGTGATCTTTCGTCGGAGATTTCCAGAGTTTGATGATACCTGCTAGTTTTCCAGATGGTGATATTTCCTGGTAATTTTCCAGATGGTGATGTTTCCTGTTAGTTTTCCAGAGGTTGATGTTTCCTGGTAGTTTTCCAGAGGTTGATGTTTCCTGGTAGTTTTCCCGAGTGTTATGTTTCCCGTTAGTTTTCCAGATTTTGATGTTTCCTGGCAGTTTTCCAGTGGGTGAGCTTTCTTGGTAGTTTTCCAGATGGTGATGTTTCCTGGTAGTTTTCCAGATGGTGATGCTTCCTGGTAGTTTTCCAGATGGTGATTTTTCCTGGCAGTTTTACAGAGGGTGATATTTCCCTTTACTTTTCCAGATGGTGATGTTTCCTGGTAGTTTTCCAGATGGTGATGTTTCCTGGTAGTTTTCCAGAGTGTGATGTTTCCCATTAGTTTTCCAGATTTTGATGTTTCCTGGCAGTTTTCCAGAGAGTGAGGTTTCCTGGTAGTTTTCCTGAGGGTTATTTTTCCTGGTAGTTTTTCAGAGGGTGATGTTTCCTGGTAGTTTTCCAGACGATGATGTTTCCTTTTAGTTTTCCAGATGGTGACTTTTCCTAGTACTTTTCCAGTGGGTTATGTTTCCTGGTAGTTTTCCAGAGGGTGATGTTTCCTGGTTGTTTTCCAGATGGTGATGTTTCCTGGTAGTTTTCCAGATGGTGATGTTTCGTGCTAGATTTCCAAAGTGTTATTCTGCTTGGTAGTTTTCCAGAGAGTGATCTTTCCTGGTAGTTTTCCAGATGGTGATGTTTCGTGCTAGATTTCCATAGTGTTATTTTGCCTGGTAGTTTTCCAGAGTGTTATTTTTCCTGGTAGTTTTCCAGAGGGTGATGTTTACTGGTAGTTTTCCAGAGGGTGATGTTTCCTGGTAGTTTTCCAGTGGGTTAATTTTCCTGGTAGTTTTCCAGATTTTGATGCTTCATGTTAGGTTTCCAGAGGTTCATCTTTCCTAGTAGATTTCCAGAGGGTTATTTTTCCTGTTAGTTTTCCAGATGCTGATGTTTCCTGTTAGTTTTCCAAAGGGTGATGTTAACTGGCAGTTTTCCAGAGGGTGATGTTTCCTGGTAGATTTCCAGATGGTGATGTTTCCTCTTAGTTTTCCAGATGGTGATGTTTCCTGGTAGTTTTCCACATGTTGATGTTTACTGTTAGTTTTCCAGAGGGTGATGTTTCCTGGTAGTTTTCCAGAGAGGATTTTTTCCTTGGTAGTTTTCCAGATGGCGATGATTCCTGGTAGTTTCCCAGAGGGTGATTTTTCCCTGTAGTTTTCCAGAGGGTGATGTTTCCTGCAAATTTTGCAGAGTGTGATGTTTCCTGTTAGTTTTCCAGATGCTGATGTTTCCTGTTAGTTTTGCAAAGGGTGATGTTCCTGGTAGATGTCCAGATGGTGATGTTTCCTGGTAGATTTCTAGATGTTGATGTTTCCTGGTAGTGTTCCAGATGGTGATGTTTCCTGGTAGTTTTCCAGAAGGTGATGTTTCCTGGTAGTTTTCCAGAGGGTGATGTTTCCTGGTAGTTTTAAATATCGTGATGTTTCCTCATAGTTTTCCAGAGGGTGATTCTACTTCATAATTTTCCAGATGGTGATGTTTCCTGGAACTTTTCTAGAGGGTGATGTTTCCTCGTAATTTTCCAGATGGCGATGTTTCCTGATAGTTTTCTAGAGGGTGATGCTTCCTGATAGTTTTCCAGAGGGTAATGTTTCCTGATAGTTTTCCAGATGGTGATGTTTCCTTTTAGTTTTCCAGATGGTGATGTTTCCTGGTAATTTTCCAGATGGTGATGCTTCTTTTTTGTTTTCCAGAGTGTGATGTTTCCGGGTAGTTTTTTAGAGAGTAATGTTTCCTGGCAGTTTTCCAGATGGTGATGTTTCGTCGGAGATTTCCAGAGTTTGATGATACCTGCTAGTTTTCCAGAGGGTGATATTTCCTGGTAATTTTCCAGATGGTGATGTTTCCTGGTAGTTTTCCAGACGATGATGTTTCCTGGTAGTTTTCCAGAGGTTCATGTTTCCTGGTAGTTTTCCAGTGGGTTATGTTTCCTGGTAGTTTTCCAGAGGGTTATTTTCCCTGGTAGTTTTCCAGAGTGTGTTGTTTCCTTGTAGTTTTGCAGAGGTTGATTTTTCCTGGTTGTTTTCCAGGTGGTGATGCTTTCTCACAGTTTTCCAGATGGTGATGTTTCCTCATAGTTTTCCAGAAGGTTATTTTGCCTGGTAGTCTTTCAGAGGTTGATGTTTCCTGGTAGTTTTACAGAGCTTTATTTTGCCTGGTAGCTTTCCAGAGGGTGATGTTTCCTGGTAGTTTTCCGGACTGTGTTGTTTCCTCGTAGTTTTCCAGAGGGTGCTGTTTCCTGCTGGTTTTCCATATGGTGATGTTTCCTGGTAGTATTCCAGATGGTGAAGTTTCATGCTAGATTTCCAAAGTGTTATTTTGCCTCGTAGTTTTCCAGAGCGTTATTTTTCCTGGTAGTTTTCCAGAGGGTCATGTTTCCTGGTAGTTTTCCAGATGGTGATGTTTCCTGGTAGTTTTCCAGAGTGTGATGTTTCCCATTAGTTTTCCAGATTTTGATGTTTCCTGGCAGTTTTCCAGAGGGTGAGGTTTCTTGGTAGTTTTCCTGAGGGTTATTTTTCCTGGTAGTTTTTCAGAGGGTGATGTTTCCTGGTAGTTTTCCAGACGATGATGTTTCCTTTTAGTTTTCCAGATGGTGACTTTTCCTGGTACTTTTCCAGTGGGTTATGTTTCCTGGTAGTTTTCCAGAGGGTGATGTTTCCTGGTTGTTTTCCAGATGGTGATGTTTCCTGGTAGTTTTCCAGATGGTGATGTTTCGTGCTAGATTTCCAAAGTGTTATTCTGCTTGGTAGTTTTCCAGAGAGTGATCTTTCCTGGTAGTTTTCCAGATGGTGATGTTTCGTGCTAGATTTCCAAAGTGTTATTTTGCCTGGTAGTTTTCCAGAGTGTTATTTTTCCTGGTAGTTTTCCAGAGGGTGATGTTTACTGGTAGTTTTCCAGAGGGTGATGTTTCCTGGTAGTTTTCCAGTGGGTTAATTTTCCTGGTAGTTTTCCAGATTTTGATGCTTCATGTTAGGTTTCCAGAGGTTCATCTTTCCTAGTAGATTTCCAGAGGGTTATTTTTCCTGTTAGTTTTCCAGATGCTGATGTTTCCTGTTAGTTTTCCAAAGGGTGATGTTAACTGGCAGTTTTCCAGAGGGTGATGTTTCCTGGTAGATTTCCAGATGGTGATGTTTCCTCTTAGTTTTCCAGATGGTGATGTCTCCTGGTAGTTTTCCACATGTTGATGTTTACTGTTAGTTTTCCAGAGGGTGATGTTTCCTGGTAGTTTTCCAGAAAGGATTTTTTCCTTGGTAGTTTTCCAGATGGCGATGATTCCTGGTAGTTTCCCAGAGGGTGATTTTTCCCTGTAGTTTTCCAGAGGGTGATGTTTCCTGCAAATTTTGCAGAGTGTGATGTTTCCTGTTAGTTTTCCAGATGCTGATGTTTCCTGTTAGTTTTGCAAAGGGTGATGTTTCCTGGTAGATGTCCAGATGGTGATGTTTCCTGGTAGATTTCTAGATGTTGATGTTTCCTGGTAGTGTTCCAGATGGTGATGTTTCCTGGTAGTTTCCCAGAAGGTGATGTTTCCTGGTAGTTTTCCAGAGGGTGATGTTTCCTGGTAGTTTTAAATATCGTGATGTTTCCTCATAGTTTTCCAGAGGGTGATTCTACTTCATAATTTTCCAGATGGTGATGTTTCCTGGAACTTTTCTAGAGGGTGATGTTTCCTCGTAATTTTCCAGATGGCGATGTTTCCTGATAGTTTTCTAGTGGGTGATGCTTCCTGATAGTTTTCCAGAGGGTAATGTTTCCTGATAGTTTTCCAGATGGTGATGTTTCCTTTTAGTTTTCCAGATGGTGATGTTTCCTGGTAGTTTTCCAGATGGTGATGCTTCTTTTTTGTTTTCCAGAGTGTGATGTTTCCTGGTAGTTTTTTAGAGAGTAATGTTTCCTGGCAGTTTTCCAGATGGTGATGTTTCGTCGGAGATTTCCAGATTTTGATGATACCTGCTAGTTTTCCAGAGCGTGATATTTCCTGGTAATTTTCCAGATGGTGATGTTTCCTGGTAGTTTTCCAGAGGTTGATGTTTCCTGGTAGTTTTCCAGAGGTTGATGTTTCCTGGTAGTTTTCCCGAGTGTTATGTTTCCCGTTAGTTTTCCAGATTTTGTTGTTTCCTGGCAGTTTTCCAGTGGGTGAGCTTTCTTGGTAGTTTTCCAGATGGTGATGTTTCCTGGTAGTTTTCCAGATGGTGATGCTTCCTGGTAGTTTTCCAGATGGTGATTTTTCCCGGCAGTTTTACAGAGGGTGATATTTCCCTTTACTTTTCCAGATGGTGATGTTTCCTGGTAGTTTTCCAGATGGTGATGTTTCCCTGTAGTTTTCCAGAGGGTGATTTTTCCTGTACTTTTCCTGATGGTGATGTTTCCTGGTACTTTTCCAGAGGGTGATGTTTCCTGGTAGTTTTCCAGAGGGTTATTTTTCCTGGTAGTTTTTCAGAGGGTGATGTTTCCTGGTAGTTTTCCAGACGATGATGTTTCCTTTTAGTTTTCCAGATGGTGACTTTTCCTGGTACTTTTCCAGTGGGTTATGTTTCCTGGTAGTTTTCCAGAGGGTGATGTTTCCTGGTTGTTTTCCAGATGGTGATGTTTCCTGGTAGTTTTCCAGATGGTGATGTTTCGTGCTAGATTTCCAAAGTGTTATTCTGCTTGGTAGTTTTCCAGAGAGTGATCTTTCCTGGTAGTTTTCCAGATGGTGATGTTTCGTGCTAGATTTCCAAAGTGTTATTTTGCCTGGTAGTTTTCCAGAGTGTTATTTTTCCTGGTAGTTTTCCAGAGGGTGATGTTTACTGGTAGTTTTCCAGAGGGTGATGTTTCCTGGTAGTTTTCCAGTGGGTTAATTTTCCTGGTAGTTTTCCAGATTTTGATGCTTCATGTTAGGTTTCCAGAGGTTCATTTTTCCTAGTAGATTTCCAGAGGGTTATTTTTCCTGTTAGTTTTCCAGATGCTGATGTTTCCTGTTAGTTTTCCAAAGGGTGATGTTAACTGGCAGTTTTCCAGAGGGTGATGTTTCCTGGTAGATTTCAAGATGGTGATGTTTCCTCTTAGTTTTCAAGATGGTGATGTTTCCTGGTAGTTTTCCACATGTTGTTGTTTACTGTTAGTTTTCCAGAGGGTGATGTTTCCTGGTAGTTTTCCAGAGAGGATTTTTTCCTGTAGTTTTCCAGAGGGTGATGTTTCCTGCAAATTTTGCAGAGTGTGATGTTTCCTGTTAGTTTTCCAGATGCTGATGTTTCCTGTTAGTTTTGCAAAGGGTGATGTTTCCTGGTAGATGTCCAGATGGTGATGTTTCCTGGTAGATTTCTAGATGTTGATGTTTCCTGGTAGTGTTCCAGAGGGTGATGTTTCCTTTTAGTTTTCCAGAAGGTGATGTTTCCTGGTAGTTTTCCAGAGGGTGATGTTTCCTGGTAGTTTTAAATATCGTGATGTTTCCTCATAGTTTTCCAGAGGGTGATTCTACTTCATAATTTTCCAGATGGTGATGTTTCCTGGAACTTTTCTAGAGGGTGATGTTTCCTCGAAATTTTCCAGATGGCGATGTTTCCTGATAGTTTTCTAGAGGGTGATGCTTCCTGATAGTTTTCCAGTGGGTAATGTTTCCTGATAGTTTTCCAGATGGTGATGTTTCCTTTTAGTTTTCCAGATTTTGATGTTTCCTGGCAGTTTTCCAGTGGGTGAGCTTTCTTGGTAGTTTTCCAGATGGTGATGTTTCCTGGTAGTTTTCCAGATGGTGATGCTTCCTGGTAGTTTTCCAGATGGTGATTTTTCCTGGCAGTTTTACAGAGGGTGATATTTCCCTTTACTTTTCCAGATGGTGATGTTTCCACGTAGTTTTCCAGATGGTGATGTTTCCTTGTAGTTTTCCAGAGGGTGATTTTTCCTGTACTTTTCCTGATGGTGATGTTTCCTGGTACTTTTCCAGAGGGTGATGTTTCCTGGTAGTTTTCCAGAGGGTTATTTTTCCTGGTAGTTTTTCAGAGGGTGATGTTTCCTGGTAGTTTTCCAGACGATGATGTTTCCTTTTAGTTTTCCAGATGGTGACTTTTCCTGGTACTTTTCCAGTGGGTTATGTTTCCTGGTAGTTTTCCAGATGGTGATGTTTCCTGGTAGTTTTCCAGAGTGTGATGTTTCCCATTAGTTTTCCAGATTTTGATGTTTCCTGGCAGTTTTCCAGAGGGTGAGGTTTCTTGGTAGTTTTCCTGAGGGTTATTTTTCCTGGTAGTTTTTCAGAGGGTGATGTTTCCTGGTAGTTTTCCAGACGATGATGTTTCCTTTTAGTTTTCCAGATGGTGACTTTTCCTGGTACTTTTCCAGTGGGTTATGTTTCCTGGTAGTTTTCCAGAGGGTGATGTTTCCTGGTTGTTTTCCAGATGGTGATGTTTCCTGGTAGTTTTCCAGATGGTGATGTTTCGTGCTAGATTTCCAAAGTGTTATTCTGCTTGGTAGTTTTCCAGAGAGTGATCTTTCCTGGTAGTTTTCCAGATGGTGATGTTTCGTGCTAGATTTCCAAAGTGTTATTTTGCCTGGTAGTTTTCCAGAGTGTTATTTTTCCTGGTAGTTTTCCAGAGGGTGATGTTTACTGGTAGTTTTCCAGAGGGTGATGTTTCCTGGTAGTTTTCCAGTGGGTTAATTTTCCTGGTAGTTTTCCAGATTTTGATGCTTCATGTTAGGTTTCCAGAGGTTCATCTTTCCTAGTAGATTTCCAGAGGGTTATTTTTCCTGTTAGTTTTCCAGATGCTGATGTTTCCTGTTAGTTTTCCAAAGGGTGATGTTAACTGGTAGTTTTCCAGAGGGTGATGTTTCCTGGTAGTTTTCCAGATGGTGATATTTCCTCTTAGTTTTCCAGAGGGTGATGTTTCCTGGTAGTTTTCCAGAGAGGATTTTTTCCTTGGTAGTTTTCCAGATGGTGACGTTTCCTGGTAGTTTTCCTGTGGGTTATGTTTCCTGGTAGTTTTCCAGAGTGTTATTTTCCCTTGTAGATTTCCAGATGTGTTGTTTCCTTGTGGTTTTCCAGAGAGTGATTTTTCCTGGTTGTTTTCCAGGTGGTGATGCTTCCTCATAGTTTTCCAGATGGTGATGTTTCCTGGTAGTTTTCCAGAGGGTTATTTTGCCTGGTAGTCTTCCAGAGGTTGATGTTTCCTGGTAGTTTTCCAGAGCTTTCTTGTGCCTGGTAGTTTTCCAGAGGGTGATGTTTCCTGGTAGGTTTCTGGACTGTGTTGTTTCCTGGTAGTTTTCCAGAGGGTGATGTTTCCTGGTTGTTTTCCAGATGGTGATGTTTCCTGGTAGTTTTCCAGAGAGTGATGTTTTCTGGTAGTTTTCCAGAGGTTGATGTTTCCTGGTAGTTTTCCAGAGGGTGAGCTTTCTTGGTAGTTTTCCTGATGGTGATGTTTCCTGGTAGGTTTCCAGATGATGATGCTTCCTGGTAGTTTTCCAGATGGTGATTTTTCCTGGCAGTTTTGCAGACGGTGATATTTCCCTTTATTTTTCCAGATGGTGATGTTTCCACCTAGTTTTCCAGAGGGTGATGTTTCCTGGTAGTTTTCCAGTGGTTGATGTTTCCTGGTAGTTTTTCCGAGTGTGATGTTTCCCGTTAGTTTTCCAGATTTTGATGTTTCCTGGCAGTTTTCCAGAGGGTGAGCTTTCTTGGTAGTTTTCCAGATGGTGATGTTTCCTGGTAGGTTTCCAGATGGTGATGCTTCCTGGTAGTTTTCCAGATGGTGATTTTTCCTGGCAGTTTTGCAGAGGGTGATATTTCCCTTTACTTTTCCAGATGGTGATGTTTCCACCTAGTTTTCCAGATGGTGATGTTTCCTTGTAGTTTTCCAGAGTGTGATTTTTCCTGTACTTTTCCTGATGGTGATGTTTCCTGGTATTTTTCCAGAGGGTGATGTTTCCTGGTTGTTTTCCAGAGGGTTATTTTTCCTGGTAGATTCCAGAGGGTGATGTTTCCTGGTAGTTTTCCAGATGTTTATGTTTCCTGGTAGTTTTCCAGACGATGATGTTTCCTTTTAGTTTTCCAGATGGTGACTTTTCCTGGTACTTTTCCAGTGGGTTATGTTTCCTGGTAGTTTTCCAGAGGGTTATTTTCCCTGGTAGTTTTCCAGAGTGTGTTGTTTCCTTGTAGTTTTCCAGAGGTTGATTTTTCCTGGTAGTTTTCCAGGTGGTGATGCTTTCTCGTAGTTTTCCAGATGGTGATATTTCCTGGTAGTTTTCCAGAGGGTTATTTTGCCTGGTAGTCTTCCAGAGGTTGATGTTTCCTGGTAGTTTTCCAAAGCTTTATTTTGCCTGGTAGCTTTCCAGAGGGTGATGTTTCCTGGTAGTTTTCCGGACTGTGTTGTTTCCTGGTAGTTTTCCAAAGGGTGCTGTTTCCTCATAGTTTTCCATATGGTGATGTTTCCTGGTATTTTTCCAGATGGTGATGTTTCATGCTCGATTTCCAAAGTGTTATTTTGCCTCGTAGTTTTCCAGAGTGTTATTTTTCCTGGTAGTTTTCCATAGGTTGATGTTTCCTGGTAGTTTTCCAGATGGTGATGTTTCCTGGTAGTTTTCCAGAGGGTGATGTTTCCTCGTAGTTTTCCAGAGGGTTTTTTTTTCCTGGTAGTTTTCCAGAGGGTGATGTTTCCTGGTAGTTTTCCAGATGGTGATATTTCCTTGTAGTTTTCCAGACGATGATGTTTCTTTTTAGTTTTCCAGATGGTGACGTTTCCTGGTAGTTTTCCAGTGGGTTATGATTCCTGGTTGTTTTACAGAGGGTTATTTTCCCTTGTAGATTTCCAGAGTGTGTTGTTTCCTTGTAGTTTTCCAGAGGGTGATTTTTCCTGGTTGTTTTCCAGGTGGTGATGCTTCCTCGTAGTTTTCCAGATGGTGATGTTTCCTGGTAGTTTTCCAGAGGGTTATTTTGCCTGGTAGTCTTCCAGAGGTTGATGTTTCCTGGTAGTTTTCCAAAGCTTTATTTTGCCTGGTAGCTTTCCAGAGGGTGATGTTTCCTGGTAGTTTTCCGGACTGTGTTGTTTCCTGGTAGTTTTCCAAAGGGTGCTGTTTCCTCATAGTTTTCCATATGGTGATGTTTCCTGGTATTTTTCCAGATGGTGATGTTTCATGCTCGATTTCCAAAGTGTTATTTTGCCTCGTAGTTTTCCAGAGTGTTATTTTTCCTGGTAGTTTTCCATAGGTTGATGTTTCCTGGTAGTTTTCCAGATGGTGATGTTTCCTGGTAGTTTTCCAGAGGGTGATGTTTCCTCGTAGTTTTCCAGAGGGTTTTTTTTTCCTGGTAGTTTTCCAGAGGGTGATTTTACCTGGTAGTTTTCCAGATGGTGATATTTCCTTGTAGTTTTCCAGACGATGATGTTTCTTTTTAGTTTTCCAGATGGTGACGTTTCCTGGTAGTTTTCCAGTGGGTTATGATTCCTGGTTGTTTTACAGAGGGTTATTTTCCCTTGTAGATTTCCAGAGTGTGTTGTTTCCTTGTAGTTTTCCAGAGGGTGATTTTTCCTGGTTGTTTTCCAGGTGGTGATGCTTCCTCGTAGTTTTCCAGATGGTGATGTTTCCTGGTAGTTTTCCAGAGGGTTATTTTGCCTGGTAGTCTTCCAGAGGTTGATGTTTCCTGGTAGTTTTCCAGAGCTTTCTTGTGCCTGGTAGTTTTCCAGAGGGTGATGTTTCCTGGTAGGTTTCTGGACTGTGTTGTTTCCTGGTAGTTTTCCAGAGGGTCATGTTTCCTGGTTGTTTTCCATATGGTGATGTTTCCTGATAGTTTTCCAGATGGTGATGTTTCATGCTAGATTTCCAAAGTGTTATTTTGCCTGGTAGTTTTCCAGAGTGTTATTTTTCCTGGTAGTTTTCCAGAGGGTGATGTTTACTGGTAGTTTTCCAGAGGGTGATGTTTCCTGGTAGTTTTCCAGTGGGTTAATTTTCCTGGTAGTTTTCCAGATTTTGATGCTTCATGTTAGGTCATGTTTCCTGGTAGGGTGATGTTTCCTGGTAGGTTTCTGGACTGTGTTGTTTCCTGGTAGTTTACCAGAGGGTCATGTTTCCTGGTTGTTTTCCATATGGTGATGTTTCCTGATAGTTTTCCAGATGGTGATGTTTCATGCTAGATTTCCAAAGTGTTATTTTGCCTGGTAGTTTTCCAGAGTGTTATTTTTCCTGGTAGTTTTCCAGAGAGTGATGTTTACTGGTAGTTTTCCAGAGAGGATTTTTTCCTTGGTAGTTTTCCAGATGGCGATGATTCCTGGTAGTTTCCCAGAGGGTGATTTTTCCCTGTAGTTTTCCAGAGGGTGATGTTTCCTGCAAATTTTCAAGAGTGTGATGTTTCCTGTTAGTTTTCCAGATGCTGATGTTTCCTGTTAGTTTTCCAAAGGGTGATGTTTCCTGGTAGTTTTCCAGAGGGAGATGTTTCCTGGTTCATTTCCAGATGGTGATGTTTCCTCGTAGTTTTCCAGATGGTGATGTTTCCTGGTAGTTTTCCACATGTTGATGTTTCCTGGTAGTTTTCCGGAGGGTGATGTTTCCGGTAGTTTTCCAGAGGGATATTCTCCCTGTTAGTTTTCCAGATGGCGATGATTCCTGGTAGTTTCCCAAAGGGTGATTTTTCCCGGTAGTTTTCCAGTGGGTGATGTTTCCTGCAAATTTTCCAGAGGGTTATTTTTCCTGGTAGATGTCCTGATGGTGTTTTTTCCTGGTAGATTTCTAGATGTTGATGTTTCCTGGTAGTGTTCCAGATGGTGATGTTTCCTCGTAGATTCCCACAGGGTGATTTTTCCTGGTAGTTTTCCAGAGGGTGATGTTTCCTGGTAGTTTTTTAGAGGGTGATGTTTCCTGGTAGTTTTCCAGAGGGTGTTGTATCCTGGTAATTTTCCAGAGGGTTATTCTTCTGGGTCGTTTTCCAGAGGGTGATGTTTCCTGGTATTTTCAATAACGTGATGTTTCCTTGTAGTTTTCCAGAGGGTGATTCTTCTTCATAATTTTCCAGATGGTGATGTTTCCTGGAACTTTTCCAGAGGGTGATGTTTCCTGGTAATTTTCCAGATGGCGATGTTTCCTGATAGTTTTCTAGAGGGTGATGTTTCCTGATAGTTTTACAGAGGTTAATGTTTCCTGGTAGTTTTACAGATGGTGATGTTTCCTTTTAGTTTTCCAGATGGTGATGTTTCCTGGCAGTTTTCCAGAGGGTGATGCTTCTTTTTTTGTTTTCCAGAGTGTGATGTTTCCTGGTTGTTTTTTAGAGAGTAATGTTTCCTGGTAGTTTTCCAGATGGTGATGTTTCGTCGGAGATTTCCAGAGTTTGATTATTCCTGCTAGTTTTCCAGAGGGTGATATTTCCTGGTAATTTTCCAGATGGTGATGTTTCCTGTTAGTTTTCCAGATGGTGATGTTTCCTGGAATTTTTCCAGAGTGTGATGTTTCCTGGTAGTTTTCCAGAGGGTGATGTTTCCTGGTACTTTTCCAGGTGATGATGTTTCCTGGTAGTTTTCCAGAGTGTGATGTTTCCCGTTAGTTTTCCAGATTTTAATGTTTCCTGGCAGTTTTCCAGTGGGTGATTTTTCTTGGCAGTTTTGCAGAGGGTGATATTTCCCTTTACTTTTCCAAATGGTGATGTTTCCACCTAGTTTTCCAGATGATGATGTTTCCTTGTAGTTTTCCAAAGGGTGATGTTAACTGGTAGTTTTCCAGAGGGTGATGTTTCCTGGTAAATTTCCAGATGGTGATGTTTCCTCTTAGTTTTCCAGATGGTGATGTTTCCTGGTAGATTTCCACATGTTGATGTTTACTGTTAGTTTTCCAGAGTGTTATTTTGCCTGGTAGTTTTCCAGAGTGATATTTTTCCTGGTAGTTTTCCAGAGGGTGATGTTTACTGGTAGTTTTCCAGAGGGTGATGTTTCCTGGTAGTTTTCCAGATTTTGATGCTTCATGTTAGGTTTCCAGAGTTTGATCTTTCCTGGTAGATTTCCAGAGGGTTATTTTTCCTGTTAGTTTTCCAGATGCTGATGTTTCCTGTTAGTTTTCCAAAGGGTGATGTTAACTGGTAGTTTTCCAGAGGGTGATGTTTCTTTGTAGATTTCCAGATGGTGATGTTTCCTCTTAGTTTTCCAGATGGTGATGTTTCCTGGTAGTTTTCCACATGTTGATGTTTACTGTTAGTTTTCCAGAGGGTGATGTTTCCTGGTAGTTTTCCAGAGAGGATTTTTTCCTTGGTAGTTTTCCAGATGGCGATGATTCCTGGTAGTTTCCCAGAGGGTGATTTTTCCCTGTAGTTTTCCAGAGGGTGATGTTTCCTGCAAATTTTCCAGAGTGTGATGTTTCATGTTAGTTTTCCAGATGCTGATGTTTCCTGTTAGTTTTCCAAAGGGTGATGTTTCCTGGTAGTTTTCCAGAGGTAGATGTTTCCTGGTTGACTTCCAGATGGTGATGTTTCCTCGTAGTTTTCCAGATGGTGATGTTTCCTGATAGTTTTCTACATGTTGATGTTTCCTGGTAGTTTTCTGGAGGGTGATGTTTCCGTCATATTTTCCAGAGGGTTATTTTTCCTGGTAGATGTCCAGATGGTGATGTTTCCTGGTAGATATCTAGATGTTGATGTTTCCTGGTAGTGTTCCAGATGGTGATGTTTCCTCGGAGTTTTCAAGAGTGTTATTTTTCCAGGTAGTTTTCCAGATGGCGATGATTCTTGGTAGTTTCCCACAGGGTGATTTTTCCTGGTAGTTTTCCAGAGGCTAATGTTTCCTGGTAGTTTTTTAGAGGGTGATGTTTCCTGGTAGTTTTCCAGAGGGTTATTGTTCCGGGTAGTTTTCCAGAGGGTGATGTTTCCTGGTAGTTTTCAATATCGTGATGTTTCCTCGTAGTATTCCAGAGGGTGATTCTTCTTCATAATTTTCCAGATGGTGATGTTTCCTTGAACTTTTCCACAGGGTGATGTTTCCTGGTAATTTTCCAGATGGCGCTGTTTCCTCATAGTTTTCCAGAGGTTAATGTTTCCTGGTAGTTTTACAGATGGTGATGTTTCCTTTTAGTTTTCCAGATGGTGATGTTTCCTGGTAGTTTTCCAGAGGGTGATGCTTCTTTTTTGTTTTCCAGAGGGTGATGTTTCCTGGTAGTTTTCCAGAGAGGATTTTTTCCTTGGTAGTTTTCCAGATGGCGATGATTCCTGGTAGTTTCCCAGTGGGTGATTTTTCCTTGTAGATTTCCAGAGGGTGATGTTTCCTGCAAATTTTCCAGAGTGTGATGTTTCCTGTTAGTTATCCAGATGCTGATGTTTCCTGTTAGTTTTCCAAATGGTGATGTTTCCTGGTAATTTTCCAGAGGGAGATGTTTCCTGGTTCATTTCCAGATGGTAATGTTTCCTCTTAGTTTTCCAGATGGTGATGTTTCCTGATAGTTTTCCACATGTTGATGTTTCCTGGTGGTTTTCCGGAGGGTGATGTTTCCGGTAGTTTTCCAGAGATATATTTTCCCTGGTAGTTTTCCAGATGGCGATGATTCCTGGTAGTTTCCCAAAGGGTGATTTTTCCCAGTCGTTTTCCAATGGGTGATGTTTCCTGCAAGTTTTCCAGAGGGTTATTTTTCCTGGTAGATGTCCAGATGGTGATGTAACCTGGTAGTTTTCTAGATGTTGATGTTTCCTGGTAGTGTTCCAGATGGTGATGTTTCCTCGTAGTTTTCCAGAGTGTTATTTTTCCAGGTAGTTTTCCAGATGGCGATGAATCCTGGTAGTTTCCCACAGGGTGATTTTTCCTCGTGGTTTTCCAGAGGGTGATGTTTCCTGGTAGTTTTTTAGAGGGTGATGTTTCCTGGTAGTTTTCCAGAGGGTGTTGTATCCTGGTAATTTTCCAGAGGGTTATTATTCCGGGTAGTTTTCCAGAGGGTGATGTTTACTGGTAATTTTCCAGATGGCGATGTTTCCTGATAGTTTCCTAGAGGGTGATGTTTCCTGATAGATTTCCAGAGGGTAATGTTTCCTGGTAGTTTTACAGATGGTGATGTTTCCTTTTAGTTTTCCAGATGGTGATGTTTCCTGGTAGTTTTCCAGAGGGTGATGCTTCTTTTTTGTTTTCCAGAGTGTGATGTTTCCTGGTAGTTTTTAGAGAGTGATGTTTCCTCGTAGTTTTCCAGATGGTGATGTTTCGTCAGAGATTTCCAGAGTTTGATGATTCCTGCTAGTTTTCCAGAGGGTGATATTTCCTGTTAATTTTCCAGATGGTGATGTTTCCTGGTAATTTTCCAGATGGCGCTGTTTCCTGATAGTTTTCCAGAGGGTAATGTTTCCTGGTAGTTTTACAGATGGTGATGTTTCCTTTTAGTTTTCCAGATGGTGATGTTTCCTGGTAGTTTTCCAGAGGGTGATGCTTCTTTTTTGTTTTCCAGAGGGTGATGTTTCCTGGTAGTTTTCCAGAGAGGATTTTTTCCTTGGTAGTTTTCCAGATGGCGATGATTCCTGGTAGTTTCCCAGTGGGTGATTTTTCCTTGTAGATTTCCAGAGGGTGATGTTTCCTGCAAATTTTCCAGAGTGTGATGTTTCCTGTTAGTTATCCAGATGCTGATGTTTCCTGTTAGTTTTCCAAATGGTGATGTTTCCTGGTAGTTTTCCAGAGGGAGATGTTTCCTGGTTCATTTCCAGATGGTAATGTTTCCTCTTAGTTTTCCAGATGGTGATGTTTCCTGATAGTTTTCCACATGTTGATGTTTCCTGGTGGTTTTCCGGAGGGTGATGTTTCCGGTAGTTTTCCAGAGATATATTTTCCCTGGTAGTTTTCCAGATGGCGATGATTCCTGGTAGTTTCCCAAAGGGTGATTTTTCCCAGTAGTTTTCCAATGGGTGATGTTTCCTGCAAGTTTTCCAGAGGGTTATTTTTCCTGGTAGATGTCAAGATGGTGATGTAACCTGGTAGTTTTCTAGATGTTGATGTTTCCTGGTAGTGTTCCAGATGGTGATGTTTCCTCGTAGTTTTCCAGAGTGTTATTTTTCCAGGTAGTTTTCCAGATGGCGATGAATCCTGGTAGTTTCCCACAGGGTGATTTTTCCTGGTGGTTTTCCAGAGGGTGATGTTTCCTGGTAGTTTTTTAGAGGGTGATGTTTCCTGGTAGTTTTCCAGAGGGTGTTGTATCCTGGTAATTTTCCAGAGGGTTATTATTCCGGGTAGTTTTCCACAGGGTGATGTTTCCTGGTAGTTTTCTAAATCGTGATGTTTCCTTGTAGTTTTCCAGAGGGTGATACTTCTTCATAATTTTCCAGATGGTGATGTTTCCTGGGACTTTTCCAGAGGGTGATGTTTCCTGGTAATTTTCCAGATGGCGATGTTTCCTGATAGTTTCCTAGAGGGTGATGTTTCCTGATAGATTTCCAGAGGGTAATGTTTCCTGGTAGTTTTACAGATGGTGATGTTTCCTTTTAGTTTTCCAGATGGTGATGTTTCCTGGTAGTTTTCCAGAGGGTGATGCTTCTTTTTTGTTTTCCAGAGTGTGATGTTTCCTGGTAGTTTTTAGAGAGTGATGTTTCCTCGTAGTTTTCCAGATGGTGATGTTTCGTCAGAGATTTCCAGAGTTTGATGATTCCTGCTAGTTTTCCAGAGGGTGATATTTCCTGTTAATTTTCCAGATGGTGATGTTTCCTGGTAGTTTTCCAGATGGTGATGTTTCCTTTTATTTTTCCAGAGTGTGATATTTCCTGGTAGTTTTCGAAAGGTTGATTTTTCCTGATTGTTTTCCAGATCGTAATGTTCCTGGTAGTTTTCCAGATGTTGATGTTTCCTGGTAGTTTTCCAGACGGTTAAGATTTCTGGTAGTTTTCCAGAGGGTTATTTTCCCTGGTAGTTTTCCAGAGGGTGTTCTTTCCAGGTAGTTTTCCAGAGGGTTATTGTGCCTTGTAGTTTACCAGAGGGTGATGTTTCCTGGTAGGTTTCTGGACTGTGTTGTTTTCTGGTAGTTTTCCAGAGGGTGATGTTTCCTGATAGTTTTCCAGATAGTGATGTTTCATGCTAGATTTCCAAAGTGTTATTTTGCCTGGTAGTTTTCCAGAGTGTTATTTTTCCTGGTAGTTTTCCAGAGGGTGATGTTTACTGGTAGTTTTCCAGGGGGTGATGTTTCCTGGTAGTTTTCCAGTGGGTTAATTTTCCTGGTAGTTTTCCAGATTTTGATGCTTCATGTTAGGTTTCCAGAGGTTGATCTTTCCTGGTAGATTTCCAGAGGGTTATTTTTCCTGTTAGTTTTCCAGATGCTGATGTTTCCTGTTAGTTTTCCAAAGGGTGATGTTAACTGGTAGATTTCCAGAGCATAATGTTTCCTGGTAGATTTCCAGATGGTGATGTTTCCTCTTAGTTTTCCAGATTGTGATGTTTCCTGGTAGTTTTCCACATGTTGATGTTTACTGTTAGTTTTCCAGAGGGTGATGTTTCCTGGTAGTTTTCCAGAGAGGAGTTTTTCTTTGGTAGTTTTCCAGATGGCGATGATTCCTGGTAGTTTCCCAGTGGGTGATTTTTCCCTGTAGTTTTCCAGAGGGTGATGTTTCCTGCAAATTTTCCAGAGTGTGATGTTTCCTGGTAGATGTCCAGATGGTGATGTTTCCTAGTAGTTTTCTAGATGTTGATGTTTCCTGGTAGTGTTCCAGATGGTGATGTTTCCTGTTAGTTTTCCAAAGGGTGATGTTTCCTGGTAGTTTTCCAGAGGGAGATGTTTCCTGGTTGATTTCTAGATGGTGATGTTTCCTGGTTGTTTTCCAGATGGCGATGATTCCTGGTAGTTTCCCAAAGGGTGATTTTTCCCGGTAGTTTTCCAGTGGGTGATGTTTCCTGCAAGTTTTCCAGAGAGTTATTTTTCCTGGTAGATGTCCAGATGGTGATGTTTCCTGGTAGATTTCTAGATGTTGATGTTTCCTGGTAGTGTTCCAGATGGTGATGTTTCCTTGTAGTTTTCCAGAGTGTTATTTTTCCAGGTAGTTTTCCAGATGGTGATGATTCCTGGTAGTTTCCCACAGGGTGATTTATCCTCGTAGTATTCCAGAGGGTGATGTTTCCTGGTAGTTTTTTAGAGGGTGATGTTTCCTCGTAGTTTTCCAGAGGGTGTTGTATCCTGGTAATTTTCCAGAGGGTTATTATTCCGGGTAGTTTTCCAGAGGGTGATGTTTCCCGGTAGTTTTCAATATCGTGATGTTTCCTCGTAGTTTTCCAGAGGGTGATTCTTCTTCATAATTTTCCAGATGGTGATGTTTCCTGGAACTTTTCCAGAGGGTGATGTTTCCTGGTAATTTTCCAGATGGCGATGTTTCCTGATAGTTTTCCAGATGGTGATGTTTCCTGGTAGTTTTTTAGAGAGTAATGTTTCCTGGTAGTTTTCCAGATGGTTATGTTTCGTCGGAGATTTGCAGAGTTTGATGATTCCTGCTAGTTTTCCAGAGGGTGATATTTCCTGGTAATTTTCCAGATGGTGATTTTTCCTCTTAGTTTTCCAGATGGTGATGTTTCCTGGTAGTTTTCCAGATGGTGATGTTTCCTGGTAGTTTTACAGAGTGCGATGTTTCCCGTTAGTTTTCCCGATTTTGATGTTTCCTGGCAGTTTTCCAGAGGGTGAGCTTTCTTGGTAGTTTTCCAGATGCTGATGTTTCCTGGTAGTTTTCCAGATGGTGATGCTTCCTGGTAGTTTTCCAGATGGTGAATTTTCCTGGCAGTTTTGCAGAGGGTGATATTTCCCTTTACTTTTCCAAATGGTGATGTTTCCACCTAGTTTTCCAGATGGTGATGTTTCCTTGTAGATTACCAAAGGGTGATGTTAAATGGTAGTTTTCCAGAAGGTGATGTTTCCTGGTAGATTTCCAGATGGTGATGTTTCCTCTTAGTATTTTCAGATGGTGATGTTTCCTGGTAGTTTTCCAAATGTTGATCTTTACTGTTAGTTTTCCAGAGGGTGATGTTTCCTGGTAGTTTTCCAGAGAGGATTTTTTCCTTGGTAGTTTTCCAGATGGCGATGATTCCTGGTAGTTTCCCAGTGGGTGATTTTTCCCTGTTGTTTTCCAGAGTGTTATTTTTCCTGGTAGTTTTCCAGAGGGTGATGTTTCCTGGTAATTTCCCAGAGTGTGTTTTTTCCCTGTAGTTTTCCAGAGGGTGATCTTTCCTGGTAGTTTTCCAGAGGGTGATGTTTCCTGGTAGTTTTCCAGAGGGTGATGTTTCCTGGTAGTTTTCCAGAGGGAGATGTTTCCTGGTTGATTTCTAGATGGTGATGTTTCCTGGTAGTTTTCCAGATGACAATGATTCCTGGTAGTTTCCCAAAGGGTGATTTTTCCCAGTACTTTTCCAGTGGGTGATGTTTCCTGCAAGTTTTCCAGAGGGTTATTTTTCCTGGTAGATGTCCAGATGGTGATGTTTCCTGGTAGTTTTCTAGATGTTGATGTTTCCTGGTAGTGTTCCAGATGGTGATGTTTCCTCGTAGTTTTCCAGAGTGTTATTTTTCCAGGTAGTTTTCCAGATGGCGATGATTCCTGGTAGTTTCCCACAGGGTGATTTATCCTGGTGGTTTTCCAGAGGGTGATGTTTCCTGGTAGTTTTTTAGAGGGTGATGTTTCCTGGTAGTTTTCCAGAGGGTGTTGTATCCTGGTAATTTTCCAGAGGGTTATTATTCCGGGTAGTTTTCCAGAGGGTGATGTTTACTGGTAATTTTCCAGATGGCGATGTTTCCTGATAGTTTCCTAGAGGGTGATGTTTCCTGATAGATTTCCAGAGGGTAATTTTTCCTGGTAGTTTTACAGATGGTGATGTTTCCTTTTAGTTTTCCAGATGGTGATGTTTCCTGGTAGTTTTCCAGAGGGTGATGCTTCTTTTTTGTTTTCCAGAGTGTGATGTTTCCTGGTAGTTTTTAGAGAGTGATGTTTCCTCGTAGTTTTCCAGATGGTGATGTTTCGTCAGAGATTTCCAGAGTTTGATGATTCCTGCTAGTTTTCCAGAGGGTGATATTTCCTGTTAATTTTCCAGATGGTTATGTTTCCTGGTAATTTTCCAGATGGCGCTGTTTCCTGATAGTTTTCCAGAGGGTAATGTTTCCTGGTAGTTTTACAGATGGTGATGTTTCCTTTTAGTTTTCCAGATGGTGATGTTTCCTGGTAGTTTTCCAGAGGGTGATGCTTCTTTTTTGTTTTCCAGAGGGTGATGTTTCCTGGTAGTTTTCCAGAGAGGATTTTTTCCTTGGTAGTTTTCCAGATGGCGATGATTCCTGGTAGTTTCCCAGTGGGTGATTTTTCCTTGTAGATTTCCAGAGGGTGATGTTTCCTGCAAATTTTCCAGAGTGTGATGTTTCCTGTTAGTTATCCAGATGCTGATGTTTCCTGTTAGTTTTCCAAATGGTGATGTTTCCTGGTAGTTTTCCAGAGGGAGATGTTTCCTGGTTCATTTCCAGATGGTAATGTTTCCTCTTAGTTTTCCAGATGGTGATGTTTCCTGATAGTTTTCCACATGTTGATGTTTCCTGGTGGTTTTCCGGAGGGTGATGTTTCCGGTAGTTTTCCAGAGATATATTTTCCCTGGTAGTTTTCCAGATGGTGATGATTGCTGGTAGTTTCCCAAAGGGTGATTTTTCCCAGTAGTTTTCCAATGGGTGATGTTTCCTGCAAGTTTTCCAGAGGGTTATTTTTCCTGGTAGATGTCCAGATGGTGATGTAACCTGGTAGTTTTCTAGATGTTGATGTTTCCTGGTAGTGTTCCAGATGGTGATGTTTCCTCGTAGTTTTCCAGAGTGTTATTTTTCCAGGTAGTTTTCCAGATGGCGATGAATCCTGGTAGTTTCCCACAGGGTGATTTTTCCTGGTGGTTTTCCAGAGGGTGATGTTTCCTGGTAGTTTTTTAGAGGGTGATGTTTCCTGGTAGTTTTCCAGAGGGTGTTGTATCCTGGTAATTTTCCAGAGGGTTATTATTCCGGGTAGTTTTCCACAGGGTGATGTTTCCTGGTAGTTTTCTAAATCGTGATGTTTCCTTGTAGTTTTCCAGAGGGTGATACTTCTTCATAATTTTCCAGATGGTGATGTTTCCTGGGACTTTTCCAGAGGGTGATGTTTCCTGGTAATTTTCCAGATGGCGATGTTTCCTGATAGTTTCCTAGAGGGTGATGTTTCCTGATAGATTTCCAGAGGGTAATGTTTCCTGGTAGTTTTACAGATGGTGATGTTTCCTTTTAGTTTTCCAGATGGTGATGTTTCCTGGTAGTTTTCCAGAGGGTGATGCTTCTTTTTTGTTTTCCAGAGTGTGATGTTTCCTGGTAGTTTTTAGAGAGTGATGTTTCCTCGTAGTTTTCCAGATGGTGATGTTTCGTCAGAGATTTCCAGAGTTTGATGATTCCTGCTAGTTTTCCAGAGGGTGATATTTCCTGTTAATTTTCCAGATGGTGATGTTTCCTGGTAGTTTTCCAGATGGTGATGTTTCCTTTTATTTTTCCAGAGTGTGATATTTCCTGGTAGTTTTCGAAAGGTTGATTTTTCCTGGTTGTTTTCCAGATCGTAATGTTCCTGGTAGTTTTCCAGATGTTGATGTTTCCTGGTAGTTTTCCAGACGGTTAAGATTTCTGGTAGTTTTCCAGAGGGTTATTTTCCCTGGTAGTTTTCCAGAGGGTGTTCTTTCCAGGTAGTTTTCCAGAGGGTTATTGTGCCTTGTAGTTTACCAGAGGGTGATGTTTCCTGGTAGGTTTCTGGACTGTGTTGTTTTCTGGTAGTTTTCCAGAGGGTGATGTTTCCTGATAGTTTTCCAGATAGTGATGTTTCATGCTAGATTTCCAAAGTGTTATTTTGCCTGGTAGTTTTCCAGAGTGTTATTTTTCCTGGTAGTTTTCCAGAGGGTGATGTTTACTGGTAGTTTTCCAGGGGGTGATGTTTCCTGGTAGTTTTCCAGTGGGTTAATTTTCCTGGTAGTTTTCCAGATTTTGATGCTTCATGTTAGGTTTCCAGAGGTTGATCTTTCCTGGTAGATTTCCAGAGGGTTATTTTTCCTGTTAGTTTTCCAGATGCTGATGTTTCCTGTTAGTTTTCCAAAGGGTGATGTTAACTGGTAGATTTCCAGAGCATAATGTTTCCTGGTAGATTTCCAGATGGTGATGTTTCCTCTTAGTTTTCCAGATTGTGATGTTTCCTGGTAGTTTTCCACATGTTGATGTTTACTGTTAGTTTTCCAGAGGGTGATGTTTCCTGGTAGTTTTCCAGAGAGGAGTTTTTCTTTGGTAGTTTTCCAGATGGCGATGATTCCTGGTAGTTTCCCAGTGGGTGATTTTTCCCTGTAGTTTTCCAGAGGGTGATGTTTCCTGCAAATTTTCCAGAGTGTGATGTTTCCTGGTAGATGTCCAGATGGTGATGTTTCCTAGTAGTTTTCTAGATGTTGATGTTTCCTGGTAGTGTTCCAGATGGTGATGTTTCCTGTTAGTTTTCCAAAGGGTGATGTTTCCTGGTAGTTTTCCAGAGGGAGATGTTTCCTGGTTGATTTCTAGATGGTGATGTTTCCTGGTTGTTTTCCAGATGGCGATGATTCCTGGTAGTTTCCCAAAGGGTGATTTTTCCCGGTAGTTTTCCAGTGGGTGATGTTTCCTGCAAGTTTTCCAGAGAGTTATTTTTCCTGGTAGATGTCCAGATGGTGATGTTTCCTGGTAGATTTCTAGATGTTGATGTTTCCTGGTAGTGTTCCAGATGGTGATGTTTCCTTGTAGTTTTCCAGAGTGTTATTTTTCCAGGTAGTTTTCCAGATGGTGATGATTCCTGGTAGTTTCCCACAGGGTGATTTATCCTCGTAGTATTCCAGAGGGTGATGTTTCCTGGTAGTTTTTTAGAGGGTGATGTTTCCTTGTAGTTTTCCAGAGGGTGTTGTATCCTGGTAATTTTCCAGAGGGTTATTATTCCGGGTAGTTTTCCAGAGGGTGATGTTTCCCGGTAGTTTTCAATATCGTGATGTTTCCTCGTAGTTTTCCAGAGGGTGATTCTTCTTCATAATTTTCCAGATGGTCTTGTTTCCTGGAACTTTTCCAGAGGGTGATGTTTCCTGGTAATTTTCCAGATGGCGATGTTTCCTGATAGTTTTCCAGATGGTGATGTTTCCTGGTAGTTTTTCAGAGGGTGATGCTTCTTTTTTGTTTTCCAGAGTGTGATGTTTCCTGGTAGTTTTTTAGAGAGTAATGTTTCCTGGTAGTTTTCCAGATGGTTATGTTTCGTCGGAGATTTGCAGAGTTTGATGATTCCTGCTAGTTTTCCAGAGGGTGATATTTCCTGGTAATTTTCCAGATGGTGATTTTTCCTCTTAGTTTTCCAGATGGTGATGTTTCCTGGAATTTTTCCAGAGTGTGATGTTTCCTGGTAGTTTTCCAGAGGGTGATGTTTCCTGGTAGTTTTCCAGATGGTGATGTTTCCTGGTAGTTTTACAGAGTGCGATGTTTCCCGTTAGTTTTCCCGATTTTGATGTTTCCTGGCAGTTTTCCAGAGGGTGAGCTTTCTTGGTAGTTTTCCAGATGCTGATGTTTCCTGGTAGTTTTCCAGATGGTGATGCTTCCTGGTAGTTTTCCAGATGGTGATTTTTCCTGGCAGTTTTGCAGAGGGTGATATTTCCCTTTACTTTTCCAAATGGTGATGTTTCCACCTAGTTTTCCAGATGGTGATGTTTCCTTGTAGATTACCAAAGGGTGATGTTAAATGGTAGTTTTCCAGAAGGTGATGTTTCCTGGTAGATTTCCAGATGGTGATGTTTCCTCTTAGTTTTTTCAGATGGTGATGTTTCCTGGTAGTTTTCCAAATGTTGATCTTTACTGTTAGTTTTCCAGAGGGTGATGTTTCCTGGTAGTTTTCCAGAGAGGATTTTTTCCTTGGTAGTTTTCCAGATGGCGATGATTCCTGGTAGTTTCCCAGTGGGTGATTTTTCCCTGTTGTTTTCCAGAGTGTTATTTTTCCTGGTAGTTTTCCAGAGGGTGATGTTTCCTGGTAGTTTTCCAGAGGGTGATGTTTCCTGGTAGTTTTCCAGAGGGAGATGTTTCCTGGTTGATTTCTAGATGGTGATGTTTCCTGGTAGTTTTCCAGATGACAATGATTCCTGGTAGTTTCCCAAAGGGTGATTTTTCCCAGTAGTTTTCCAGTGGGTGATGTTTCCTGCAAGTTTTCCAGAGGGTTATTTTTCCTGGTAGATGTCCAGATGGTGATGTTTCCTCGTAGTTTTCTAGATGTTGATGTTTCCTGGTAGTGTTCCAGATGGTGATGTTTCCTCGTAGTTTTCCAGAGTGTTATTTTTCCAGGTAGTTTTCCAGATGGCGATGATTCCTGGTAGTTTCCCACAGGGTGATTTATCCTCGTAGTATTCCAGAGGGTGATGTTTCCTGGTAGTTTTTTAGAGGGTGATGTTTCCTGGTAGTTTTCCAGAGGGTGTTGTATCCTGGTAATTTTCCAGAGGGTTATTATTCCGGGTAGTTTTCCAGAGGGTGATGTTTCCCGGTAGTTTTCAATATCGTGATGTTTCCTCGTAGTTTTCCAGAGGGTGATTCTTCTTCATAATTTTCCAGATGGTGATGTTTCCTGGAACTTTTCCAGAGGGTGATGTTTCCTGGTAATTTTCCAGATGGCGATGTTTCCTGATAGTTTTCCAGATGGTGATGTTTCCTGGTAGTTTTTCAGAGGGTGGTGCTTCTTTTTTGTTTTCCAGAGTGTGATGTTTCCTGGTAGTTTTTTAGAGAGTAATGTTTCCTGGTAGTTTTCCAGATGGTGATGTTTCGTCGGAGATTTCCAGAGTTTGATGATTCCTGCTAGTTTTCCAGAGGGTGATATTTCCTGGTAATTTTCCAGATGGTGATGTTTCCTGTTAGTGTTCCAGATGGTGATGTTTCCTGGAATTTTTCCAGAGTGTGATGTTTCCTGGTAGTTTTCCAGAGGGTGATGTTTCCTTGTAGTTTTCCAGATGGTGATGTTTCCTGGTAGTTTTCCAGAGTGTGATGTTTCCCGTTAGTTTTCCCGATTTTGATGTTTCCTGGCAGTTTTCCAGAGGGTGAGCTTTCTTGGTAGTTTTCCAGATGCTGATGTTTCCTCGTAGTTTTCCAGATGGTGATGCTTCCTGGTAGTTTTCCAGCTGGTGATTTTTCCTGGCAGTTTTGCAGAGGGTGATATTTCCCTTTACTTTTCCAAATGGTGATGCTTCCACCTAGTTTTCCAGATGGTGATGTTTCCTTGTAGATTTCCAAAGGGTGATGTTAACTGGTAGTTTTCCAGAGGGTGATGTTTCCTGGTAGATTTCCAGATGGTGATGTTTCCTCTTTGTTTTCCAGATGGTGATGTTTCCTGGTAGATTTCCAAATGTTGATCTTTACTGTTAGTTTTCCAGAGGGTGATGTTTCCTCGTTGTTTTCCAGAGGGTGATGTTTCCTGGTAATTTTCCAGAGGGTGATGTTTCCTTGTAGTTTTCCAGAGGGTGATGTTTCCCTGTAGTTTTCCAGATGGTGATGTTTCCTGGTAGTTTCCAGAGAGTGATTTTTCCCTATAGTTTTCCAGGTGGTGATTTTTCCGGGTAGTTTTCTTGATGGTGATGTTTCCTTGTAATTTTCCAAAGGATGATGTTTCCTGGTAGTTTTCCAGATGGTGATGTTTCCTGATAATTTTCCAGAGGATTATCAATCCCTGTAGTTTTTCAGAGTGTGATGTTCTCTGTTAGATTTCCAGAGGATGATGTTTCCTGGTAGTTTTCCAGATGGTGATGTTTCCTAACAGTTATCCAGATGATGATGTTTCCTGTTAGTTTTCCAAAGGGTGATGTTTCCTGGTCGTTTTCCAGAGGGTGATGTTTCCTGGTAGTTTTCCAGATGTTGATGTTTCCTGTTAGATTTCCAGATGGTGATTTTTCCTGTAAGTTTTCCACATATTGATATTTCGTGGTATATTTCCAGAGTGTGATGTTTCCTGGTAGTTTTCCAAAAGGATATTTTCCCTGGTAGATTTGCAGAGGGTGTCATTTCCAGGCAGTTTTCCAGAGGGTGATTTTTCCTCGTAGGTTTCCGGATGGTGATGTTTCCTGGTAGTTTTCTAGATGTTGATGTTTCCTGGTAGTGTTCCAGATGGTGATGTTTCCTCGTAGTTTTCCAGTGGATTGTTTTGCCTGGTAGTCTTCCAGAGGGTTATGTTTCCTGGTAGTTTTCCTGAAGTTTATTTTCCCTGGTAGTTTTCCAGAGGGTGATGTTTCCTGGTAGTTTTCCAGATGGTGATGTTTCATGGTAGATTTCCAGTGGGTTATTTTGCCTGGTTAGTTTTCCAGAGGGTTATTTTTCCTGGTAGATTTCCAGAGGGTGATATTTCCTGATAGTTTTCCTAAGGGTGATCTTTCCTGATAGTTTTCCAGTGGGTTAATTTTCCTGGTAGTTTTCCAGATTTTCATGCTTCATGTTAGGTTTCCAGAGGGTGATGTTTCCTGGTCGTTTTCCAGATGGTGATAATTCCTTGTAGTTTTCGAGATGTTGATGTTTCCTGGTAGTTTTCCAGATGTTGATGTTTCCTGGTAGTGTTCCAGATAGTGATATTTCCTGGTAGTTTTCCAGAAGTTTATTTTTCCTGGTAGTTTTCCTGATGTTGATGTTTCCTGGTAGTTTTCCAGAGGGTTATGTTTCCTCGTAGTTTACAAGACGATTATTTCCCCTGGTATTTTTCCAGAGTGTGTTGATTCCTGGTTGTTTTGCAGAGGGTGATGTTTCCTGTTTGTTTTCCAGGTGGTGATGTTTCCTGGTAGTTTTCTAGAGGGCGATGTTTCCTGGTAGTTTTCCAGATCATAATGTTCCTGCTAGTTTTCCAGATGGTGATGTTTCCTGGTAGGTTTCCAGAGGGTAAAGTTTTCTGGTAGTTTTCCAGATGGTGATGTTTCATGGTAGTTTTCTGGATGATTATATTTCCTGCTTGTTATCCAGATGGTGATGTTTCCTGGTAGTTACCCAGAAGGTGATTTTTCCCTGTAGATTTCCAGAGGGTGATGTTTCCTGGTACTTTTCCAGATGGTGATGTTTCCTGGAATTTTTCCAGAGTGTGATGTTTCCTTGAATTTTTCCAGAGTGTGATGTTTCCTGGAAGTTTTCCAGAGGGTTATGTTTCCTCGTAGTTTACAAGACGATTATTTTCCCTTGTAGTTTTCCAGAGTGTGTTGATTCCTGGTAGTTTTGCAGAGGGTCATGTTTCCTGTTAGTTTTCCAGGTGGTGAGGTTTCCTGGTAGTTTTCTAGAGGGTGATGTTTCCTGGTAGTTTTCCAGATCATAATGTTCCTGCTAGTTTTCCAGTTGGTGATGTTTCCTGGTAGTTTTCCAGAGGGTAAAGTTTTCTGGTAGTTTTCCAGAGTGTTTTGTTTCCTGATGGGTTTCCAGTAGGTTATTTTGCCTGGTTGTTTTCCAGATGGTGATGTTTCCTGGTAGTTTTCTGGATGATTATATTTCCTGCTTGTTATCCAGATGGTGATGTTTCCTGGTAGTTACCCAGAAGGTGATTTTTCCCTGTAGTTATCCAGAGGATGATGTTTCCTGGTAGTTTTCCAGAGGGTGATGTTTCCTGTAAATTTTCCAGTGGGTTATTTTTCCTGGTGGTTTTCCAGATAGTGATGTTTCCTGATAGTTTTCCAGAGGGTGATATTTCCTTGTAGTTTTCCAGAGTGTGTTGTTTCCTGGCAGTTTTCCAGAGGGTGTTGTTTCCTGTTAGTTTTCCAGAGGGTGATGTTTCCTGGTAGTTTTCCAGATGGTGATGTTTCCTGGTAGTTTTCCAGATGTTGATGTTGCCTGGTAGTTTTCCAGAGGGCGATGTTTCCTTGTCGTTTTCCAGAGGGATATTTTCCCTCGTAGTTTTGCCGAGGGTGTTGTTTCCTGGTAATTTTCCAGAGGGTGATGTTTACAGGTAGTTTTCCAGCAGATTATTTTTCCTCGTAGATTTCCAGATGGTGATGTTTCCTGGTAGTATTCCGGATGTTGATGTTTCCTGGTAGTTTTCCAGATTGTGATGTTTCCTGGTAGTTTTCCAGAGGGTTATTTTTCCTGGTAGTTTTCAAGATGGTCATGTTTCCATGTAGTTTTCCAGAGTTTTATTTTACCTGGTAGTTTTCCAGAGGGTGATATTCCCTTGTAATATTCCAGAGTGTGATGTTTCCTGGTAGATTTCCGGAGGGTGATGTTTCCTGGTAGTTTTCCAGAGAGTGATGTTTCCTGGTAGTTTTCCAGATGGTGATGTTTCATGGTAGATTTCCAGAGGGTGATGTTTCCTGGTAGTTTTCCAGAGGGTGATGTTTCCTGGTAGTTTTCCAGAAGGTTAATTTTCCTTGTAGTTTTCCAGATGGTGATGCTTCATGTTAGGTTTCCAGAGGGTGATGTTTCCTGGTAGTTTTCCAGAGGGTGATGATTCCTCGTATTTTTGCAGAGGGTGATGTTTCCTGTTACTTTTCCAGATGCTGATTTTTCCTGTTAGTTTTCCAGAGTGTGAAGTTTCCTGGTAGTTTTCCAGAGGGTGATGTTTCCTGGTAGTGTTCCAAATGATGATGTTTCCTGTTAGTTTTCCAGATGGTGATTTTTCCTAGTTGTTTTCCAGAGGGTGATGTTTCCTGGTAGTTTTCCAGCGGATCATTTTTCCTGGTAATTTCCCAGAGGGTGATTTTTCCTGGTCGTTTTCCAGAGGGTGATGTTTCCTGTTAGTTTTCCAGAGCATGATGTTTCCTGTAAATTTTCCAGAGGGCTATTTTTCCTGGTGCTTTTCCAGATGGTGATGTTTCCTGGTAGTTTTCCAGAGGGTGATATTTCCTTGTAGTTTTCCAGAGTGTGTTGTTTCCTCTCAGTATTCCAGAGGGTGATGTTTTACTGGTAGTTTTCCACAGGGTGATGTTTCCTGGTAGCTTTCCAGATGGTGATGTTTCCTGGTAGATTTCCAGAGGGTTATTTTTCCTGGTAGTTTTCCAGAGGGTGATGTTTCCTTGTAGTTTTCCAGATGGTGATTTTTTCTGGTAGTTTTCCAGATGTTGATGTTGCCTGGTAGTTTTCCAGAGGGCGATGTCTCCTGGTCGTTTTCCAGAGGGATATTTTCCCTGGTAGTTTTCCAGAGGGTGATGTTTCCTGATAATTTTCCAGAGGATTATCAATCCCTGTAGTTTTTCAGAGTGTGATGTTCTCTGTTAGATTTCCAGAGGATGATGTTTGCTGGTAGTTTTCCAGATGGTGATGTTTCCTAACAGTTATCCAGATGATGATGTTTCCTGTTTGTTTTCCAAAGGGTGATGTTTCCTGGTCGTTTTCTAGATGTTGATGTTTCCTGGTAGTGTTCCAGATGGTGATGTTTCCTCATAGTTTTCCAGTGGATTGTTTTGCCTGGTAGTCTTCCAGAGGGTTATGTTTCCTGGTAGTTTTCCTGAAGTTTATTTTCCCTGGTAGTTTTCCAGAGGGTGATGTTTCCTGGTAGTTTTCCAGATGGTGATGTTTCATGGTAGATTTCCAGTGGGTTATTTTGCCTGGTTAGTTTTCCAGAGGGTTATTTTTCCTGGTAGATTTCCAGAGGGTGATATTTCCTGATAGTTTTCCTAAGGGTGATCTTTCCTGGTAGTTTTCCAGTGGGTTAATTTTCCTGGTAGTTTTCCAGATTTTCATGCTTCATGTTAGGTTTCCAGAGGGTGATGTTTCCTGGTCGTTTTCCAGATGGTGATAATTCCTTGTAGTTTTCGAGATGTTGATGTTTCCTGGTAGTTTTCCAGATGTTGATGTTTCCTGTTAGATTTCCAGATGGTGATTTTTCCTGTAAGTTTTCCACATATTGATATTTCGTGGTATATTTCCAGAGTGTGATGTTTCCTGGTAGTTTTCCAAAAGGATATTTTCCCTGGTAGATTTGCAGAGGGTGTCATTTCCAGGCAGTTTTCCAGAGGGTGATTTTTCCTCGTAGATTTCCGGATGGTGATGTTTCTTGGTAGTTTTCTAGATGTTGATGTTTCCTGGTAGTGTTCCAGATGGTGATGTTTCCTCGTAGTTTTCCAGTGGATTGTTTTGCCTGGTAGTCTTCCAGAGGGTTATGTTTCCTGGTAGTTTTCCTGAAGTTTATTTTCCCTGGTAGTTTTCCAGAGGGTGATGTTTCCTGGTAGTTTTCCAGATGGTGATGTTTCATGGTAGATTTCCAGTGGGTTATTTTGCCTGGTTAGTTTTCCAGAGGGTTATTTTTCCTGGTAGATTTCCAGAGGGTGATATTTCCTGATAGTTTTCCTAAGGGTGATCTTTCCTGATAGTTTTCCAGTGGGTTAATTTTCCTGGTAGTTTTCCAGATTTTCATGCTTCATGTTAGGTTTCCAGAGGGTGATGTTTCCTGGTCGTTTTCCAGATGGTGATAATTCCTTGTAGTTTTCGAGATGTTGATGTTTCCTGGTAGTTTTCCAGATGTTGATGTTTCCTGGTAGTGTTCCAGATAGTGATATTTCCTGGTAGTTTTCCAGAAGTTTATTTTTCCTGGTAGTTTTCCTGATGTTGATGTTTCCTGGTAGTTTTCCAGAGGGTTATGTTTCCTCGTAGTTTACAAGACGATTATTTTCCCTGGTATTTTTCCAGAGTGTGTTGATTCCTGGTTGTTTTGCAGAGGGTGATGTTTCCTGTTTGTTTTCCAGGTGGTGATGTTTCCTGGTAGTTTTCTAGAGGGCGATGTTTCCTGGTAGTTTTCCAGATCATAATGTTCCTGCTAGTTTTCCAGATGGTGATGTTTCCTGGTAGGTTTCCAGAGGGTAAAGTTTTCTGGTAGTTTTCCAGATGGTGATGTTTCATGGTAGTTTTCTGGATGATTATATTTCCTGCTTGTTATCCAGATGGTGATGTTTCCTGGTAGTTACCCAGAAGGTGATTTTTCCCTGTAGATTTCCAGAGGGTGATGTTTCCTGGTACTTTTCCAGATGGTGATGTTTCCTGGAATTTTTCCAGAGTGTGATGTTTCCTTGAATTTTTCCAGAGTGTGATGTTTCCTGGAAGTTTTCCAGAGGGTTATGTTTCCTCGTAGTTTACAAGACGATTATTTTCCCTTGTAGTTTTCCAGAGTGTGTTGATTCCTGGTAGTTTTGCAGAGGGTCATGTTTCCTGTTTGTTTTCCAGGTGGTGAGGTTTCCTGGTAGTTTTCTAGAGGGCGATGTTTCCTGGTAGTTTTCCAGATCATAATGTTCCTGCTAGTTTTCCAGATGGTGATGTTTCCTGGTAGTTTTCCAGAGGGTAAAGTTTTCTGGTAGTTTTCCAGAGTGTTTTGTTTCCTGATGGGTTTCCAGTGGGTTATTTTGCCTGGTTGTTTTCCAGATGGTGATGTTTCCTGGTAGTTTTCTGGATGATTATATTTCCTGCTTGTTATCCAGATGGTGATGTTTCCTGGTAGTTACCCAGAAGGTGATTTTTCCCTGTAGTTATCCAGAGGATGATGTTTCCTGGTAGTTTTCCAGAGGGTGATGTTTCCTGTAAATTTTCCAGTGGGTTATTTTTCCTGGTGGTTTTCCAGATAGTGATGTTTCCTGATAGTTTTCCAGAGGGTGATATTTCCTTGTAGTTTTCCAGAGTGTGTTGTTTCCTGGCAGTTTTCCAGAGGGTGTTGTTTCCTGTTAGTTTTCCAGAGGGTGATGTTTCCTGGTAGTTTTCCAGATGGTGATGTTTCCTGGTAGTTTTCCAGATGTTGATGTTGCCTGGTAGTTTTCCATAGGGCGATGTTTCCTTGTCGTTTTCCAGAGGGATATTTTCCCTCGTAGTTTTGCCGAGGGTGTTGTTTCCTGGTAATTTTCCAGAGGGTGATGTTTACAGGTAGTTTTCCAGCAGATTATTTTTCCTCGTAGATTTCCAGATGGTGATGTTTCCTGGTAGTATTCCGGATGTTGATGTTTCCTGGTAGTTTTCCAGATTGTGATGTTTCCTGGTAGTTTTCCAGAGGGTTATTTTTCCTGGTAGTTTTCAAGATGGTCATGTTTCCATGTAGTTTTCCAGAGTTTTATTTTACCTGGTAGTTTTCCAGAGGGTGATATTCCCTTGTAGTATTCCAGAGTGTGATGTTTCCTGGTAGATTTCCGGAGGGTGATGTTTCCTGGTAGTTTTCCAGAGAGTGATGTTTCCTGGTAGTTTTCCAGATGGTGATGTTTCATGGTAGATTTCCAGAGGGTGATGTTTCCTGGTAGTTTTCCAGAGGGTGATGTTTCCTGGTAGTTTTCCAGAAGGTTAATTTTCCTTGTAGTTTTCCAGATGGTGATGCTTCATGTTAGGTTTCCAGAGGGTGATGTTTCCTGGTAGTTTTCCAGAGGGTGATGTTTCCTCGTATTTTTGCAGAGGGTGATGTTTCCTGTTACTTTTCCAGATGCTGATTTTTCCTGTTAGTTTTCCAGAGTGTGAAGTTTCCTGGTAGTTTTCCAGAGGGTGATGTTTCCTGGTAGTGTTCCAAATGATGATGTTTCCTGTTAGTTTTCCAGATGGTGATTTTTCCTAGTTGTTTTCCAGAGGGTGATGTTTCCTGGTAGTTTTCCAGCGGATCATTTTTCCTGGTAATTTCCCAGAGGGTGATTTTTCCTGGTCGTTTTCCAGAGGGTGATGTTTCCTGTTAGTTTTCCAGAGCATGATGTTTCCTGTAAATTTTCCAGAGGGCTATTTTTCCTGGTGCTTTTCCAGATGGTGATGTTTCCTGGTAGTTTTCCAGAGGGTGATATTTCCTTGTAGTTTTCCAGAGTGTGTTGTTTCCTCTCAGTATTCCAGAGGGTTGTTTTACTGGTAGTTTTCCACAGGGTGATGTTTCCTGGTAGCTTTCCAGATGGTGATGTTTCCTGGTAGATTTCCAGAGGGTTATTTTTCCTGGTAGTTTTCCAGAGGGTGATGTTTCCTTGTAGTTTTCCAGATGGTGATTTTTTCTGGTAGTTTTCCAGATGTTGATGTTGCCTGGTAGTTTTCCAGAGGGCGATGTCTCCTGGTCGTTTTCCAGAGGGATATTTTCCCTGGTAGTTTTCCAGAGGGTGATGTTTCCTGATAATTTTCCAGAGGATTATCAATCCCTGTAGTTTTTCAGAGTGTGATGTTCTCTGTTAGATTTCCAGAGGATGATGTTTGCTGGTAGTTTTCCAGATGGTGATGTTTCCTAACAGTTATCCAGATGATGATGTTTCCTGTTTGTTTTCCAAAGAGTGATGTTTCCTGGTCGTTTTCCAGAGGGTGATGTTTCCTGGTAGTTTTCCAGATGTTGATGTTTCCTGTTAGATTTCCAGATGGTGATTTTTCCTGTAAGTTTTCCACATATTGATGTTTCGTGGTATATTTCCAGAGTGTGATGTTTCCTGGTAGTTTTCCAAAAGGATATTTTCCCTGGTAGATTTGCAGAGGGTGTCATTTCCAGGCAGTTTTCCAGAGGGTGATTTTTCCTCGTAGATTTCCGGATGGTGATGTTTCCTGGTAGTTTTCTAGATGTTGATGTTTCCTGGTAGTGTTCCAGATGGTGATGTTTCCTCGTAGTTTTCCAGTGGCTTGTTTTGCCTGGTAGTCTTCCAGAGGGTTATGTTTCCTGGTAGTTTTCCTGAAGTTTATTTTCCCTGGTAGTTTTCCAGAGGGTGATGTTTCCTGTTACTTTTCCAGATGCTGATTTTTCCTGTTAGTTTTCCAGAGTGTGAAGTTTCCTGGTAGTTTTCCAGAGGGTGATGTTTCCTGGTAGTGTTCCAAATGATGATGTTTCCTGTTAGTTTTCCAGATGGTGATTTTTCCTAGTTGTTTTCCAGAGGGTGATGTTTCCTGGTAGTTTTCCAGCGGATCATTTTTCCTGGTAATTTCCCAGAGGGTGATTTTTCCTGGTCGTTTTCCAGAGGGTGATGTTTCCTGTTAGTTTTCCAGAGCATGATGTTTCCTGTAAATTTTCCAGAGGGCTATTTTTCCTGGTGCTTTTCCAGATGGTGATGTTTCCTGGTAGTTTTCCAGAGGGTGATATTTCCTTGTAGTTTTCCAGAGTGTGTTGTTTCCTCTCAGTATTCCAGAGGGTTGTTTTACTGGTAGTTTTCCACAGGGTGATGTTTCCTGGTAGCTTTCCAGATGGTGATGTTTCCTGGTAGATTTCCAGAGGGTTATTTTTCCTGGTAGTTTTCCAGAGGGTGATGTTTCCTTGTAGTTTTCCAGATGGTGATTTTTTCTGGTAGTTTTCCAGATGTTGATGTTGCCTGGTAGTTTTCCAGAGGGCGATGTCTCCTGGTCGTTTTCCAGAGGGATATTTTCCCTGGTAGTTTTCCAGAGGGTGATGTTTCCTGATAATTTTCCAGAGGATTATCAATCCCTGTAGTTTTTCAGAGTGTGATGTTCTCTGTTAGATTTCCAGAGGATGATGTTTGCTGGTAGTTTTCCAGATGGTGATGTTTCCTAACAGTTATCCAGATGATGATGTTTCCTGTTTGTTTTCCAAAGAGTGATGTTTCCTGGTCGTTTTCCAGAGGGTGATGTTTCCTGGTAGTTTTCCAGATGTTGATGTTTCCTGTTAGATTTCCAGATGGTGATTTTTCCTGTAAGTTTTCCACATATTGATGTTTCGTGGTATATTTCCAGAGTGTGATGTTTCCTGGTAGTTTTCCAAAAGGATATTTTCCCTGGTAGATTTGCAGAGGGTGTCATTTCCAGGCAGTTTTCCAGAGGGTGATTTTTCCTCGTAGATTTCCGGATGGTGATGTTTCCTGGTAGTTTTCTAGATGTTGATGTTTCCTGGTAGTGTTCCAGATGGTGATGTTTCCTCGTAGTTTTCCAGTGGCTTGTTTTGCCTGGTAGTCTTCCAGAGGGTTATGTTTCCTGGTAGTTTTCCTGAAGTTTATTTTCCCTGGTAGTTTTCCAGAGGGTGATGTTTCCTGGTAGTTTTCCAGATGGTGATGTTTCATGGTAGATTTCCAGTGGGTTATTTTGCCTGGTTAGTTTTCCAGAGGGTTATTTTTCCTGGTAGATTTCCAGAGGGTGATATTTCCTGATAGTTTTCCTAAGGGTGATCTTTCCTGGTAGTTTTCCAGTGGGTTAATTTTCCTGGTAGTTTTCCAGATTTTCATGCTTCATGTTAGGTTTCCAGAGGGTGATGTTTCCTGGTCGTTTTCCAGATGGTGATAATTCCTTGTAGTTTTCGAGATGTTGATGTTTCCTGGTAGTTTTCCAGATGTTGATGTTTCCTGTTAGATTTCCAGATGGTGATTTTTCCTGTAAGTTTTCCACATATTGATATTTCGTGGTATATTTCCAGAGTGTGATGTTTCCTGGTAGTTTTCCAAAAGGATATTTTCCCTGGTAGATTTGCAGAGGGTGTCATTTCCAGGCAGTTTTCCAGAGGGTGATTTTTCCTCGTAGATTTCCGGATGGTGATGTTTCCTGGTAGTTTTCTAGATGTTGATGTTTCCTGGTAGTGTTCCAGATGGTGATGTTTCCTCGTAGTTTTCCAGTGGATTGTTTTGCCTGGTAGTCTTCCAGAGGGTTATGTTTCCTGGTAGTTTTCCTGAAGTTTATTTTCCCTGGTAGTTTTCCAGAGGGTGATGTTTCCTGGTAGTTTTCCAGATGGTGATGTTTCATGGTAGATTTCCAGTGGGTTATTTTGCCTGGTTAGTTTTCCAGAGGGTTATTTTTCCTGGTAGATTTCCAGAGGGTGATATTTCCTGATAGTTTTCCTAAGGGTGATCTTTCCTGGTAGTTTTCCAGTGGGTTAATTTTCCTGGTAGTTTTCCAGATTTTCATGCTTCATGTTAGGTTTCCAGAGGGTGATGTTTCCTGGTCGTTTTCCAGATGGTGATAATTCCTTGTAGTATTCGAGATGTTGATGTTTCCTGGTAGTGTTCCAGATAGTGATATTTCCTGGTAGTTTTCCAGAAGTTTATTTTTCCTGGTAGTTTTCCTGATGTTGATGTTTCCTGGTAGTTTTCCAGAGGGTTATGTTTCCTCGTAGTTTACAAGACGATTATTTTCCCTGGTAGTTTTCCAGAGTGTGTTGATTCCTGGTTGTTTTGCAGAGGGTGATGTTTCCTGTTTGTTTTCCAGGTGGTGATGTTTCCTGGTAGTTTTCTAGAGGGCGATGTTTCCTGGTAGTTTTCCAGATCATAATGTTCCTGCTAGTTTTCCAGATGGTGATGTTTCCTGGTAGGTTTCCAGAGGGTAAAGTTTTCTGGTAGTTTTCCAGATGGTGATGTTTCATGGTAGTTTTCTGGATGATTATATTTCCTGCTTGTTATCCAGATGGTGATGTTTCCTGGTAGTTACCCAGAAGGTGATTTTTCCCTGTAGATTTCCAGAGGGTGATGTTTCCTGGTACTTTTCCAGATGGTGATGTTTCCTGGAATTTTTCCAGAGTGTGATGTTTCCTTGAATTTTTCCAGAGTGTGATGTTTCCTGGAAGTTTTCCAGAGGGTTATGTTTCCTCGTAGTTTACAAGACGATTATTTTCCCTTGTAGTTTTCCAGAGTGTGTTGATTCCTGGTAGTTTTGCAGAGGGTCATGTTTCCTGTTTGTTTTCCAGGTGGTGAGGTTTCCTGGTAGTTTTCTAGAGGGCGATGTTTCCTGGTAGTTTTCCAGATCATAATGTTCCTGCTAGTTTTCCAGATGGTGATGTTTCCTGGTAGTTTTCCAGAGGGTAAAGTTTTCTGGTAGTTTTCCAGAGTGTTTTGTTTCCTGATGGGTTTCCAGTGGGTTATTTTGCCTGGTTGTTTTCCAGATGGTGATGTTTCCTGGTAGTTTTCTGGATGATTATATTTCCTGCTTGTTATCCAGATGGTGATGTTTCCTGGTAGTTACCCAGAAGGTGATTTTTCCCTGTAGTTATCCAGAGGATGATGTTTCCTGGTAGTTTTCCAGAGGGTGATGTTTCCTGTAAATTTTCCAGTGGGTTATTTTTCCTGGTGGTTCTCCAGATAGTGATGTTTCCTGATAGTTTTCCAGAGGGTGATATTTCCTTGTAGTTTTCCAGAGTGTGTTGTTTCCTGGCAGTTTTCCAGAGGGTGTTGTTTCCTGTTAGTTTTCCAGAGGGTGATGTTTCCTGGTAGTTTTCCAGATGGTGATGTTTCCTGGTAGTTTTCCAGATGTTGATGTTGCCTGGTAGTTTTCCATAGGGCGATGTTTCCTTGTCGTTTTCCAGAGGGATATTTTCCCTCGTAGTTTTGCCGAGGGTGTTGTTTCCTGAAAATTTTCCAGAGGGTGATGTAATCTGGTAGTTTTCCAGATGGTGATGTTTCATGGTAGATTTCCAGAGGGTGATGTTTCCTGGTAGTTTTCCAGAGGGTGATGTTTCCTGGTAGTTTTCCAGAAGGTTAATTTTCCTTGTAGTTATCCAGATGGTGATGCTTCATGTTAGGTTTCCAGAGGGTGATGTTTCCTGGTAGTTTTCCAGAGGGTGATGTTTCCTCGTATTTTTGCAGAGGGTGATGTTTCCTGTTACTTTTCCAGATGCTGATTTTTCCTGTTAGTTTTCCAGAGTGTGAAGTTTCCTGGTAGTTTTCCAGAGGGTGATGTTTCCTGGTAGTGTTCCAAATGATGATGTTTCCTGTTAGTTTTCCAGATGGTGATTTTTCCTAGTTGTTTTCCAGAGGGTGATGTTTCCTGGTAGTTTTCCAGCGGATCATTTTTCCTGGTAATTTCCCAGAGGGTGATTTTTCCTGGTCGTTTTCCAGAGGGTGATGTTTCCTGTTAGTTTTCCAGAGCATGATGTTTCCTGTAAATTTTCCAGAGGGCTATTTTTCCTGGTGCTTTTCCAGATGGTGATGTTTCCTGGTAGTTTTCCAGAGGGTGATATTTCCTTGTAGTTTTCCAGAGTGTGTTGTTTCCTCTCAGTATTCCAGAGGGTGATGTTTTACTGGTAGTTTTCCACAGGGTGATGTTTCCTGGTAGCTTTCCAGATGGTGATGTTTCCTGGTAGATTTCCAGAGGGTTATTTTTCCTGGTAGTTTTCCAGAGGGTGATGTTTCCTTGTAGTTTTCCAGATGGTGATTTTTTCTGGTAGTTTTCCAGATGTTGATGTTGCCTGGTAGTTTTCCAAAGGGCGATGTCTCCTGGTCGTTTTCCAGAGGGATATTTTCCCTGGTAGTTTTCCAGAGGGTGATGTTTCCTGGTACTTTTACAGAGGATGATGTTCCCTGTTAGTATTCCAGATTGTGATTTTTCCTGTTAGTTTTCCAGAGTGTGATTTTTTTTTGCAGTTTTCCAGAGGGTGATGTTTCCTGGTAGTTTTCCGAATGATGATGTTTCCTGTTAGTTTTCCAGATGGTGATGTTTCCTGGTTGTATTCCAGGGGGTGATGTTTCCATGTTGTTTTCCAGAGGTTTATTTTGCCTGGTAGTTTTCCAGAGGGTAATATTTACTTGTAGTATTCCAGAGTGTCATGTTTCCTGGTATTTATCAAGAGGGTGATGATTCCTGGTAGTTTTCCAGACGATGATGTTTCATGGTAGATTTCCAGAGGGTGACTTTTCCTTGTAGTTTTCCAGATCATGATGCTTCATTTTAGGTTTCCAGAGGGTGATGTTTCCTGGTAGTTTTCCAGAGGGATATTTTTCCTTGTAGTTTTCCAGAGGGTGATGTTTCCTGTTAGTTTTCCAGATGCTGATGTTTCCTGGTAGTTTTCCAGAGTGTGATGTTTCCTGGTAGAATTCCTGAGGGTTATTTTTCCTGGTAGTTTTCCATCTGGTGATGTTTCCTGGTAGTTTTCCAGAGGGTGATGTTTCATGCTTGATTTCCAGAGGGTTGTTTTTCCTGGTAGTTTTCCAGAGTGTGATGTTTCCTGGTAGATTTCCAGATTTTGATGCTTCATGTTAGGTTTCCAGCGGATCATGTTTCCTGGTAGTTTTCCAGAGGGTGTTGTTTCCAGGTAGTTTTCCAGATGTTGACGTTTCCTGTTAGTTTTCAAGATGCTGAAGTCTCCTCTTAGTTTTCCAAAGTGTGATGTTTCCTGGTAGTTTTCCAGAGGGTGATGTTTCCTGGTAGATTTCCAGATGGTGATGTTTCCTGGTACTTTTTCACACGTTGATGTTTCCTGGTAGTTTTCCAGAGGGTGAAGTTTCCTGGTAGTTTTCCAGAGGGATATTTTCCCTGGTAGTATTCAGATGGCAATGATTTCTGGTAGTTTCCCAGAGGGTGATTTTTCCCTGTAGTTTTCCAGAGGGTAATGTTTCCTGGTAGTTTTCCAGATGGTGATGTTTCCTGTTAGTTTTCCTGATGCTGAAGTTTCCAAATATTTTTCCAGATGGTGATGCTTCCTGGTAGTTTTCCTGATTTTGATGCTTCATGTTAGGTTTCCAGCGGGTGATGTTTCCTGGTAGTTTTCCAGAGGGTTATTTATCCTGGTAATTTTCCATCGGGTGATGTTTCCTGGTAGTTTTAAAGAAGGTGATGTTTCCTGTTAGTTTTCCAGATGCTGATGATGCCTGTTAGTTTTCCAGATGGTGATGTTTCCTGGAAGTTTTCCAGAGGGTGATGTTTCCTTGTAGTTTCCCAGAGGGATATTCTCCCAGGTAGTTTTCCACAAGGTGATGATTCCTGGTAGTTTCCCAGAGGTTGAGTTTTCCCTGTAGATTTCCAATGGGTGATGTTTCCAGCAAATTTTCCGGAGGGTTATTTTTCCTGGTAGTTTTCCAGAGTGTGATGTTTCCTGCTAGTTTTGCAGGTGGTGATGTTTCCTGGTAGTTTTCCAGAGGGTGATGTTTCCTTGTAGTTTTCCAGAGGGTGTTGTTTCCAGGTAGTTTTCCAGATGTTGACGTTTCCTGGTAGTTTTCCAGAGGGTTATGTTTCCTAATAGTTTTCCAGAGAGTTATTTTCCCTGGTAGTTTTCCAGGGGGTTTTGTTTTCTGTTCGTTTTCCAGAGGGTGATGTTTCCTGGTAGTTTTCCAGATGGTGATGTTTCCTGGCAGTTTTCCAGATGGCATTGTTTCCTGGTAGTTTTCCAGATGATGTTGTTTCCAGTTGGGTTTCCAGAGTGTGATGTTTTCTGGTAGATTTCCTGAGGGTTATTTTTCCTGGTAGTTTTCCAGAGGGTGATGTTTCATGGTAGTTTGCCAGAGGGTGATGTTTCCTGGTAGTTTGCCAGGGGGTTAATTTTCCTTGTAGTTTTCCAGATGGTGATGCTTCATGTTAGGTTTCCAGAGGGTGATGTTTCCTAGTAGTTTTCCAGAGGGTTATTTTTCCTTATAGTTTTCCAGAGGGTGATGTTTCCTGGTAGTTTTCCAGAGGGTGATGTTTCCTGGTAGATTTCCAGAGGGTTAATTTTCCTTGTAGTATTCCAGATGGTGATGCTTCATGTTAGTTTTCCAGAGGGTGATGTTTCCTCATATTTTTGCAGCGGGTGATGTTTCCTGTTAGTTTTCCAGATGCTGATTTTTCCTGTTAGTTTTCCAGAATGTGAAGTTTCCTGGTAGTTTTCCAGAGGGTGATCTTTCCTGGTAGTGTTCCAAATGATGATGTTTCCTGTTAGTTTTCCAGATGGTGATTTTTCCTAGTTGTTTTCCAGAGGGTGATGTTTCATGGTAGTTTTCCAGCGGATCATTTTTCCTGGTAATTTCCCAGAGGGTGATTATTCCTGGTAGTTTTCCACAGGGTGATGTTTCCTGGTAGTTTTCCAGAGGGTGATGTTTCCTGTAAATTTTCCAGAGGGTTATTTTTCCTGGTGCTTTTCCAGATGGTGATGTTTCCTGGTAGTTTTCCAGAGGGTGATATTTCCTTGTAGTTTTCCAGAGTGTGTTGTTTCCTCTCAGTATTCCAGAGGGTGATGTTTCCTGGTAGTATTCCAGGAGGTTATTTTTCCTGGTAGTTTTCCAGAGGGTGATGTTTCCTTGTGGTTTTCCAGATGGTGATTTTTTCTGGTAGTTTTCCAGATGTTGATGTTGCCTGGTAGTTTTCCAGAGGGCGATGTTTCCTGGTCGTTTTCCAGAGGGATATTCTCCCTGGTAGATTTCCCGAGGGTGTTGTTTCCTGGTAATTTTCCAGAGGGTGATGTTTACAGGTAGTTTTCCAGCGGAGTATTTTTCCTGGTAGATTTCCAGATGGTGATGTTTCCTGGTAGTATTCCAGATGTTGATGTTTCTTGGTAGTTTTCCAGATGGTGATGTTTCCTGGTAGTTTTCCAGAGGGCTATTTTTCCTGGTAGTTTTCCAGAGTGTGATGTTTCCTGGTAGTTTTCCAAAGGGTTATGTTTCCTGAAAGTTTTCCGAATGATGAAGTTTCCTGTTAGTTTTCAAGATGGTGATGTTTCCTGGTTGTATTCCAGAGGGTGATGTTTCCTGGTAGTTTTCCAGCGGATTATTTTTCCTGGCAGTTTCCCAGAGGGTGATTTTTCCCTGTAGTTTTCCAGAGGATGATGTTTCCTGGTAGTTTTCCAGAGGGTGATGTTTCCTGTAAATTTTCCAGTGGGTTATTTTTCCTGGTAGTTTTCCAGTTGGTGATGTTTCCTTATAGTTTTCCAGAGGGTGATATTTCCTTCTGTTTTCCAGAGTGTGTTGTTCCCTGTTAGTTTTCCAGAGGGTGTTGTTTCCTGTTAGTTTTCCAGAGGGTGATGTTTCCGGGTAGTTTTCCAGATGGTGATGTTTCCTGGTAGTTTTCCAGATGTTGATGTTGCCTGGTAGTTTTCCAGAGGGTGATGTTTCCTGGTCGTTTTCCAGAGGGATATTTTCCCTGGTAGTTTTGCCGAGGGTGTTGTTTCCTGGTAATTTTCCAGAGGGTGATGTTTACAGGTAGTTTTCCAGCGGATTATTTTTCCTGGTAGATTTCCAGATGGTTATGTTTCCTGGTAGTATTCCAGATGTTGATGTTTCCTGGTAGTTTTCCACATTGTGATGTTTCCTGGTAGTTTTCCAGAGGGTTATTTTTCCTGGTAGTTTTCAAGATGGTCATGTTTCCATGTAGTTTTCCAGAGTTTTATTTTGCCTGGTAGTTTTCCAGAGGGTGATATTCCCTTGTAGTATTCCAGAGTGTGATGTTTCCTGGTAGATTTTCCGGAGGGTGATGTTTCCTGGTAGTTTTCCAGAGAGTGATGTTTCCTGGTAGTTTTCCAGATGGTGATGTTTCATGGTAGATTTCCAGAGGGTGATGTTTCCTGGTAGTTTTCCAGAGGGTGATGTTTCCTGGTAGTTTTCCAGAAGGTTAATTTTCCTTGTAGTTTTCCAGATGGTGATGCTTCATGTTAGGTTTCCAGAGGGTGATGTTTCCTGGTAGTTTTCCAGAGGGTGATGTTTCCTCGTATTTTTGCAGAGGGTGATGTTTCCTGTTACTTTTCCAGATGCTGATTTTTCCTGTTAGATTTCCAGAGTGTGAAGTTTCCTGGTAGTTTTCCAGAGGGTGATGTTTCCTGGTAGTGTTCCAAATGATGATGTTTCCTGTTAGTTTTCCAGATGGTGATTTTTCCTAGTTGTTTTCCAGAGGGTGATGTTTCCTGGTAGTTTTCCAGCGGATCATTTTTCCTGGTAATTTCCCAGAGGGTGATGTTTCCTGTTAGTTTTCCAGAGGGTGATGTTTCCAGGTAGTTTTCCAGAGCGTGATGTTTCCTGTAAATTTTCCAGAGGGTTATTTATCCTGGTGCTTTTCAAGATGGTGATGTTTCCTGGTAGTTTTCCAGAGGGTGATATTTCCTTGTAGTTTTCCAGAGTGTGTTGTTTCCTCTCAGTATTCCAGAGGGTGATGTTTTTCTGGTAGTTTTCCACAGCGTGATTTTTCCTGGTATTTTCCAGATGGTGATGTTTCCTTTTAGATTTCCAGAGGGTTATTATTCATGGTAGTTTTCCAGAGGGTGATGTTTCCTTGTAGTTTTCCAGATGGTGATTTTTTCTGGTAGTTTTCCAGATGTTGATGTTGCCTGGTAGTTTTCCAGAGGGCGATGTCTCCTGGTCGTTTTCCAGAGGGATATTTTCCCTGGTAGTTTTCCCGAGGGTGTTGTTTCCTGGTAATTTTCCAGAGGGTGATGTTTACAGGAAGTTTTCCAGCGGATTATTTTTCCTGGTAGATTTCCAGATGGTGATGTTTCCTGGTAGTATTCCAGATGTTGATGTTTCTTGGTAGTTTTCCAGATGGTGATGTCTCCTGGTAGTTTTCCAGAGGGTTATTTTTCCTGGTAGTTTTCCAGATGGTGATGTTTCCATGTAGTTTTCCAGAGGTTTATTTTGCCATGTAGTTTTCCAGAGGGTGATGTTTCCTGGTAGTGTTCCGAATGATGATGTTTCCTGTTAGTTTTCCAGATGGTGATGTTTCCTGGTTGTATTCCAGAGGGTGATGTTTCCTGGTTGTTTTCCAGAGGATTATTTTTCCTGGCAGTTTCCCAGAGGGTGATTTTTCCCTGTAGTTTTCCAGAGGATGATGTTTCCTGGTAGTTTTCCAGAGGGTGATGTTTCCTGTAAATTTTCCAGTGGGTTATTTTTCCTGGTAGTTTTCCAGATGGTGATGTTTCCTGATAGTTTTCCAGAGGGTGATATTTCCTTCTGTTTTCCAGAGTGTGTTGTTCCCTGGCAGTTTTCCAGAGGGTGTTGTTTCCTGTTAGTTTTCCAGAGGGTGATGTTTCCTGGTAGTTTTCCAGATGGTGATGTTTCCTGGTAGTTTTCCAGATGTTGATGTTGCCTGGTAGTTTTCCAGAGGGCGATGTTTCCTGGTCGTTTTCCAGAGGGATATTTTCCCTGGTAGTTTTGCCGAGGGTGTTGTTTCCTGGTAATTTTCCAGAGGGTGATGTTTACAGGTAGTTTTCCAGCGGATTATTTTTCCTGGTAGATTTCCAGATGGTGATGTTTCCTGGTAGTATTCCAGATGTTGATGTTTCCTGGTAGTTTTCCACATTGTGATGTTTCCTGGTAGTTTTCCAGAGGGTTATTTTTCCTGGTAGTTTTCAAGATGGTCATGTTTCCATGTAGTTTTCCAGAGTTTTATTTTGCCTGGTAGTTTTCCAGAGGGTGATATTCCCTTGTAGTATTCCAGAGTGTGATGTTTCCTGGTAGATTTTCCGGAGGGTGATGTTTCCTGGTAGTTTTCCAGAGAGTGATGTTTCCTGGTAGTTTTCCAGATGGTGATGTTTCATGGTAGATTTCCAGAGGGTGATGTTTCCTGGTAGTTTTCCAGAGGGTGATGTTTCCTGGTAGTTTTCCAGAAGGTTAATTTTCCTTGTAGTTTTCCAGATGGTGATGCTTCATTTTAGGTTTCCAGAGGGTGATGTTTCCTGGTAGTTTTCCAGAGGGTGATGTTTCCTCGTATTTTTGCAGAGGGTGATGTTTCCTGTTACTTTTCCAGATGCTGATTTTTCCTGTTAGTTTTCCAGAGTGTGAAGTTTCCTGGTAGTTTTCCAGAGGGTGATGTTTCCTGGTAGTGTTCCAAATGATGATGTTTCCTGTTAGTTTTCCAGATGGTGATTTTTCCTAGTTGTTTTCCAGAGGGTGATGTTTCCTGGTAGTTTTCCAGCGGATCATTTTTCCTGGTAATTTCCCAGAGGGTGATGTTTCCTGTTAGTTTTCCAGAGGGTGATGTTTCCTGCTAGTTTTCCAGAGCGTGATGTTTCCTGTAAATTTTCCAGAGGGTTATTTTTCCTGGTGCTTTTCAAGATGGTGATGTTTCCTGGTAGTTTTCCAGAGGGTGATATTTCCTTGTAGTTTTCCAGAGTGTGTTGTTTCCTCTCAGTATTCCAGAGGGTGATGTTTTTCTGGTAGTTTTCCACAGGGTGATTTTTCCTGGTAGTTTTCCAGATGGTGATGTTTCCTGGTAGATTTCCAGAGGGTTATTATTCATGGTAGTTTTCCAGAGGGTGATGTTTCCTTGTAGTTTTCCAGATGGTGATTTTTTCTGGTAGTTTTCCAGATGTTGATGTTGCCTGGTAGTTTTCCAGAGGGCGATGTCTCCTGGTCGTTTTCCAGAGGGATATTTTCCCTGGTAGTTTTCCCGAGGGTGTTGTTTCCTGGTAATTTTCCAGAGGGTGATGTTTACAGGTAGTTTTCCAGCGGATTATTTTTCCTGGTAGATTTCCAGATGGTGATGTTTCCTGGTAGTATTCCAGATGTTGATGTTTCTTGGTAGTTTTCCAGATGGTGATGTCTCCTGGTAGTTTTCCAGAGGGTTATTTTTCCTGGTAGTTTTCCAGATGGTGATGTTTCCATGTAGTTTTACAGAGGATTATTTTGCCATGTAGTTTTCCAGAGGGTGATGTTTCCTGGTAGTGTTCCGAATGATGATGTTTCCTGTTAGTTTTCCAGATGGTGATGTTTCCTGGTTGTATTCCAGAGGGTGATGTTTCCTGGTTGTTTTCCAGAGGATTATTTTTCCTGGCAGTTTCCCAGAGGGTGATTTTTCCCTGTAGTTTTCCAGAGGATGATGTTTCCTGGTATTTTTCCAGAGGGTGATGTTTCCTGTAAATTTTCCAGTGGGTTATTTTTCCTGGTAGTTTTCCAGATGGTGATGTTTCCTGATAGTTTTCCAGAGGGTGATATTTCCTTCTGTTTTCCAGAGTGTGTTGTTCCCTGGCAGTTTTCCAGAGGGTGTTGTTTCCTGTTAGTTTTCCAGAGGGTGATGTTTCCTGGTAGTTTTCCAGATGGTGATGTTTCCTGGTAGTTTTCCAGATGTTGATGTTGCCTGGTAGTTTTCCAGAGGGCGATGTTTCCTGGTCGTTTTCCAGAGGGATATTTTCCCTGGTAGTTTTGCCGAGGGTGTTGTTTCCTGGTAATTTTCCAGAGGGTGATGTTTACAGGTAGTTTTCCTGTGGATTATTTTTCCTGGTAGATTTCCAGAATGTGATGTTTCCTGGTAGTATTCCAGATGTTGATGTTTCCTGGTAGTTTTCCACATTGTGATGTTTCCTGGTAGTTTTCCAGAGGTTTATTTTTCCTGGTAGTTTTCAAGATGGTCATGTTTCCATGTAGTTTTCCAGAGTTTTATTTTGCCTGGTAGTTTTCCAGAGGGTGATATTCCCTTGTAGTATTCCAGAGTGTGATGTTTCCTGGTAGATTTTCCGGAGGGTGATGTTTCCTGGTAGTTTTCCAGAGGGTGATGTTTCCTGGTAGTTTTCCAGAGGGTGATGTTTCCTGGTAGTTTTCCAGAAGGTTAATTTTCCTTGTAGTTTTCCAGATGGTGATGCTTCATGTTAGGTTTCCAGAGGGTGATGTTTCCTGGTAGTTTTCCAGAGGGTGATGTTTCCTCGTATTTTTGCAGAGGGTGATGTTTCCTGTTACTTTTCCAGATGCTGATTTTTCCTGTTAGTTTTCCAGAGTGTGAGGTTTCCTGGTAGTTTTCCAGAGGGTGATGTTTCCTGGTAGTGTTCCAAATGATGATGTTTCCTGTTAGTTTTCCAGATGGTGATTTTTCCTAGTTGTTTTCCAGAGGGTGATGTTTCCTGGTAGTTTTCCAGTGGATCATTTTTCCTGGTAATTTCCCAGAGGGTGATGTTTCCTGTTAGTTTTCCAGAGGGTGATGTTTCCTGGTAGTTTTCCAGAGCGTGATGTTTCCTGTAAATTTTCCAGAGGGTTATTTTTCCTGGTGCTTTTCAAGATGGTGATGTTTCCTGGTAGTTTTCCAGATGGTGATATTTCCTTGTAGTTTTCCAGAGTGTGTTGTTTCCTCTCAGTATTCCAGAGGGTGATGTTTTTCTGGTAGTTTTCCACAGGGTGATTTTTCCTGGTAGTTTTCCAGATGGTGATGTTTCCTGGTAGATTTCCAGAGGGTTATTATTCATGGTAGTTTCCCAGAGGGTGATGTTTCCTTGTAGTTTTCCAGATGGTGATTTTTTTCTGGTAGTTTTCCAGATGTTGATGTTGCCTGGTAGTTTTCCAGAGGGCTATTTTCCCTGGTAGTTTTCCCAAGGGTGTTGTTTGCTGGTAATTTTCCAGAGGGTGATGTTTACAGGTAGTTGTCCAGCGGATTATTTTTCCTGGTAGATTTCCAGATGGTGATGATTCCTGGTAGTATTCCAGATGTTGATGTTTCTTGGTAGTTTTCCAGATGGTGATGTCTCCTGGTAGTTTTCCAGAGGGTTATTTTTCCTGGTAGTTTTCCAGATGGTGATGTTTCCATGTAGTTTTCCAGAGGTTTATTTTGCCATGTAGTTTTCCAGAGGGTGATGTTTCCTGGTAGTGTTCCGAATGATGATGTTTCCTGTTCGTTTTCCAGATGGTGATGTTTCCTCGTAGTATTCCAGAGGGTGATGTTTCCTGTAAATTTTCCAGTGGGTTATTTTTCCTGGTAGTTTTCCAGATGGTGATGTTTCCTGATAGTTTTCCAGAGGGTGATATTTCCTTGCAGTTTTCCAGTGTGTGTTGTTTCCTGGCAGTTTTCCAGAGGGTGTTGTTTCCTGGTAGTGTTCCAGAGGGTGATGTTTCCTGGTAGTTTTCCAGATGGTGATGTTTCCTGGTAGTTTTCCAGATGTTGATGTTGCCTGGTAGTTTTCCATAGGGCGATGTTTCCTGGTCGTTTTCCAGAGGGATATTTTCATTGGTAGTTTTGCTGAGGGTCTTGTTTCCTGGTAATTTTCCAGAGGGTTTACAGGTAGTTTTCCAGCGGATTATTTTTCCTGGTAGATTTCCAGATGGTGATGTTTCCTGGTAGTATTCCAGATGTTGATGTTTCCTGGTAGTTTTGCAGATTGTGATGTTTCCTGATAGTTTTCCTGAGGGTTATTTTTCCTGGTAGTTTTCAAGATGGTCATGTTTCCATGTAGTTTTCCAGAGGTTTATTTTGCCTGGTAGTTTTCCAGAGGGTGATATTCCCTTGTAGTATTCCAGAGTGTGATGTTTCCTGGTAGATTTCCGGAGGGTGATGTTTCCTGGTAGTTTTCCAGAGAGTGATGTTTCCTGGTAGTTTTCCAGATGGTGATGTTCCATGGTAGATTTCCAGAGGGTGATGTTTCCTGGTAGTTTTCCAGAGGGTGATGTTTCCTGGTAGTTTTCCAGAAGGTTAATTTTCCTTGTAGTTTTCCAGATGGTGATGCTTCATGTTAGGATTCCAGAGGGTAATGTTTCCTGGTACTTTTCCAGAGGGTTATTTTTACGGGTAGTTTTCCAGAGGGTGATGTTTCCTCGTAGTTTTACGGAGGGTGATGTTTCCTGTTAGTTTTCCACTTGCTGATGTTTCCTGGTAGTTACACAGTGTGTGATGTTTCCTGGTAGTTTTCCAGAGGGTTATTTTGCCTGGTAGGTTTCCACCGGGTGATGATTCCTCGTACTTTTCCAGAGGTTTATTTTGGCTGGTAGTTTTCCAGAGGGTGATATTTCCTTGTAGTTTTCCAGAGTGTGATGTTTCCTGGTAGTTTTCCAGAAGGTGATGTTTCCTCGTAGTTTTCCATGGAGTGATGTTTCCTGGTAGTTTGCCAGATGGTGATGTTACATGGTAGATTTCCAGAGGGCTGTTTTTCCGAGTAGTTTTCCAGAGCATGATGTTTCCTGGTAATGTTCCTGAGAGATAATTTTCCTTTTAGTTGTCCAGATGGTGATGCTTCATGTTAGGTTTCCAGAGGGTGATGTATCCTGGTAGTTTTCCAGATGATGATGTTTCCTGGCAGTTTTCCAGAGGGTTATTTTTTCTGGTAGTTTTCCAGAGGGTAATATTTCCTTGTAGTATTTCAGAGGGTAATATTTCCTTGTAGTATTCCAGAGTGTGATGTTTCCTGGTAGTTTTCCAGAGGGTGATGTTTCCTGGTAGTTTTACCGACAGTTATGATTCCTGCTGGTTTTACAGGTGGTGATGTTTCATGGTAGATTTCCAAAGGGTTAATTTTCCTTGTAGTTTTCCCGATGGTGATGCTTCATGTTAGATTTCCAGAGGGTGATGTTTCCTGGTAGTTTTCCAGAGGAATATTTTTCCTGTTAGTTTTCCAGAGGGTGATGTTGCCTGTTAGTTTTCCAGATGCTGATGTTTCCTGGTAGTTTCCCAGAGTGTGATGTTTCCTGGTAGATTTCCAGAGGGTTATTTTTCCTGGTAGTTTTCCAGAGGGTGATGTTTCATCGTAGTTTTTCAGAGAGTGATGTTTCCTGGCAGTTTTCCAGAGGGTTAATTTTCCTTGTAGTGTTCCAGATGGTGATGCTTCATGTTAGGTTTCCAGAGGGTGATGTTTCCTTGTAGTTTTCCAGAGGCTTATTTTTCCTGATAGTTTTCCAGATGGTGATGTTTCCTTGTAGTTTTCCAGAAGTTGATGTTTCCCGGTAGTTTTGCAGAGGGTGATGTTTCCTGGTAGTTTTCCAGAGGGTTAATTTTCCTTGTAGTTTTCCAGATGGTGATGCTTCATGTTATGTTTCCAGAGGGTGATGTTTCCTGGTAGTTTTCCAGAGGTTATTTTTCCTTTTAGTTTTCCATTGGGTGATGTTTCCTGTTAGTTTTCCAGATGCTGATGTTTCCTGGTAGTTTCCCAGAGGGTGATGTTTCCTGGTAGTTTTCCAGAGGGTTATTTTGCCTGGTAGTTTTCCACCGGGTGATGATCCCTCGTACTTTTCCAGAGGTTTATTTAGCCTGGTAGTTTTCCAAAGGGTGATATTTCCTTGTAGTTTTCCAGAGTGTGATGTTTCCTGGTAGATTTCCAGAAGGTGATGATTCCTGGTAGTTTTACAGAGGGTGATGTTTCCTGTTAGTTTTCCAGATGCTGATTTTTCCTGTTAGTTTTCCAGAGTGTGATGTTTCCTGGTAGTTTTCCAGAGAGTGATGTTTACAGGTAGTTTTCCAGAGGATTATTTTTCCAGGTAGATTTCCAGATTGTGATGTTTCCTGGTAGTATTCCAGATGTTGATGTTTCCTGGTAGTTTTCCAGATGGTGATGTTTCCTGGTAGTTTTCCAGAGGGTGATGTTTCCTGGTAGTTTTCCAGATGGTGATGTTTCCTTATAGTATTCCAGAGTGTGATGTTTCCTGGTAGTTTTCCAGAGGGTGATGTTTCCTGGTAGTTTTCCAGAGAGTGATGTTTCCTGGTAGTTTTCCAGATGGTGATGTTTCATGGTAGATTTCCAGAGGGTTATTTTTCCTGGTAGGTTTCCAGAGGGTGATGTTTCCTCGTAGTTTTCCAGAGGGTGATGTTTCCTGGTCGTTTTCCAGAGGGTTAATTTTCCTTGTAGTTTTCCAGATGGCGATGCTTCATGTTAGGTTTCCAGAGGGGGATGTTTTCTGGTAGTTTTCCAGAGGGTAATTTTTCCTGGTAGTTTTCCAGAGGGTGATGTTTCCTCGTAGTTTTACAGAGGGTGTTGTTTCCTGTTAGTTTTCCAGATGCTGATTTTTCCTGTTAGTTTTCCAGAGTGTGATTTTTCCTGGTATTTTTCCAGAGGGTGATGTTTCCTGGTAGTTTTACAGAGGGTGATGTTTCCTGTTAGTTTTCCAGATGCTGATTTTTCCTGTTAGTTTTCCAGAGTGTGATGTTTCCTGGTAGTTTTCCAGAGGGTGATGTTTCCTGGTTCTGTTCCGAATGATGATGTTTCCTTTTAGTTTTCCAGAGGGTGATTTTTCCCTGTAGATTTCCAGAGGGTGATGTTTCCTGGTCGTTTTCCATAGGGTGATGTTTCCTGTAAATTTTCCAGAGGGTTATTTTTCCAGGTGGTTTTCCAGATGGTGATGTTTACTGGTAGTTTTCCAGAGGGTAATATTTCCTTGTAGTATTTCAGAGGGTAATATTTCCTTGTAGTATTCCAGAGTGTGATGTTTCCTGGTAGTTTTCCAGAGGGTGATGTTTCCTGGTAGTTTTACCGACAGTTATGATTCCTGCTGGTTTTACAGGTGGTGATGTTTCATGGTAGATTTCCAAAGGGTTAATTTTCCTTGTAGTTTTCCCGATGGTGATGCTTCATGTTAGATTTCCAGAGGGTGATGTTTCCTGGTAGTTTTCCAGAGGAATATTTTTCCTGTTAGTTTTCCAGAGGGTGATGTTGCCTGTTAGTTTTCCAGATGCTGATGTTTCCTGGTAGTTTCCCAGAGTGTGATGTTTCCTGGTAGATTTCCAGAGGGTTATTTTTCCTGGTAGTTTTCCAGAGGGTGATGTTTCATCGTAGTTTTTCAGAGAGTGATGTTTCCTGGCAGTTTTCCAGAGGGTTAATTTTCCTTGTAGTGTTCCAGATGGTGATGCTTCATGTTAGGTTTCCAGAGGGTGATGTTTCCTTGTAGTTTTCCAGAGGCTTATTTTCCCTGATAGTTTTCCAGATGGTGATGTTTCCTTGTAGTTTTCCAGAAGTTGATGTTTCCCGGTAGTTTTGCAGAGGGTGATGTTTCCTGGTAGTTTTCCAGAGGGTTAATTTTCCTTGTAGTTTTCCAGATGGTGATGCTTCATGTTATGTTTCCAGAGGGTGATGTTTCCTGGTAGTTTTCCAGAGGTTATTTTTCCTTTTAGTTTTCCATTGGGTGATGTTTCCTGTTAGTTTTCCAGATGCTGATGTTTCCTGGTAGTTTCCCAGAGGGTGATGTTTCCTGGTAGTTTTCCAGGGGGTTATTTTGCCTGGTAGTTTTCCACCGGGTGATGATCCCTCGTACTTTTCCAGAGGTTTATTTAGCCTGGTAGTTTTCCAAAGGGTGATATTTCCTTGTAGTTTTCCAGAGTGTGATGTTTCCTGGTAGATTTCCAGAAGGTGATGATTCCTGGTAGTTTTACAGAGGGTGATGTTTCCTGTTAGTTTTCCAGATGCTGATTTTTCCTGTTAGTTTTCCAGAGTGTGATGTTTCCTGGTAGTTTTCCAGAGAGTGATGTTTACAGGTAGTTTTCCAGAGGATTATTTTTCCAGGTAGATTTCCAGATTGTGATGTTTCCTGGTAGTATTCCAGATGTTGATGTTTCCTGGTAGTTTTCCAGATGGTGATGTTTCCTGGTAGTTTTCCAGAGGGTGATGTTTCCTGGTAGTTTTCCAGATGGTGATGTTTCCTTATAGTATTCCAGAGTGTGATGTTTCCTGGTAGTTTTCCAGAGGGTGATGTTTCCTGGTAGTTTTCCAGAGAGTGATGTTTCCTGGTAGTTTTCCAGATGGTGATGTTTCATGGTAGATTTCCAGAGGGTTATTTTTCCTGGTAGGTTTCCAGAGGGTGATGTTTCCTCGTAGTTTTCCAGAGGGTGATGTTTCCTGGTCGTTTTCCAGAGGGTTAATTTTCCTTGTAGTTTTCCAGATGGCGATGCTTCATGTTAGGTTTCCAGAGGGGGATGTTTTCTGGTAGTTTTCCAGAGGGTAATTTTTCCTGGTAGTTTTCCAGAGGGTGATGTTTCCTTGTAGTTTTACAGAGGGTGTTGTTTCCTGTTAGTTTTCCAGATGCTGATTTTTCCTGTTAGTTTTCCAGAGTGTGATTTTTCCTGGTATTTTTCCAGAGGGTGATGTTTCCTGGTAGTTTTACAGAGGGTGATGTTTCCTGTTAGTTTTCCAGATGCTGATTTTTCCTGTTAGTTTTCCAGAGTGTGATGTTTCCTGGTAGTTTTCCAGAGGGTGATGTTTCCTGGTTCTGTTCCGAATGATGATGTTTCCTTTTAGTTTTCCAGAGGGTGATTTTTCCCTGTAGATTTCCAGAGGGTGATGTTTCCTGGTCGTTTTCCATAGGGTGATGTTTCCTGTAAATTTTCCAGAGGGTTATTTTTCCAGGTGGTTTTCCAGATGGTGATGTTTACTGGTAGTTTTCCAGAGTGTGATATTTCCTTGTAGTTTTCCAGAGTGTGTTGTTTCCTGGCAGTTTTCCAGAGGGTGATGCTTCCTTGTAGTTTTCCAGAGGGTGATGTTTCCTGGTAGTTTTCCAGATGGTGATGTTTCCTGGTAGATTTCCAGAGGGTTATTTTTCCTGGTAGTTTTCCAGAGGGTCATGTTTCCTGTTAGTTTTCCTGATGGAGATGTTTCCTGGTAGTTTTCCAGATGTTGATGTTGCCTGGTAGTTTTCCAGATGGTGATGTTTCCTTGTCGTTTTCCAGAGGGATATTTTCCCTGGTAGTTTTCCAGAGGGTGTTGTTTCCTGGTAATTTTCCAGAGAGTGATGTTTACAGGTAGTTTTCCAGAGGATTATTTTTCCAGGTAGATTTCCAGATTGTGATGTTTCCTGGTAGTATTCCAGATGTTGATGTTTCCTGGTAGTTTTCCAGATGGTGATGTTTCCTGGTAGTTTTCCAGAGGGTGATGTTTCCTCGTAGTTTTCCAGATGGTGATGTTTCCTTATAGTATTCCAGAGTGTGATGTTTCCTGATAGTTTTCCAGAGGGTGATGTTTCCTGGTAGTTTTCCAGAGAGTGATGTTTCCTGGTAGTTTTCCAGATGGTGATGTTTCATGGTAGATTTCCAGAGGGTTATTTTTCCTGGTAGGTTTCCAGAGGGTGATGTTTCCTCGTAGTTTTCCAGAGGGTGATGTTTCCTGGTCGTTTTCCAGAGGGTTAATTTTCCTTGTAGTTTTCCAGATGGCGATGCTTCATGTTAGGTTTCCAGAGGGGGATGTTTTCTGGTAGTTTTCCAGAGGGTAATTTTTCCTGGTAGTTTTCCAGAGGGTGATGTTTCCTCGTAGTTTTACAGAGGGTGTTGTTTCCTGTTAGTTTTCCAGATGCTGATTTTTCCTGTTAGTTTTCCAGAGTGTGATTTTTCCTGGTATTTTTCCAGAGGGTGATGTTTCCTGGTAGTTTTCCAGAGGGTGATGTTTCCTGGTAGTTTTCCAGAGGGTTAATTTTCCTTGTAGTTTTCCAGATGGTGATGCTTCATGTTAGGTTTCCAGAGGGTGATGTTTCCTGGTAGTTTTCCAGAGGTTATTTTTCCGGTTAGTTTTCCATTGGGTGATGTTTCCTGTTAGTTTTCCAGATGCTGATGTTTCCTGGTAGTTTCCCAGAGGGTGATGTTTCCTGGTAGTTTTCCAGAGGGTTATTTTGCCTGGTAGTTTTCCACTGGGTGATGATTCCTCGTACTTTTCCAGAGGTTTATTTAGCCTGGTAGTTTTCCAAAGGGTGATATTTCCTTATAGTTTTCCAGAGTGTGATGTTTCCTGGTAGATTTCCAGAAGGTGATGATTCCTGGTAGTTTTACAGAGGGTGATGTTTCCTGTTAGTTTTCCAGATGCTGATTTTTCCTGTTAGTTTTCCAGAGTGTGATGTTTCCTGGTAGTTTTCCAGAGGGTGATGTTTCCTGGTACTGTTCCGAATGATGATGTTTCCTTTTAGTTTTCCAGAGGGTGATTTTTCCCTGTAGATTTCCAGAGGGTGATGTTTCCTGGTCGCTTTCCAGAGGGTGATGTTTCCTGTAAATTTTCCAGAGGGTTATTTTTCCAGGTGGTTTTCCAGATGGTAATGTTTCCTGGTAGTTTTCCAGAGAGTGATATTTCCTTGTAGTTTTCCAGAGTGTGTTGCTTCCTGGCAGTTTTCCAGAGGGTGATGCTTCCTGGTAGTTTTCCAGAGGGTGATGTTTCCTGGTAGTTTTCCAGATGGTGATGTTTCCTGGTAGATTTCCAGAGGGTTATTTTTCCTGGTAGTTTTCCAGAGGGTCATGTTTCCTGGTAGTTTTCCTGATGGAGATGTTTCCTGGTAGTTTTCCAGATGTTGATGTTGCCTGGTAGTTTTCCAGAGGGTGATGTTTCCTGGTCGTTTTCCAGAGGGATATTTTCCCTGGTAGTTTTCCCGAGGGTGTTGTTTCCTGGTAATTTTCCAGAGGGTGATGTTTACAGGTAGTTTTCCAGAGGATTATTTTTCCAGGTAGATTTCCAGATTGTGATGTTTCCTGGTAGTATTCCAGATGTTGATGTTTCCTGATAGTTTTCCAGATGGTGATGTTTCCTGGTAGTTTTCCAGAGGGTGATGTTTCCTGGTAGTTTTCCAGAGGGTGATGTTTCCTGGTACTGTTCCGAATGATGATGTTTCCTTTTAGTTTTCCAGAGGGTGATTTTTCCCTGTAGATTTCCAGAGGGTGATGTTTCCTGGTCGTTTTCCAGAGGGTGATGTTTCCTGTAAATTTTCCAGTGGGTTATTTTTCCAGGTGGTTTTCCAGATGGTAATGTTTCCTGGTAGTTTTCCAGAGTGTGATATTTCCTTGTAGTTTTCCAGAGTGTGTTGCTTCCTGGCAGTTTTCCAGAGGGTGATGCTTCCTGGTAGTTTTCCGGAGGGTGATGTTTCCTGGTAGTTTTCCAGATGGTGATGTTTCCTGGTAGATTTCCAGAGGGATATTTTTCCTGGTAGTTTTCCAGAGGGTCATGTTTCCTGGTAGTTTTCCTGATGGAGATGTTTCCTGGTAGTTTTCCAGATGTTGATGTTGCCTGGTAGTTTTCCAGAGGGTGATGTTTCCTGGTCGTTTTCCAGAGGGATATTTTCCCTGGTAGTTTTCCCGAGGGTGTTGTTTCCTGGTAATTTTCCAGAGAGTGATGTTTACAGGTAGTTTTCCAGAGGATTATTTTTCCAGGTAGATTTCCGGATTGTGATGTTTCCTGGTAGAATTCCAGATGTTGATGTTTCCTGATAGTTTTCCAGATGGTGATGTTTCCTGGTAGTTTTCCAGAGGGTGATGTTTCCTGGTAGTTTTCCAGAGTGTGATGTTTCCTGGTAGTTTTCCAGATGGTGATGTTTCATGGTAGATTTCCAGAGGGTTATTTTTCCTGGTAGTTTTCCAGAGGGTGATGTTTCCTCGTAGTTTTCCAGAGGGTGATGTTTCCTGGTCATTTTCCAGAGGGTGAATTTTCCTTGTAGTTTTCCAGATGTTGATGCTTCATGTTAGGTTTCCGGAGGGGAATGTTTTCTGGTAGTTTTCCAGAGGGTTATTTTTCCTGGTAGTTTTCCAGAGGGTGATGTTTCCTCGTCGTTTTACAGAGGGTGTTGTTTCCTGTTAGTTTTCCAGATGGTGATGTTTCCTGGTTGTTTTCCAGAGGGTGACGTTTCCTGGTAGTTTTCCAGAGGGTGATTTTTCCTGGTAGAGTTCCGAATGATGATGTTTCCTGTTAGTTTTCCAGATGGTGATGTTTCCTGGTTGTTTTCCAGAGGGTTACATTTCCTGGTAGTTTTCCAGAGGATCATTTTCCTGGTAGTTTCCCAGAAGGTGATTTTTCCCTGTAGTTTTCCAGATGGTGATGTTTCCTCGTAGTTTTACAGAGGGTGATGTTTCCTGTTTGTTTTCCAGATGCTGATGTTTACTGGTAGTTTTCCAGATGTTGATGTTGCCTGGTAGTTTTCCAGAGGGCGATGTTTCCTGGTCGTTTTCCAGATGGATATTTTCCCTGGTCGTTTTGCCGAGGGTGTTGTTTCCTGGTAATTTTCCAGAGGGTGATGTTTATAGGTAGTTTTCCTGTGGATTATTTTTCCTGGTAGATTTCCAGATGGTGATGTTTCCTGGTAGTATTCCAGATGTTGATGTTTCCTGGTAGTTTTCCACATTGTGATGTTTCCTGGTAGTTTTCCAGAGGGTTATTTTTCCTGGTAGTTTTCAAGATGGTCATGTTTCCATGTAGTTTTCCAGAGTTTTATTTTGCCTGGTAGTTTTCCAGAGGGTGATATTCCCTTGTAGTATTCCAGAGTGTGATGTTTCCTGGTAGATTTTCCGGAGGGTGATGTTTCCTGGTAGTTTTCCAGAGGGTGATGTTTCCTGGTAGTTTTCCAGAGGGTGATGTTTCCTGGTAGTTTTCCAGAAGGTTAATTTTCCTTGTAGTTTTCCAGATGGTGATGCTTCATGTTAGGTTTCCAGAGGGTGATGTTTCCTGGTAGTTTTCCAGAGGGTGATGTTTCCTCGTATTTTTGCAGAGGGTGATGTTTCCTGTTACTTTTCCAGATGCTGATTTTTCCTGTTAGTTTTCCAGAGTGTGAGGTTTCCTGGTAGTTTTCCAGAGGGTGATGTTTCCTGGTAGTGTTCCAAATGATGATGTTTCCTGTTAGTTTTCCAGATGGTGATTTTTCCTTGTTGTTTTCCAGAGGGTGATGTTTCCTGGTAGTTTTCCAGCGGATCATTTTTCCTGGTAATTTCCCAGAGGGTGATGTTTCCTGTTAGTTTTCCAGAGGGTGATGTTTCCTGGTAGTTTTCCAGAGCGTGATGTTTCCTGTAAATTTTCCAGAGGGTTATTTTTCCTGGTGCTTTTCAAGATGGTGATGTTTCCTGGTAGTTTTCCAGAGGGTGATATTTCCTTGTAGTTTTCCAGAGTGTGTTGTTTCCTCTCAGTATTCCAGAGGGTGATGTTTTTCTGGTAGTTTTCCACAGGGTGATTTTTCCTGGTAGTTTTCCAGATGGTGATGTTTCCTGGTAGATTTCCAGAGGGTTATTATTCATGGTAGTTTCCCAGAGGGTGATGTTTCCTTGTAGTTTTCCAGATGGTGATTTTTTCTGGTAGTTTTCCAGATGTTGATGTTGCCTGGTAGTTTTCCAGAGGGCTATTTTCCCTGGTAGTTTTCCCGAGGGTGTTGTTTCCTGGTAATTTTCCAGAGGGTGATGTTTACAGGTAGTTGTCCAGCGGATTATTTTTCCTGGTAGATTTCCAGATGGTGATGATTCCTGGTAGTATTCCAGATGTTGATGTTTTTTGGTAGTTTTCCAGATGGTGATGTCTCCTGGTAGTTTTCCAGAGGGTTATTTTTCCTGGTAGTTTTCCAGATGGTGATGTTTCCATGTAGTTTTCCAGAGGTTTATTTTGCCATGTAGTTTTCCAGAGGGTGATGTTTCCTGGTAGTGTTCCGAATGATGATGTTTCCTGTTCGTTTTCCAGATGGTGATGTTTCCTAGTTGTATTCCAGAGGGTGATGTTTCCTGGTAGTTTTCCAGAGGATTATTTTTCCTGGCAGTTTCCCAGAGCGTGATTTTTCCCTGTAGTTTTCCAGATGATGATGTTTCCTGGTAGTTTTCCAGAGGGTGATGTTTCCTGTAAATTTTCCAGTGGGTTATTTTTCCTGGTAGTTTTCCAGATGGTGATGTTTCCTGATAGTTTTCCAGAGGGTGATATTTCCTTGCAGTTTTCCAGTGTGTGTTGTTTCCTGGCAGTTTTCCAGAGGGTGTTGTTTCCTGGTAGTGTTCCAGAGGGTGATGTTTCCTGGTAGTTTTCCAGATGGTGATGTTTCCTGGTAGTTTTCCAGATGTTGATGTTGCCTGGTAGTTTTCCATAGGGCGATGTTTCCTGGTCGTTTTCCAGAGGGATATTTTCACTGGTAGTTTTGCTGAGGGTGTTGTTTCCTGGTAATTTTCCAGAGGGTTTACAGGTAGTTTTCCAGCGGATTATTTTTCCTGGTAGATTTCCAGATGGTGATGTTTCCTGGTAGTATTCCAGATGTTGATGTTTCCTGGTAGTTTTGCAGATTGTGATGTTTCCTGATAGTTTTCCTGAGGGTTATTTTTCCTGGTAGTTTTCAAGATGGTCATGTTTCCATGTAGTTTTCCAGAGGTTTATTTTGCCTGGTAGTTTTCCAGAGGGTGATATTCCCTTGTAGTATTCCAGAGTGTGATGTTTCCTGGTAGATTTCCGGAGGGTGATGTTTCCTGGTAGTTTTCCAGAGAGTGATGTTTCCTGGTAGTTTTCCAGATGGTGATGTTTCATGGTAGATTTCCAGAGGGTGATGTTTCCTGGTAGTTTTCCAGAGGGTGATGTTTCCTGGTAGTTTTCCAGAAGGTTAATTTTCCTTGTAGTTTTCCAGATGGTGATGCTTCATGTTAGGATTCCAGAGGGTAATGTTTCCTGGTAGTTTTCCAGAGGGTTATTTTTACGGGTAGTTTTCCAGAGGGTGATGTTTCCTCGTAGTTTGACGGAGGGTGATGTTTCCTGTTAGTTTTCCACTTGCTGATGTTTCCTGGTAGTTACACAGTGTGTGATGTTTCCTGGTAGTTTTCCAGAGGGTTATTTTGCCTGGTAGGTTTCCACCGGGTGATGATTCCTCGTACTTTTCCAGAGGTTTATTTTGGCTGGTAGTTTTCCAGAGGGTGATATTTCCTTGTAGTTTTCCAGAGTGTGATGTTTCCTGGTAGTTTTCCAGAAGGTGATGTTTCCTCGTAGTTTTCCATGGAGTGATGTTTCCTGGTAGTTTGCCAGATGGTGATGTTACATGGTAGATTTCCAGAGGGCTGTTTTTCCGAGTAGTTTTCCAGAGCGTGATGTTTCCTGGTAATGTTCCTGAGAGATAATTTTCCTTTTAGTTGTCCAGATAGTGATGCTTCATGTTAGGTTTCCAGAGGGTGATGTATCCTGGTAGTTTTCCAGATGATGATGTTTCCTGGCAGTTTTCCAGAGGGTTATTTTTTCTGGTAGTTTTCCAGAGGGTAATATTTCCTTGTAGTATTTCAGAGGGTAATATTTCCTTGTAGTATTCCAGAGTGTGATGTTTCCTGGTAGTTTTCCAGAGGGTGATGTTTCCTGGTAGTTTTACCGACAGTTATGATTCCTGCTGGTTTTACAGGTGGTGATGTTTCATGGTAGATTTCCAAAGGGTTAATTTTCCTTGTAGTTTTCCCGATGGTGATGCTTGATGTTAGATTTCCAGAGGGTGATGTTTCCGGGTAGTTTTCCAGAGGAATATTTTTCCTGTTAGTTTTCCAGAGGGTGATGTTGCCTGTTAGTTTTCCAGATGCTGATGTTTCCTGGTAGTTTCCCAGAGTGTGATGTTTCCTGGTAGATTTCCAGAGGGTTATTTTTCCTGGTAGTTTTCCAGAGGGTGATGTTTCATCGTAGCTTTTCAGAGAGTGATGTTTCCTGGTAGTTTTCCAGAGGGTTAATTTTCCTTGTAGTGTTCCAGATGGTGATGCTTCATGTTAGGTTTCCAGAGGGTGATGTTTCCTTGTAGTTTTCCAGAGGCTTATTTTTCCTGATAGTTTTCCAGATGGTGATGTTTCCTTGTAGTTTTCCAGAAGTTGATGTTTCCCGGTAGTTTTGCAGAGGGTGATGTTTCCTGGTAGTTTTCCAGAGGGTTAATTTTCCTTGTAGTTTTCCAGATGGTGATGCTTCATGTTATGTTTCCAGAGGGTGATGTTTCCTGGTAGTTTTCCAGAGGTTATTTTTCCTTTTAGTTTTCCATTGGGTGATGTTTCCTGTTAGTTTTCCAGATGCTGATGTTTCCTGGTAGTTTTCCACCGGGTGATGTTTCCTGGTAGTTTTCCAGAGGGTTATTTTGCCTGGTAGTTTTCCAAAGGGTGATATTTCCTTGTAGTTTTCCAGAGTGTGATGTTTCCTGGTAGATTTCCAGAAGGTGATGATTCCTGGTAGTTTTACAGAGGGTGATGTTTCCTGTTAGTTTTCCAGATGCTGATTTTTCCTGTTAGTTTTCCAGAGTGTGATGTTTCCTGGTAGTTTTCCAGAGGGTGATGTTTCCTGGTTCTGTTCCGAATGATGATGTTTCCTTTTAGTTTTCCAGAGGGTGATTTTTCCCTGTAGATTTCCAGAGGGTGATGTTTCCTGGTCGTTTTCCAGAGGGTGATGTTTCCTGTAAATTTTCCAGAGGGTTATTTTTCCAGGTGGTTTTCCAGATGGTGATGTTTACTGGTAGTTTTCCAGAGTGTGATATTTCCTTGTAGTTTTCCAGAGTGTGTTGTTTCCTGGCAGTTTTCCAGAGGGTGATGCTTCCTTGTAGTTTTCCAGAGGGTGATGTTTCCTGGTAGTTTTCCAGATGGTGATGTTTCCTGGTAGATTTCCAGAGGGTTATTTTTCCTGGTAGTTTTCCAGAGGGTCATGTTTCCTGTTAGTTTTCCTGATGGAGATGTTTCCTGGTAGTTTTCCAGATGTTGATGTTGCCTGGTAGTTTTCCAGATGGTGATGTTTCCTTGTCGTTTTCCAGAGGGATATTTTCCCTGGTAGTTTTCCAGAGGGTGTTGTTTCCTGGTAATTTTCCAGAGAGTGATGTTTACAGGTAGTTTTCCAGAGGATTATTTTTCCAGGTAGATTTCCAGATTGTGATGTTTCCTGGTAGTATTCCAGATGTTGATGTTTCCTGGTAGTTTTCCAGATGGTGATGTTTCCTGGTAGTTTTCCAGAGGGTGATGTTTCCTGGTAGTTTTCCAGATGGTGATGTTTCCTTATAGTATTCCAGAGTGTGATGTTTCCTGGTAGTTTTCCAGAGGGTGATGTTTCCTGGTAGTTTTCCAGAGAGTGATGTTTCCTGGTAGTTTTCCAGATGGTGATGTTTCATGGTAGATTTCCAGAGGGTTATTTTTCCTGGTAGGTTTCCAGAGGGTGATGTTTCCTCGTAGTTTTCCAGAGGGTGATGTTTCCTGGTCGTTTTCCAGAGGGTTAATTTTCCTTGTAGTTTTCCAGATGGCGATGCTTCATGTTAGGTTTCCAGAGGGGGATGTTTTCTGGTAGTTTTCCAGAGGGTAATTTTTCCTGGTAGTTTTCCAGAGGGTGATGTTTCCTCGTAGTTTTACAGAGGGTGATGTTTCATGTTAGTTTTCCAGATGCTGATTTTTCCTGTTAGTTTTCCAGAGTGTGATTTTTCCTGGTATTTTTCCAGAGGGTGATGTTTCCTGGTAGTTTTCCAGAGGGTGATGTTTCCTGGTAGTTTTCCAGAGGGTTAATTTTCCTTGTAGTTTTCCAGATGGTGATGCTTCATGTTAGGTTTCCAGAGGGTGATGTTTCCTGGTAGTTTTCCAGAGGTTATTTTTCCTGTTAGTTTTCCATTGGGTGATGTTTCCTGTTAGTTTTCCAGATGCTGATGTTTCCTGGTAGTTTCCCAGAGGGTGATGTTTCCTGGTAGTTTTCCAGAGGGTTATTTTGCCTGGTAGTTTTCCACTGGGTGATGATTCCTCGTACTTTTCCAGAGGTTTATTTAGCCTGGTAGTTTTCCAAAGGGTGATATTTCCTTATAGTTTTCCAGAGTGTGATGTTTCCTGGTAGATTTCCAGAAGGTGATGATTCCTGGTAGTTTTACAGAGGGTGATGTTTCCTGTTAGTTTTCCAGATGCTGATTTTTCCTGTTAGTTTTCCAGAGTGTGATGTTTCCTGGTAGTTTTCCAGAGGGTGATGTTTCCTGGTACTGTTCCGAATGATGATGTTTCCTTTTAGTTTTCCAGAGGGTGATTTTTCCCTGTAGATTTCCAGAGGGTGATGTTTCCTGGTCGCTTTCCAGAGGGTGATGTTTCCTGTAAATTTTCCAGAGGGTTATTTTTCCAGGTGGTTTTCCAGATGGTAATGTTTCCTGGTAGTTTTCCAGAGAGTAATATTTCCTTGTAGTTTTCCAGAGTGTGTTGCTTCCTGGCAGTTTTCCAGAGGGTGATGCTTCCTGGTAGTTTTCCAGAGGGTGATGTTTCCTGGTAGTTTTCCAGATGGTGATGTTTCCTGGTAGATTTCCAGAGGGTTATTTTTCCTGGTAGTTTTCCAGAGGGTCATGTTTCCTGGTAGTTTTCCTGATGGAGATGTTTCCTGGTAGTTTTCCAGATGTTGATGTTGCCTGGTAGTTTTCCAGAGGGTGATGTTTCCTGGTCGTTTTCCAGAGGGATATTTTCCCTGGTAGTTTTCCCGAGGGTGTTGTTTCCTGGTAATTTTCCAGAGGGTGATGTTTACAGGTAGTTTTCCAGAGGATTATTTTTCCAGGTAGATTTCCAGATTGTGATGTTTCCTGGTAGTATTCCAGATGTTGATGTTTCCTGATAGTTTTCCAGATGGTGATGTTTCCTGGTAGTTTTCCAGAGGGTGATGTTTCCTGGTAGTTTTCCAGAGGGTGATGTTTCCTGGTACTGTTCCGAATGATGATGTTTCCTTTTAGTTTTCCAGAGGGTGATTTTTCCCTGTAGATTTCCAGAGGGTGATGTTTCCTGGTCGTTTTCCAGAGGGTGATGTTTCCTGTAAATTTTCCAGTGGGTTATTTTTCCAGGTGGTTTTCCAGATGGTAATGTTTCCTGGTAGTTTTCCAGAGTGTGATATTTCCTTGTATTTTCCAGAGTGTGTTGCTTCCTGGCAGTTTTCCAGAGGGTGATGCTTCCTGGTAGTTTTCCGGAGGGTGATGTTTCCTGGTAGTTTTCCAGATGGTGATGTTTCCTGGTAGATTTCCAGAGGGTTATTTTTCCTGGTAGTTTTCCAGAGGGTCATGTTTCCTGGTAGTTTTCCTGATGGAGATGTTTCCTGGTAGTTTTCCAGATGTTGATGTTGCCTGGTAGTTTTCCAGAGGGTGATGTTTCCTGGTCGTTTTCCAGAGGGATATTTTCCCTGGTAGTTTTCCCGAGGGTGTTGTTTCCTGGTAATTTTCCAGAGAGTGATGTTTACAGGTAGTTTTCCAGAGGATTATTTTTCCAGGTAGATTTCCGGATTGTGATGTTTCCTGGTAGGATTCCAGATGTTGATGTTTCCTGATAGTTTTCCAGATGGTGATGTTTCCTGGTAGTTTTCCAGAGGGGGATGTTTTCTGGTAGTTTTGCAGAGGGTAATTTTTCCTGGTAGTTTTCCAGAGGGTGATGTTTCCTCGTAGTTTTACAGAGGGTGTTGTTTCCTGTTAGTTTTCCAGATGCTGATTTTTCCTGTTAGTTTTCCAGAGTGTGATTTTTCCTGGTATTTTTCCAGAGGGTGATGTTTCCTGGTAGTTTTCCAGAGGGTTAATTTTCCTTGTAGTTTTCCAGATGGTGATGCTTCATGTTAGGTTTCCAGAGGGTGATGTTTCCTGGTAGTTTTCCAGAGGTTATTTTTCCTGTTAGTTTTCCATTGGGTGATGTTTCCTGTTAGTTTTCCAGATGCTGATGTTTCCTGGTAGTTTCCCAGAGGGTGATGTTTCCTGGTAGTTTTCCAGAGGGTTATTTTGCCTGGTAGTTTTCCACTGGGTGATGATTCCTCGTACTTTTCCAGAGGTTTATTTAGCCTGGTAGTTTTCCAAAGGGTGATATTTCCTTATAGTTTTCCAGAGTGTGATGTTTCCTGGTAGATTTCCAGAAGGTGATGATTCCTGGTAGTTTTACAGAGGGTGATGTTTCCTGTTAGTTTTCCAGATGCTGATTTTTCCTGTTAGTTTTCCAGAGTGTGATGTTTCCTGGTAGTTTTCCAGAGGGTGATGTTTCCTGGTACTGTTCCGAATGATGATGTTTCCTTTTAGTTTTCCAGAGGGTGATTTTTCCCTGTAGATTTCCAGAGGGTGATGTTTCCTGGTCGCTTTCCAGAGGGTGATGTTTCCTGTAAATTTTCCAGAGGGTTATTTTTCCAGGTGGTTTTCCAGATGGTAATGTTTCCTGGTAGTTTTCCAGAGAGTGATATTTCCTTGTAGTTTTCCAGAGTGTGTTGCTTCCTGGCAGTTTTCCAGAGGGTGATGCTTCCTGGTAGTTTTCCAGAGGGTGATGTTTCCTGGTAGTTTTCCAGATGGTGATGTTTCCTGGTAGATTTCCAGAGGGTTATTTTTCCTGGTAGTTTTCCAGAGGGTCATGTTTCCTGGTAGTTTTCCTGATGGAGATGTTTCCTGGTAGTTTTCCAGATGTTGATGTTGCCTGGTAGTTTTCCAGAGGGTGATGTTTCCTGGTCGTTTTCCAGAGGGATATTTTCCCTGGTAGTTTTCCCGAGGGTGTTGTTTCCTGGTAATTTTCCAGAGGGTGATGTTTACAGGTAGTTTTCCAGAGGATTATTTTTCCAGGTAGATTTCCAGATTGTGATGTTTCCTGGTAGTATTCCAGATGTTGATGTTTCCTGATAGTTTTCCAGATGGTGATGTTTCCTGGTAGTTTTCCAGAGGGTGATGTTTCCTGGTAGTTTTCCAGAGGGTGATGTTTCCTGGTACTGTTCCGAATGATGATGTTTCCTGGTAGTTTTCCAGAGGGTGATTTTTCCCTGTAGATTTCCAGAGGGTGATGTTTCCTGGTCGTTTTCCAGAGGGTGATGTTTCCTGTAAATTTTCCAGTGGGTTATTTTTCCAGGTGGTTTTCCAGATGGTAATGTTTCCTGGTAGTTTTCCAGAGTGTGATATTTCCTTGTAGTTTTCCAGAGTGTGTTGCTTCCTGGCAGTTTTCCAGAGGGTGATGCTTCCTGGTAGTTTTCCGGAGGGTGATGTTTCCTGGTAGTTTTCCAGATGGTGATGTTTCCTGGTAGATTTCCAGAGGGTTATTTTTCCTGGTAGTTTTCCAGAGGGTCATGTTTCCTGGTAGTTTTCCTGATGGAGATGTTTCCTGGTAGTTTTCCAGATGTTGATGTTGCCTGGTAGTTTTCCAGAGGGTGATGTTTCCTGGTCGTTTTCCAGAGGGATATTTTCCCTGGTAGTTTTCCCGAGGGTGTTGTTTCCTGGTAATTTTCCAGAGAGTGATGTTTACAGGTAGTTTTCCAGAGGATTATTTTTCCAGGTAGATTTCCGGATTGTGATGTTTCCTGGTAGGATTCCAGATGTTGATGTTTCCTGATAGTTTTCCAGATGGTGATGTTTCCTGGTAGTTTTCCAGAGTGTGATGTTTCCTGGTAGTTGTCCAGAAGGTGATGTTTCCTGGTAGTTTGCCAGAGAATGATGATTCCTGGTAGTTTGCCAGATGGTGATGTTACATGGTAGATTTCCAGAGGGTTATTTTTCCTCGTAGTTTTACAGATGCTGATGCTTCATGTTAGGTTTGCAGAGGGTGATGTTTCCTGGTAGTTTTCCAGATGGTGATGTTTCCTGGTAGATTTCCAGAGGGTTATTTTTCCTCGTAGTTTTCTAGAGGGTCATGTTTCCTGGTAGTTTTCCTGATGGAGATGTTTCCTGGTAGTTTTCCAGATGTTGATGTTGCCTGGTAGTTTTCCAGAGGGTGATGTTTCCTGGTCGTTTTCCAGAGGGATATTTTCCCTGGTAGTTTTCCCGAGGGTGTTGTTTCCTGGTAATTTTCCAGAGGGTGATGTTTAGAGGTAGTTTTCCAGAGGATTATTTTTCCAGGTAGATTTCCAGATTGTGATGTTTCCTGGTAGTATTCCAGATGTTGATGTTTCCTGATAGTTTTCCAGATGGTGATGTTTCCTGGTAGTTTTCCAGAGGGTGATGTTTCCTGGTATTTTTCCAGAGAGTGATGTTTCCTGGTAGTTTTCCAGAGGGTGATGTTTCCTTGTACTGTTCCAAATGATGATGTTTCATGGTAGTTTTCCAGAGGGTGATTTTTCCTTGTAGTTTTCCAGAGTGTGTTGTTTCCTGGCAGTTTTCCAGAGGGTGATGCTTCTTGGTAGTTTTCCAGAGGGTGATGTTTCCTGGTAGTTTTCCAGATGGAGATGTTTCCTGGTAGATTTCCAGAGGGTTATTTTTCCTGGTAGTTTTCCAGAGGGTCATGTTTCCTGGTAGTTTTCCTGATGGAGATGTTTCCTGGTAGTTTTCCAGATGTTGATGTTGCCTGGTAGTTTTCCAGAGGGTGATGTTTCCTGGTCGTTTTCCAGAGGGATATTTTCCCTGGTAGTTTTCCCGAGGGTGTAGTTTCCTGGTAATTTTCCAGAGGGTGATGTTTACAGGTAGTTTTCCAGAGGATTATTTTTCCAGGTAGATTTCCAGATTGTGATGTTTCCTGGTAGTATTCCAGATGTTGATGTTTCCTGATAGTTTTCCAGAGGGTGATGTTTCCTGGTAGTTTTCCAGAGGGATATTTTTCCTGTTAGTTTTCCAGAGGGTGATGTTTCAACGTAGTTTTCCAGAGGGTGATGTTTCCTGGTCGATTTCCAGAGGGTTAATTTTCCTTGTAGTTTTCCAGATGGTGATGCTTCATGTTTGGTTTCCAGAGGGGAATGTTTTCTGGTAGTTTTCCAGAGGGTTATTTTTCCTGGTAGTTTTCCAGAGGGTGATGTTTCAACGTAGTTTTCCAGAGGGTGATGTTTCCTGGTCGATTTCCAGAGTGTTAATTTTCCTTGTAGTTTTCCAGATGGAGATGCTTCATGTTTGGTTTCCAGAGGGGAATGTTTTCTGGTAGTTTTCCAGAGGGTTATTTTTCCTGGTAGTTTTCCAGAGGGTGATGTTTCCTCGTAGTTTTACAGAGGGTGTTGTTTCCTGTTAGTTTTCCAGATGCTGATTTTTCCTGTTAGTTTTCCAGAGTGTGATGTTTCCTGGAATTTTTCCAGAGGGTGATGTTTCCTGGTAGTGTTCCGAATGATGATGTTTCCTCTTAGTTTTCCAGATGGTGATGTTTCCTGGTTGTTTTCCAGAGGGTGACGTTTCCTGGTAGTTTTCCAGAGGATCATTTCTCCTGGTAGTTTCCCAGAGGGTGATTTTTCCCTGTAGTTTTCCAGAGGATCATGTTTCCTGGTAGTTTTCCAGAGGGTGATGTTTCCTGTAAATTTTCCAGTGGGTTATTTTTCCTGGTAGTTTTCCAGATGGTGATGTTTCCTGAAAGTTTTCCAGAGGGTGATATTTCCTTGCAGTTTTCCAGAGTGTGTTGTTTCCTGGCAGTTTTCCAGAGGGTGTTGTTTCCTGTTAGTGTTCCAGAGGGTGATGTTTCCTGGTAGTTTTCCAGATGGTGATGTTTCCTGGTAGTTTTACCGAGAGTTATGATTCCTGGTGGTTTTACAGGTGGTGATGTTTCATGGTAGATTTCCAAAGGGTTAATTTTCCTTGTAGTTTTCCCGATGGTGATGCTTCATTTTAGATTTCCAGAGGGTGATGTTTCCTGGTAGTTTTCCAGAGGGATATTTTTCCTGTTAGTTTTCCAGAGGGTGATGTTGCCTGTTAGTTTTCCAGATGCTGATGTTTCCTGGTAGTTTAGCAGAGTGTGATGTTTCCTGGCAGATTTCCAGAGGGTTATTTTTCCTAGTAGTTTTCCAGAGGGTGATGTTTCATCGTAGTTTTTCAGAGAGTGATGTTTCCTGGTAGTTTTCCAGAGGGTTAATTTTCCTTGTAGTGTTCCAGATGGTGATGCTTCATGTTAGGTTTCCAGAGGGTGATGTTTCCTTGTAGTTTTCCAGAGGCTTATTTTTCCTGATAGTTTTCCAGATGGTGATGTTTCCTTGTAGTTTTCCAGAAGTTGATGTTTCCCGGTAGTTTTCCAGATGCTGATGTTTCCTGTTAGATTTCCAGAGGGATATTTTCCCTGGTAGTTTTCCAGAGGGTGTTGTTTCCTGGTAATTTTCCAGAGGGTGATTTTTACAGGTAGTTTTCCAGAGCATTATTTTTCCTCGTAGATTTCCAAAGGTGATGTTTCCTGGTAGTATTCCAGATGTTGATGTTTCCTGGTAGTTTTCCAGATGGTGATGTTTCATGGTAGTTTTCCAGAGGGTTATTTTGCCTTGTAGTATTCCAGATGGTGATGTTTCCATGTAGTTTTCCACAGGATTATTTTGCCTGGTTGTTTTCCAGAGGGTGATAATTCCTTGTAGTATTCCAGAGTGTGATGTTTCCTGGCAGATTTCCAGAGGGTTATTTTTCCTAGTAGTTTTCCAGAGGGTGATGTTTCATCGTAGTTTTTCAGAGAGTGATGTTTCCTGGTAGTTTTCCAGAGGGTTAATTTTCCTTGTAGTGTTCCAGATGGTGATGCTTCATGTTAGGTTTCCAGAGGGTGATGTTTCCTTGTAGTTTTCCAGAGGCTTATTTTTCCTGATAGTTTTCCAGATGGTGATGTTTCCCTGTAGTTTTCCAGAAGTTGATGTTTCCCGGTAGTTTTCCAGATGCTGATGTTTCCTGTTAGATTTCCAGAGGGATATTTTCCCTGGTAGTTTTCCAGAGGGTGTTGTTTCCTGGTAATTTTCCAGAGGGTGATGTTTACAGGTAGTTTTCCAGAGCATTATTTTTCCTCGTAGATTTCCAAAGGTGATGTTTCCTGGTAGTATTCCAGATGTTGATGTTTCCTGGTAGTTTTCCAGATGGTGATGTTTCATGGTAGTTTTCCAGAGGGTTATTTTGCCTTGTAGTATTCCAGATGGTGATGGTTCCATGTAGTTTTCCACAGGATTATTTTGCCTGGTTGTTTTCCAGAGGGTGATAATTCCTTGTAGTATTCCAGAGTGTGATGTTTCCTGGTAGTTTTCCAGAGGGTGATGTTTCCTGGTAGTTTTCCAGAGAGTGATGTTTCCTGGCAGTTTTCCAGATGGTGATTTTTCATGGTAGATTTCCAGAGGGTTATTTTTCCTGGTATTTTTCCAGAGGGTGATGTTTCCTGGTAGTTTACCAGAGGGTGATGTTTCCTTTTAGTTTTCCAGAGGGTTAATTTTCCTTGTAGTTTTCCAGATGGTGATGCTTCATGTTATGTTTCCAGAGGGTGATGTTTCCTGTTAGTTTTCCAGAGGTTATTTTTCCTTTTAGTTTCCCATTGGGTGATGTTTCCTGTTAGTTTTCCAGATGCTGATGTTTCCTGGTAGTTTTCCAGAGGGTGATGTTTCCTGGTAGTTTCCCAGAGGGTGATGTTTCCTGGTAGTTTTCCAGAGGGTTATTTTGCCTGGTAGTTTTCCACTGGGTGATGATTCCTCGTACTTTTCCAGAGGTTTATTTAGCCTGGTAGTTTTCCAAAGGGTGATATTTCCTTATAGTTTTCCAGAGTGTGATGTTTCCTGGTAGATTTCCAGAAGGTGATGATTCCTGGTAGTTTTACAGAGGGTGATGTTTCCTGTTAGTTTTCCAGATGCTGATTTTTCCTGTTAGTTTTCCAGAGTGTGATGTTTCCTGGTAGTTTTCCAGAGGGTGATGTTTCCTGGTACTGTTCCGAATGATGATGTTTCCTTTTAGTTTTCCAGAGGGTGATTTTTCCCTGTAGATTTCCAGAGGGTGATGTTTCCTGGTCGCTTTCCAGAGGGTGATGTTTCCTGTAAATTTTCCAGAGGGTTATTTTTCCAGGTGGTTTTCCAGATGGTAATGTTTCCTGGTAGTTTTCCAGAGAGTGATATTTCCTTGTAGTTTTCCAGAGTGTGTTGCTTCCTGGCAGTTTTCCAGAGGGTGATGCTTCCTGGTAGTTTTCCAGAGGGTGATGTTTCCTGGTAGTTTTCCAGATGGTGATGTTTCCTGGTAGATTTCCAGAGGGTTATTTTTCCTGGTAGTTTTCCAGAGGGTCATGTTTCCTGGTAGTTTTCCTGATGGAGATGTTTCCTGGTAGTTTTCCAGATGTTGATGTTGCCTGGTAGTTTTCCAGAGGGTGATGTTTCCTGGTCGTTTTCCAGAGGGATATTTTCCCTGGTAGTTTTCCCGAGGGTGTTGTTTCCTGGTAATTTTCCAGAGGGTGATGTTTACAGGTAGTTTTCCAGAGGATTATTTTTCCAGGTAGATTTCCAGATTGTGATGTTTCCTGGTAGTATTCCAGATGTTGATGTTTCCTGATAGTTTTCCAGATGGTGATGTTTCCTGGTAGTTTTCCAGAGGGTGATGTTTCCTGGTAGTTTTCCAGAGGGTGATGTTTCCTGGTACTGTTCCGAATGATGATGTTTCCTGGTAGTTTTCCAGAGGGTGATTTTTCCCTGTAGATTTCCAGAGGGTGATGTTTCCTGGTCGTTTTCCAGAGGGTGATGTTTCCTGTAAATTTTCCAGTGGGTTATTTTTCCAGGTGGTTTTCCAGATGGTAATGTTTCCTGGTAGTTTTCCAGAGTGTGATATTTCCTTGTAGTTTTCCAGAGTGTGTTGCTTCCTGGCAGTTTTCCAGAGGGTGATGCTTCCTGGTAGTTTTCCGGAGGGTGATGTTTCCTGGTAGTTTTCCAGATGGTGATGTTTCCTGGTAGATTTCCAGAGGGTTATTTTTCCTGGTAGTTTTCCAGAGGGTCATGTTTCCTGGTAGTTTTCCTGATGGAGATGTTTCCTGGTAGTTTTCCAGATGTTGATGTTGCCTGGTAGTTTTCCAGAGGGTGATGTTTCCTGGTCGTTTTCCAGAGGGATATTTTCCCTGGTAGTTTTCCCGAGGGTGTTGTTTCCTGGTAATTTTCCAGAGAGTGATGTTTACAGGTAGTTTTCCAGAGGATTATTTTTCCAGGTAGATTTCCGGATTGTGATGTTTCCTGGTAGGATTCCAGATGTTGATGTTTCCTGATAGTTTTCCAGATGGTGATGTTTCCTGGTAGTTTTCCAGAGTGTGATGTTTCCTGGTAGTTGTCCAGAAGGTGATGTTTCCTGGTAGTTTGCCAGAGAATGATGATTCCTGGTAGTTTGCCAGATGGTGATGTTACATGGTAGATTTCCAGAGGGTTATTTTTCCTCGTAGTTTTACAGATGCTGATGCTTCATGTTAGGTTTGCAGAGGGTGATGTTTCCTGGTAGTTTTCCAGATGGTGATGTTTCCTGGTAGATTTCCAGAGGGTTATTTTTCCTCGTAGTTTTCTAGAGGGTCATGTTTCCTGGTAGTTTTCCTGATGGAGATGTTTCCTGGTAGTTTTCCAGATGTTGATGTTGCCTGGTAGTTTTCCAGAGGGTGATGTTTCCTGGTCGTTTTCCAGAGGGATATTTTCCCTGGTAGTTTTCCCGAGGGTGTTGTTTCCTGGTAATTTTCCAGAGGGTGATGTTTAGAGGTAGTTTTCCAGAGGATTATTTTTCCAGGTAGATTTCCAGATTGTGATGTTTCCTGGTAGTATTCCAGATGTTGATGTTTCCTGATAGTTTTCCAGATGGTGATGTTTCCTGGTAGTTTTCCAGAGGGTGATGTTTCCTGGTATTTTTCCAGAGAGTGATGTTTCCTGGTAGTTTTCCAGAGGGTGATGTTTCCTTGTACTGTTCCAAATGATGATGTTTCATGGTAGTTTTCCAGAGGGTGATTTTTCCTTGTAGTTTTCCAGAGTGTGTTGTTTCCTGGCAGTTTTCCAGAGGGTGATGCTTCTTGGTAGTTTTCCAGAGGGTGATGTTTCCTGGTAGTTTTCCAGATGGAGATGTTTCCTGGTAGATTTCCAGAGGGTTATTTTTCCTGGTAGTTTTCCAGAGGGTCATGTTTCCTGGTAGTTTTCCTGATGGAGATGTTTCCTGGTAGTTTTCCAGATGTTGATGTTGCCTGGTAGTTTTCCAGAGGGTGATGTTTCCTGGTCGTTTTCCAGAGGGATATTTTCCCTGGTAGTTTTCCCGAGGGTGTAGTTTCCTGGTAATTTTCCAGAGGGTGATGTTTACAGGTAGTTTTCCAGAGGATTATTTTTCCAGGTAGATTTCCAGATTGTGATGTTTCCTGGTAGTATTCCAGATGTTGATGTTTCCTGATAGTTTTCCAGAGGGTGATGTTTCCTGGTAGTTTTCCAGAGGGATATTTTTCCTGTTAGTTTTCCAGAGGGTGATGTTTCAACGTAGTTTTCCAGAGGGTGATGTTTCCTGGTCGATTTCCAGAGGGTTAATTTTCCTTGTAGTTTTCCAGATGGTGATGCTTCATGTTTGGTTTCCAGAGGGGAATGTTTTCTGGTAGTTTTCCAGAGGGTTATTTTTCCTGGTAGTTTTCCAGAGGGTGATGTTTCAACGTAGTTTTCCAGAGGGTGATGTTTCCTGGTCGATTTCCAGAGTGTTAATTTTCCTTGTAGTTTTCCAGATGGAGATGCTTCATGTTTGGTTTCCAGAGGGGAATGTTTTCTGGTAGTTTTCCAGAGGGTTATTTTTCCTGGTAGTTTTCCAGAGGGTGATGTTTCCTCGTAGTTTTACAGAGGGTGTTGTTTCCTGTTAGTTTTCCAGATGCTGATTTTTCCTGTTAGTTTTCCAGAGTGTGATGTTTCCTGGAATTTTTCCAGAGGGTGATGTTTCCTGGTAGTGTTCCGAATGATGATGTTTCCTCTTAGTTTTCCAGATGGTGATGTTTCCTGGTTGTTTTCCAGAGGGTGACGTTTCCTGGTAGTTTTCCAGAGGATCATTTCTCCTGGTAGTTTCCCAGAGGGTGATTTTTCCCTGTAGTTTTCCAGAGGATCATGTTTCCTGGTAGTTTTCCAGAGGGTGATGTTTCCTGTAAATTTTCCAGTGGGTTATTTTTCCTGGTAGTTTTCCAGATGGTGATGTTTCCTGAAAGTTTTCCAGAGGGTGATATTTCCTTGCAGTTTTCCAGAGTGTGTTGTTTCCTGGCAGTTTTCCAGAGGGTGTTGTTTCCTGTTAGTGTTCCAGAGGGTGATGTTTCCTGGTAGTTTTCCAGATGGTGATGTTTCCTGGTAGTTTTACCGAGAGTTATGATTCCTGGTGGTTTTACAGGTGGTGATGTTTCATGGTAGATTTCCAAAGGGTTAATTTTCCTTGTAGTTTTCCCGATGGTGATGCTTCATTTTAGATTTCCAGAGGGTGATGTTTCCTGGTAGTTTTCCAGAGGGATATTTTTCCTGTTAGTTTTCCAGAGGGTGATGTTGCCTGTTAGTTTTCCAGATGCTGATGTTTCCTGGTAGTTTAGCAGAGTGTGATGTTTCCTGGCAGATTTCCAGAGGGTTATTTTTCCTAGTAGTTTTCCAGAGGGTGATGTTTCATCGTAGTTTTTCAGAGAGTGATGTTTCCTGGTAGTTTTCCAGAGGGTTAATTTTCCTTGTAGTGTTCCAGATGGTGATGCTTCATGTTAGGTTTCCAGAGGGTGATGTTTCCTTGTAGTTTTCCAGAGGCTTATTTTTCCTGATAGTTTTCCAGATGGTGATGTTTCCTTGTAGTTTTCCAGAAGTTGATGTTTCCCGGTAGTTTTCCAGATGCTGATGTTTCCTGTTAGATTTCCAGAGGGATATTTTCCCTGGTAGTTTTCCAGAGGGTGTTGTTTCCTGGTAATTTTCCAGAGGGTGATTTTTACAGGTAGTTTTCCAGAGCATTATTTTTCCTCGTAGATTTCCAAAGGTGATGTTTCCTGGTAGTATTCCAGATGTTGATGTTTCCTGGTAGTTTTCCAGATGGTGATGTTTCATGGTAGTTTTCCAGAGGGTTATTTTGCCTTGTAGTATTCCAGATGGTGATGTTTCCATGTAGTTTTCCACAGGATTATTTTGCCTGGTTGTTTTCCAGAGGGTGATAATTCCTTGTAGTATTCCAGAGTGTGATGTTTCCTGGCAGATTTCCAGAGGGTTATTTTTCCTAGTAGTTTTCCAGAGGGTGATGTTTCATCGTAGTTTTTCAGAGAGTGATGTTTCCTGGTAGTTTTCCAGAGGGTTAATTTTCCTTGTAGTGTTCCAGATGGTGATGCTTCATGTTAGGTTTCCAGAGGGTGATGTTTCCTTGTAGTTTTCCAGAGGCTTATTTTTCCTGATAGTTTTCCAGATGGTGATGTTTCCCTGTAGTTTTCCAGAAGTTGATGTTTCCCGGTAGTTTTCCAGATGCTGATGTTTCCTGTTAGATTTCCAGAGGGATATTTTCCCTGGTAGTTTTCCAGAGGGTGTTGTTTCCTGGTAATTTTCCAGAGGGTGATGTTTACAGGTAGTTTTCCAGAGCATTATTTTTCCTCGTAGATTTCCAAAGGTGATGTTTCCTGGTAGTATTCCAGATGTTGATGTTTCCTGGTAGTTTTCCAGATGGTGATGTTTCATGGTAGTTTTCCAGAGGGTTATTTTGCCTTGTAGTATTCCAGATGGTGATGTTTCCATGTAGTTTTCCACAGGATTATTTTGCCTGGTTGTTTTCCAGAGGGTGATAATTCCTTGTAGTATTCCAGAGTGTGATGTTTCCTGGTAGTTTTCCAGAGGGTGATGTTTCCTGGTAGTTTTCCAGAGAGTGATGTTTCCTGGCAGTTTTCCAGATGGTGATTTTTCATGGTAGATTTCCAGAGGGTTATTTTTCCTGGTATTTTTCCAGAGGGTGATGTTTCCTGGTAGTTTACCAGAGGGTGATGTTTCCTTTTAGTTTTCCAGAGGGTTAATTTTCCTTGTAGTTTTCCAGATGGTGATGCTTCATGTTATGTTTCCAGAGGGTGATGTTTCCTGTTAGTTTTCCAGAGGTTATTTTTCCTTTTAGTTTCCCATTGGGTGATGTTTCCTGTTAGTTTTCCAGATGCTGATGTTTCCTGGTAGTTTCCCAGAGGGTGATGTTTCCTGGTAGTTTTCCAGAGGGTTATTTTGCCTGGTAGTTTTCCACCGGGTGATGATTCCTCGTACTTTTCCAGAGGTTTATTTAGCCTGGTAGTTGTCCAACGGGTTATATTTCCTTGTAGTTTTCCAGAGTGTGATGTTTCCTGGTAGATTTCCAGAAGGTGATGATTCCTGGTAGTTTTACAGAGGGTGATGTTTCCTGTTAGTTTTCCAGATGCTGATTTTTCCTGTTAGTTTTGCAGAGTGTGATGTTTCCTGGTAGTTTTACAGAGGGTGATGTTTCCTGTTAGTTTTCCAGATGCTGATTTTTCCCTGTAGATTTCCAGAGGGTGATGTTTCCTGGTCGTTTTCCAGAGGGTGATGTTTCCTGTAAATTTTCCAGAGGGTTATTTTTCCAGGTGGTTTTCCAGATGGTGATGTTTACTGGTAGTTTTCCAGAGTGTGATATTTCCTTGTAGTTTTCCAGAGTGTGTTGTTTCCTGGCAGTTTTCCAGAGGGTGATGCTTCCTGGTAGTTTTCCAGAGGGTGATGTTTCCTGGTAGTTTTCCAGATGGTGATGTTTCCTGGTAGATTTCCAAAGGGTTATTTTTCCTGGTAGTTTTCCAGAGGGTCATGTTTCCTGGTAGTTTTCCTGATGGAGATGTTTCCTCGTCGTTTTCCAGATGTTGATGTTGCCTGGTAGTTTTCCAGATGGTGATGTTTCCTTGTCGTTTTCCAGAGGGATATTTTCCCTGGTAGTTTTCCCGGGGGTGTTGTTTCCTGGTAATTTTCCAGAGGGTGATGTTTACAGGTAGTTTTCCAGAGGATTATTTTTCCAGGTAGATTTCCAGATTGTGATGTTTCCTGGTAGTATTCCAGATGTTGATGTTTCCTGGTAGTTTTCCAGATGGTGACGTTTCCAGGTAGTTTTCCAGAGGGTGATGTTTCCTGGTAGTTTTCCAGATGGTGATGTTTCCTTATAGTATTCCAGAGTGTGATGTTTCCATGTAGTTTTCCAGAGGGTGATGTTTCCTGGTAGTTTTCCAGAGAGTGATGTTTCCTGGTAGTTTTCCAGATGGTGATGTTTCATGGTAGATTTCCAGAGGTTTATTTTTCCTGGTAGTTTTCCAGAGGGTGATGTTTCCTCGTAGTTTTCCAGAGGGTGATGTTTCCTGGTCGTTTTCCAGAGGGAGAATTTTCCTTGTAGTTTTCCAGATGTTGATGCTTCATGTTAGGTTTCCAGAGGGGGATGTTTTCTGATAGTTTTCCAGAGGGTTATTTTTCCTGGTAGTTTTCCAGAGGGTGATGTTTCCTCGTAGTTTTACAGAGGGTGTTGCTTCCTGTTAGTTTTCCAGATGCTGATTTTTCCTGTTCGTTTTCCAGAGTGTGATTTTTCCTGGTATTTTTCCAGAGGGTGATGTTTCCTGGTAGTTTTCCAGAGGGTGATGTTTCCTGGTAGTTTTCCAGAGGGTTAATTTTCCTTGTAGTTTTCCAGATGTTGATGCTTCATGTTAGATTTCCAGAGTGTGATGTTTCCTGGTAGTTTTCCAGAGGGTGATGTTTCCTGGTAGTTTTCCAGAGAGTGATGTTGCCTGGCAGTTTTCCTGATGGTGATGTTTCATGGTAGATTTCCAGAGGGTTATTTTTCCTGGTATTTTTCCAGAGGGTGATGTTTCCTGGTAGTTTTCCAGAGGGTGATGTTTCCTGGTAGTTTTCCAGAGGGTTAATTTTCCTTGTAGTTTTCCAGATGGTGATGCTTCATGTTATGTTTCCAGAGGGTGATGTTTCCTGTTAGTTTTCCAGAGGTTATTTTTCCTTTTAGTTTTCCATTGGGTGATGTTTCCTGTTAGTTTTCCAGATGCTGATGTTTCCTGGTAGTTTCCCAGAGGGTGATGTTTCCTGGTAGTTTTCCAGAGGGTTATTTTGCCTGGTAGTTTTCCACCGGGTGAAGATTCCTCGTACTTTTCCAGAGGTTTATTTAGCCTGGTAGTTTTCCAAAGGGTGATATTTCCTTGTAGTTTTCCAGAGTGTGATGTTTCCTGGTAGATTTCCAGAAGGTGATGATTCCTGGTAGTTTTACAGAGGGTGATGTTTCCTGTTAGTTTTCCAGATGCTGATTTTTCCTGTTAGTTTTCCAGAGTGTGATGTTTCCTGGTAGTTTTCCAGAGGGTGATGTTTCCTGGTTCTGTTCCGAATGATGATGTTTCCTTTTAGTTTTCCAGAGGGTGATTTTTCCCTGTAGATTTCCAGAGGGTGATGTTTCCTGGTCGTTTTCCAGAGGGTGATGTTTCCTGTAAATTTTCCAGAGGGTTATTTTTCCAGGTGGTTTGCCAGATGGTGATGTTTACTGGTAGTTTTCCAGAGTGTGATATTTCCTTGTAGTTTTCCAGAGTGTGTTGTTTCCTGGCATTTTTCCAGAGGGTGATGCTTCCTGGTAGTTTTCCAGAGGGTGATGTTTCCTGGTAGTTTTCCAGATGGTGATGTTTCCTGGTAGATTTCCAGAGGGTTATTTTTCCTGGTAGTTTTCCAGAGGGTCATGTTTCCTGTTAGTTTTCCTGATGGAGATGTTTCCTGGTAGTTTTCCAGACGTTGATGTTGCCTGGCAGTTTTCCAGATGGTGATGTTTCCTTGTCGTTTTCCAGAGGGATATTTTCCCTGGTAGTTTTCCCGAGGGTGTTGTTTCCTGGTAATTTTCCAGAGGGTGATGTTTACAGGTAGTTTTCCAGAGGATTATTTTTCCAGGTAGATTTGCAGATTGTGATGTTTCCTGGTAGTATTCCAGATGTTGATGTTTCCTGGTAGTTTTCCAGATGGTGACGTTTCCAGGTAGTTTTCCAGAGGGTGATGTTTCCTGGTAGTTTTCCAGATGGTGATGTTTCCTTATAGTATTCCAGAGTGTGATGTTTCCATGTAGTTTTCCAGAGGGTGATGTTTCCTGGTAGTTTTCCAGAGAGTGATGTTTCCTGGTAGTTTTCCAGATGGTGATGTTTCATGGTAGATTTCCAGAGGGTTATTTTTCCTGGTAGGTTTCCAGAGGGTGATGTTTCCTCGTAGTTTTCCAGAGGGTGATGTTTCCTGGTCGTTTTCCAGAGGGTGAATTTTCCTTGTCGTTTTCCAGATGTTGATGCTTCATGTTAGGTTTCCAGAGGGGGATGTTTTCTGGTAGTTTTCCAGAGGGTTATTTTTCCTGGTAGTTTTCCAGAGGGTGATGTTTCCTCGTAGTTTTACAGAGGGTGTTGTTTCCTGTTAGTTTTCCAGATGCTGATTTTTCCTGTTCGTTTTCCAGAGTGTGATTTTTCCTGGTATTTATCCAGAGGGTGATGTTTCCTGGTAGTTTTCCAGAGGGTGATGTTTCCTGGTAGTTTTCCAGAGGGTTAATTTTCCTCGTAGTTTTCCAGATGTTGATGCTTCATGTTCGATTTCCAGAGGGTGATGTTTCCTGGTAGTTTTCCAGAGGTTATTTTTCCTTTTAGTTTTCCATTGGATGATGTTTCCTGTTAGTTTTCCAGATGCTGATGTTTCCTGGTAGTTTCCCAGAGGGTGATGTTTCCTGGTAGTTTTCCAGAGGGTTATTTTGCCTGGTAGTTTTCCACCGGGTGATGATTCCTCGTACTTTTCCAGAGGTTTATTTAGCCTGGTAGTTTTCCAAAGGGTGATATTTCCTTGTAGTTTTCCAGAGTGTGATGTTTCCTGGTAGATTTCCAGAAGGTGATGATTCCTGGTAGTTTTACAGAGGGTGATGTTTCCTGTTAGTTTTCCAGATGCTGATTTTTCCTGTTAGTTTTGCAGAGTGTGATGTTTCCTGGTAGTTTTCCAGAGGGTGATGTTTCCTGGTTCTGTTCCGAATGATGATGTTTCCTTTTTGTTTTCCAGAGGGTGATTTTTCCCTGTAGATTTCCAGAGGGTGATGTTTCCTGGTCGTTTTCCAGAGGGTGATGTTTCCTGTAAATTTTCCAGAGGGTTATTTTTCCAGGTGGTTTTCCAGATGGTGATGTTTACTGGTAGTTTTCCAGAGTGTGATATTTCCTTGTAGTTTTCCAGAGTGTGTTGTTTCCTGGCATTTTTCCAGAGGCTGATGCTTCCTGGTAGTTTTCCAGAGGGTGATGTTTCCTGGTAGTTTTCCAGATGGTGATGTTTCCTGGTAGATTTCCAGAGGGTTATTTTTCCTGGTAGTTTTCCAGAGGGTCATGTTTCCTGGTAGTTTTCCTGATGGAGATGTTTCCTGGTAGTTTTCCAGATGTTGATGTTGCCTGGCAGTTTTCCAGATGGTGATGTTTCCTTGTCGTTTTCCAGAGGGATATTTTCCCTGGTAGTTTTCCCGATGGTGTTGTTTCCTGGTAATTTTCCAGAGGGTGATGTTTACAGGTAGTTTTCCAGAGGATTATTTTTCCAGGTAGATTTGCAGATTGTGATGTTTCCTGGTAGTATTCCAGATGTTGATGTTTCCTGGTAGTTTTCCAGATGGTGATGTTTCCAGGTAGTTTTCCAGAGGGTGATGTTTCCTGGTAGTTTTCCAGATGGTGATGTTTCCTTATAGTATTCCAGAGTGTGATGTTTCCTGGTAGTTTTCCAGAGGGTGATGTTTCCTGGTAGTTTTCCAGAGAGTGATGTTTCCTGGTAGTTTTCCAGATGGTGATGTTTCATGGTAGATTTCCAGAGGGTTATTTTTCCTGGTAGGTTTCCAGAGGGTGATGTTTCCTCGTAGTTTTCCAGAGGGTGATGTTTCCTGGTCGTTTTCCAGAGGGTTAATTTTCCTTGTAGTTTTCAGGATGTTGATGCTTCATGTTAGGTTTCCAGAGGGGGATGTTTTCTGGTAGTTTTCCAGAGGGTTATTTTTCCTCGTAGTTTTCCAGAGGGTGATGTTTCCTCGTAGTTTTACAGAGGATGTTGTTTCCTGTTAGTTTTCCAGATGCTGATTTTTCCTGGTATTTTTCCAGAGGGTGATGTTTCCTGGTAGTTTTCCAGAGGGTGATGTTTCCTGGTAGTTTTCCAGAGGGTTAATTTTCCTTGTAGTTTTCCAGATGTTGATGCTTCATGTTCGATTTCCAGAGGGTGATGTTTCCTGGTAGTTTTCCAGAGGTTATTTTTCCTTTTAGTTTTCCATTGGATGATGTTTCCTGTTAGTTTTCCAGATGCTGATGTTTCCTGGTAGTTTCCCAGAGGGTGATGTTTCCTGGTAGTTTTCCAGAGGGTTATTTTGCCTGGTAGTTTTCCACCGGGTGATGATTCCTCCTACTTTTCCAGAGGTTTATTTAGCCTGGTAGTTTTCCAAAGGGTGATATTTCCTTGTAGTTTTCCAGAGTGTGATGTTTCCTGGTAGATTTCCAGAAGGTGATGATTCCTGGTAGTTTTGCAGAGGGTGATGTTTCCTGTTAGTTTTCCAGATGCTGATTTTTCCTGTTAGTTTTCCAGAGTGTGATGTTTCCTGGTAGTTTTCCAGAGGGTGATGTTTCCTGGTACTGTTCCGAATGATGATGTTTCCTTTTAGTTTTCCAGAGGGTGATTTTTCCCTGTAGATTTCCAGAGGGTGATGTTTCCTGGTCGCTTTCAAGAGGGTGATGTTTCCTGTAAATTTTCCAGAGGGTTATTTTTCCAGGTGGTTTTCCAGATGGTGATGTTTCCTGGTAGTTTTCCAGAGTGTGATATTTCCTTGTAGTTTTCCAGAGTGTGTTGCTTCCTGGCAGTTTTCCAGAGGGTGATGCTTCATCGTAGTTTTCCAGAGGGTGATGTTTCCTGGTAGTTTTCCAGATGGTGATGTTTCCTGGTAGATTTCCAGAGGGTTATTTTTCCTGGTAATTTTCCAGAGGGTCATGTTTCCTGGTAGTTTTCCTGATGGAGATGTTTCCTGGTCGTTTTCCAGAGGGATATTTTCCCTGGTAGTTTTCCCGAGGGTGTTGTTTCCTGGTAATTTTCCAGAGGGTGATGTTTACAGGTAGTTTTCCAGAGGATTATTTTTCCAGGTAGATTTCCAGATTGTGATGTTTCCTGGTAGTATTCCAGATGTTGATGTTTCCTGGTAGTTTTCCAGAGGGTGATGTTTCCTGGTAGTTTTCCAGAGGGTGATGTTTCCTGGTAGTTTTCCAGATGGTGATGTTTCATGGTAGATTTCCAGAGGGTTATGTTTCCTGGTAGTATTCCAGATGTTGATGTTTCCTGATAGTTTTCCAGATGGTGATGTTTCCTGGTAGTTTTCCAGAGGGTGATGTTTCCTGGTAGTTTTCCAGAGTGTGATGTTTCATGGTAGTTTTCCAGAGGGTGATGTTTCCTGGTACTGTTCCGAATGATGATGTTTCATGGTAGTTTTCCAGAGGGTGATGTTTCCTTGTAGTTTTCCAGAGTGTGTTGTTTCCTGGCAGTTTTCCAGAGGGTGATGCTTCTTGGTAGTTTTCCAGAGGGTGATGTTTCCTGGTAGTTTTCCAGATGGTGATGTTTCCTGGTAGATTTCCAGAGGGTTATTTTTCCTGGTAGTTTTCCAGAGGGTCTTTTTTCCTGGTAGTTTTCCTGATGGAGATGTTCCCTGGTAGTTTTCCAGATGTTGATGTTGCCTGGTAGTTTTCCAGAGGGTGATGTTTCCTTGTCGTTTTCCAGAGGGATATTTTCCCTGGTAGTTTTCCCGAGGGTGTTGTTTCCTGGTAATTTTCCAGAGGGTGATGTTTACAGGTAGTTTTCCAGAGGATTATTTTTCCAGGTAGATTTCCAGATTGTGATGTTTCCTGGTAGTATTCCAGATGTTGATGTTTCCTGATAGTTTTCCAGATGGTGATGTTTCCTGGTAGTTTTCTAAAGGGTGATGTTTCCTGGTAGTTTTCCAGAGAGTGATGTTTCCTGGTAGTTTTCCAGAGTGTGATGTTTCATGGTAGATTTACAGAGGGTTATTTTTCCTGATAGTTTTCCAGAGGGTGATGCTTCATGTTAGCTTTCCAGAGGGTGATGTTTCATGGTAGACTTCCAGAGGGTTATTTTTCCTGATAGTTTTCCAGATGGTGATGCTTCATGTTAGCTTTCCAAGAGCGTAATGTTTCCTTGTAGTCTTCCAGAGGGTTATTTTTCCTGATAGTGTTCCAGAGGGTGATGTTTCCTCGTAGTTTTCCAGAAGGTGATGTTTCCTGGTAGTTTTCCAGATGCTGATGTTTCCTGTTAGATTTCCAGAGTGTGATGTTTCCTGGAAGTTTTCCAGATGGTGATGTTTCCTGGTAGTATTCCAGATGTTGATGTTTCCTGGTAGTTTTCCAGAGGGTGATGTTTCCTGGTAGTTTTCCAGAGGGTGATGTTTCCTGGTAGTTTTCCAGAGAGTGATGTTTCCTGGTAGTTTTCCAGATGGTGATGTTTCATGGTAGATTTCCAGAGGGTTATTTTTCCTGGTAGTTTTCCAGAGGGTGATGTTTCCTCGTAGTTTTCCAGAGGGTGATGTTTCCTGGTCGTTTTCCAGAGGGTGAATTTTCCTTGTAGTTTTCCAGATGGTGATGCTTCATGTTAGGTTTCCGGAGGGGAATGTTTTCTGGTAGTTTTCCAGAGGGTAATTTTTCCTGGTAATTTTCCAGAGGGTGATGTTTCCTCGTAGTTTTACAGAGGGAGTTGTTTCCTGTTAGTTTTCCAGATGCTGATTTTTCCTGTTAGTTTTCCAGAGTGTGATGTTTCCTGGAATTTTTCCAGAGGGTGATGTTTCCTGGTAGTGTTCCGAATGATGATTTTTCCTGTTAGTTTTCCAGATGGTGATGTTTCCTGGTTTTTTTCCAGAGGGTGACGTTTCCTGGTAGTTTTCCAGAGGATCATTTTTCCTGGTAGTTTCCGAGAGGGTGATTTTTCCCTGTAGTTTTCCAGATGGTGATGTTTCCTCGTAGTTTTACAGAGGGTGATGTTTCCTGTTTGTTTTCCAGATGCTGATGTTTATTGGTAGTTTCCCAGAGGGTGATGTTTCCTGATAGTTTTCCAGAGGGTTATTTTGCTGGGAACTTTTCCACCGGGTGATGATGTCTCGTACTTTTCCAGAGGTTTATTTAGCCTGGTAGTTTTCAAAAGGGTGATATTTCCTTGTAGTTTTCCAGAGTGTGATGTTTCCTGGTAGTTGTCCAGAAGGTGATGTTTCCTGGTAGTTTGCCAGAGAATGATGATTCCTGGTAGTTTGCCAGATGGTGATGTTACATGGTAGATTTCCAGAGGGTTATTTTTCCTCGTAGTTTTACAGATGCTGATGCTTCATGTTAGGTTTGCAGAGGGTGATGTTTCCTGGTAGTTCTCCAGATGGTGATGTTTCCTGGTAGATTTCCAGAGGGTTATTTTTCCTCGTAGTTTTCCCGAGGGTGTTGTTTCCTGGTAATTTTCCAGAGGGTGATGTTTACAGGTAGTTTTCCAGAGGATTATTTTTCCAGGTAGATTTCCAGATTGTGATGTTTCCTGGTAGTATTCCAGATGTTGATGTTTCCTGATAGTTTTCCAGATGGTGATGTTTCCTGGTCGTTTTCCAGAGGGTGATGTTTCATGGTAGTTTTCCAGAGGGTGATGTTTCCTGGTACTGTTCCGAATGATGATGTTTCATGGTAGTTTTCCAGAGGGTGATTTTTCCTTGTAGTTTTCCAGAGTGTGTTGTTTCCTGGCAGTTTTCCAGAGGGTGATGCTTCTTGGTAGTTTTCCAGAGGGTGATGTTTCCTGGTAGTTTTCCAGATGGTGATGTTTCCTGGTAGATTTCCAGAGGGTTATTTTTCCTGGTAGTTTTCCAGAGGGTCTTTTTTCCTGGTAGTTTTCCTGATGGAGATGTTCCCTGGTAGTTTTCCAGATGTTGATGTTGCCTGGTAGTTTTCCAGAGGGTGATGTTTCCTTGTCGTTTTCCAGAGGGATATTTTCCCTGGTAGTTTTCCCGAGGGTGTTGTTTCCTGGTAATTTTCCAGAGGGTGATGTTTACAGGTAGTTTTCCAGAGGATTATTTTTCCAGGTAGATTTCCAGATTGTGATGTTTCCTGGTAGTATTCCAGATGTTGATGTTTCCTGATAGTTTTCCAGATGGTGATGTTTCCTGGTAGTTTTCTAAAGGGTGATGTTTCCTGGTAGTTTTCCAGAGAGTGATGTTTCCTGGTAGTTTTCCAGAGTGTGATGTTTCATGGTAGATTTACAGAGGGTTATTTTTCCTGATAGTTTTCCAGAGGGTGATGCTTCATGTTAGCTTTCCAGAGGGTGATGTTTCATGGTAGACTTCCAGAGGGTTATTTTTCCTGATAGTTTTCCAGATGGTGATGCTTCATGTTAGCTTTCCAAGAGCGTAATGTTTCCTTGTAGTCTTCCAGAGGGTTATTTTTCCTGATAGTGTTCCAGAGGGTGATGTTTCCTCGTAGTTTTCCAGAAGGTGATGTTTCCTGGTAGTTTTCCAGATGCTGATGTTTCCTGTTAGATTTCCAGAGTGTGATGTTTCCTGGAAGTTTTCCAGATGGTGATGTTTCCTGGTAGTATTCCAGATGTTGATGTTTCCTGGTAGTTTTCCAGAGGGTGATGTTTCCTGGTAGTTTTCCAGAGGGTGATGTTTCCTGGTAGTTTTCCAGAGAGTGATGTTTCCTGGTAGTTTTCCAGATGGTGATGTTTCATGGTAGATTTCCAGAGGGTTATTTTTCCTGGTAGTTTTCCAGAGGGTGATGTTTCCTCGTAGTTTTCCAGAGGGTGATGTTTCCTGGTCGTTTTCCAGAGGGTGAATTTTCCTTGTAGTTTTCCAGATGGTGATGCTTCATGTTAGGTTTCCGGAGGGGAATGTTTTCTGGTAGTTTTCCAGAGGGTAATTTTTCCTGGTAATTTTCCAGAGGGTGATGTTTCCTCGTAGTTTTACAGAGGGAGTTGTTTCCTGTTAGTTTTCCAGATGCTGATTTTTCCTGTTAGTTTTCCAGAGTGTGATGTTTCCTGGAATTTTTCCAGAGGGTGATGTTTCCTGGTAGTGTTCCGAATGATGATTTTTCCTGTTAGTTTTCCAGATGGTGATGTTTCCTGGTTTTTTTCCAGAGGGTGACGTTTCCTGGTAGTTTTCCAGAGGATCATTTTTCCTGGTAGTTTCCGAGAGGGTGATTTTTCCCTGTAGTTTTCCAGATGGTGATGTTTCCTCGTAGTTTTACAGAGGGTGATGTTTCCTGTTTGTTTTCCAGATGCTGATGTTTATTGGTAGTTTCCCAGAGGGTGATGTTTCCTGATAGTTTTCCAGAGGGTTATTTTGCTGGGAACTTTTCCACCGGGTGATGATGTCTCGTACTTTTCCAGAGGTTTATTTAGCCTGGTAGTTTTCAAAAGGGTGATATTTCCTTGTAGTTTTCCAGAGTGTGATGTTTCCTGGTAGTTGTCCAGAAGGTGATGTTTCCTGGTAGTTTGCCAGAGAATGATGATTCCTGGTAGTTTGCCAGATGGTGATGTTACATGGTAGATTTCCAGAGGGTTATTTTTCCTCGTAGTTTTACAGATGCTGATGCTTCATGTTAGGTTTGCAGAGGGTGATGTTTCCTGGTAGTTCTCCAGATGGTGATGTTTCCTGGTAGATTTCCAGAGGGTTATTTTTCCTCGTAGTTTTCCCGAGGGTGTTGTTTCCTGGTAATTTTCCAGAGGGTGATGTTTACAGGTAGTTTTCCAGAGGATTATTTTTCCAGGTAGATTTCCAGATTGTGATGTTTCCTGGTAGTATTCCAGATGTTGATGTTTCCTGATAGTTTTCCAGATGGTGATGTTTCCTGGTCGTTTTCCAGAGGGTGATGTTTCATGGTAGTTTTCCAGAGGGTGATGTTTCCTGGTACTGTTCCGAATGATGATGTTTCATGGTAGTTTTCCAGAGGGTGATTTTTCCTTGTAGTTTTCCAGAGTGTGTTGTTTCCTGGCAGTTTTCCAGAGGGTGATGCTTCTTGGTAGTTTTCCAGAGGGTGATGTTTCCTGGTAGTTTTCCAGATGGTGATGTTTCCTGGTAGATTTCCAGAGGGTTATTTTTCCTCGTAGTTTTACAGAGGGTCTTTTTTCCTGGTAGTTTTCCTGATGGAGATGTTCCCTGGTAGTTTTCCAGATGTTGATGTTGCCTGGTAGTTTTCCAGAGGGTGATGTTTCCTGGTCGTTTTCCAGAGGGATATTTTCCCTGGTAGTTTTCCCGAGGGTGTTGTTTCCTGGTAATTTTCCAGAGGGTGATGTTTACAGGTAGTTTTCCAGAGGATTATTTTTCCAGGTAGATTTCCAGATTGTGATGTTTCCTGGTAGTATTCCAGATGTTGATGTTTCCTGATAGTTTTCCAGATGGTGATGTTTCCTGGTAGTTTTCCAGAGGGTGATGTTTCCTGGTAGTTTTCCAGAGAGTGATGTTTCCTGGTAGTTTTCCAGAGTGTGATGTTTCATGGTAGATTTACAGAGGGTTATTTTTCCTGATAGTTTTCCAGAGGGTGATGCTTCATGTTAGCTTTCCAGAGGGTGATGTTTCATGGTAGACTTCCAGAGGGTTATTTTTCCTGATAGTTTTCCAGATGGTGATGCTTCATGTTAGCTTTCCAAGAGCGTGATGTTTCCTTGTAGTTTTCCAGAGGGTTATTTTTCCTGATAGTGTTCCAGAGGGTGATGTTTCCTCGTAGTTTTCCAGAAGGTGATGTTTCCTGGTAGTTTTCCAGATGCTGATGTTTCCTGTTAGATTCCCAGAGTGTGATGTTTCCTGGAAGTTTTCCAGATGGTGATGTTTCCTGGTAGTTTTCCAGATGTTGATTGTGCTTTGTAGCTTTCCAGAGGCAAATGTTTCCTGTTCATTTTCCAGAGGCAAATGTTTCCTGTTCATTTTCCAGAGGATATTTTCCCTGGTAGTTTTCCAGAGGGTGTTCTTTCCCTGTAGTTTTCCAGAGGGTTATGTTTCCTGGTAGTTTTCCAGAGGGTGATGTTTCCTGTTAATTTTCCAGAGGGCGATGTTTCCTGGTAGATTTCCAGAGGGTGATGTTTCCTGGTAGATTTCCAGATCGTCATGTTTCCTGGTAGTTTTCCAGAGGGTGATGTTTCCTCGTAATTTTCCAGAGGGTGATGTTTCCTTGTAGTTTTCCAGAGGGTGATGTTTCCTGGTAGTTTTCCAGATAGTTATGTTTCCTGGTAGTTTTCCAGAGGGTGATGTTTCCTCGTAATTTTCCAGAGGGTGATGTTTCCTTGTAGTTTTCCAGAGGGTGATGTTTCCTGGTAGATTTCCAGATCGTCATGTTTCCTGGTAGTTTTCCAGAGGGTGATGTTTCCTCGTAATTTTCCAGAGGGTGATGTTTCCTTGTAGTTTTCCAGAGTGTGATGTTTCCTGGTAGTTTTCCAGAAGCTGATGTTTCCTCGCAGTTTTCCAGAGAGTGATGTTTCCTGGTAGTTTGCCAGATGGTGATGTTACATGGTAGATTTCCAGAGGGCTATTTTTCCGGGAAGTTTTCCAGAGGGTGATGTTTCCTGGTAGTTTTACAGAGGGTGATGTTCCCTTTTAGTATTCCAGATGCTGATTTTTCCTGTTATTTTTCCAGAGTGTGATCTTTCCTGGCAGTTTTCCAGAGGGTGATGTTTCCTGGTAGTGTTCCGAATGATGATGTTTCCTGCTGGTTTTCCAGATGGTGATGTTTCCTGGTTGTATTCCAGAGGGTGATGTTTCCTGGTAGTTTTCCAGAGGATTATTTTTCCTGGCATTTTCCCAGAGGGTAATTTTTCCCTGTAGTTTTCCAGAGGATGATGTTTCCTTGTAGTTTTCCAGATGGTGATGTTTCCTGTAAATTTTCCAGAGGGTTATTTTTCCAGGTAGTTTTCCAGATGGTGATGTTTCCTGGTAGTTTTCCAGATGGTGATATTTCCTTGTAGTTTTCCAGTGTTGTTTCCTGGCAGTTTTCCAGAGGGTGATGTTTCATGTCAGTTTTCCAGTGGGTGATGTTTCCTGGTAGTTTTCCAGATTGTGATGTTTCCTGGTAGTATTCCAGATGTTGATGTTTCCTGGTAGTTTTCCAGATGGTGATGTTTCCTGGTAGTTTTCCAGAGGATTATTTTTCCTGGTAGTATTCCAGATGTTGATGTTTCCTGGTAGTTTTCCAGAAGGTGATGTTTCCTGGTAGTTTTCCAGAGGGTTATTTTTCCTGGCAGTTTTCCTGATGGTGATGTTTCCACGTAGTTTTCCAGAGGGTGATGTTTCCTGGTAGTATTCCAGAGGGTGGTGTTTCCTCTTAGTTTTCCAGAGGGTGATGTTTCCTGGTAGTTTTCCAGAGAGTGATGTTTCCTGGTAGTTTTCCAGAAGGTGATGTTTCATGTTAGGTTTCCAGAGGGTGATGTTTCCTGGTAGTTTTCCAGAGGGTTATTGTTCCAGGTAGATTTCCAGAGGTTGATGTTTCCTGGTTATTTTCCAGATGGTCATGTTTCCTGTTAGTTTTCCAGATGCTGATTTTTCCTGTTAGTTTTCCAGAGTGTGATGTTTCCTGGTAGTTTTCCAGAGGTTTATGTTTCCTGGTAGTGTTCCGAATGATTATGTTTCCTGTTAGTTTTCCAGAGTGTGATGTTTCCTGGTAGTTTTCCAGAGGGTTATGTTTCCTGGTAGTGTTCCGAATGATGATGTTTCCTGTTAGTTTTCCAGAGGTTGATGTTTCCTGTTAGTTTTCCAGTGGGTGATGTTTCCTGGTAGTTTTCCAGAGGATCATTTTTTCCTGGTAGGTTTCCCGAGGGTGATTTTTCCCTGTAGTTTTCCAGAGGGTGATGTTTCCTCTTAGTTTTACAGGGGATGATGTTTCCTATTTGTTTTCCAGATGGTGATGTGTACTGGTAGTTTCCCAGAGTGTGATGTTTCCTGGTAGTTTCCCATAGAGTGATTTTTCCCTGTAGTTTTCAAGAGGGTGATGTTTCCTTGTAGTTTTACAGAGGGTGATGTTTCCTTGTCGTTTTCCAGAGGGTTATTTTTCCTGATAGTTTTCCTGAGGGTGATGTTTCCTTGTAGTTTTTCAGAAGGTGATGTTTCCTGGTAGTTTACCAGATGCTGATGTTTCCTGTTAGATTTCCAGTGTGTGATGTTTCCTGGAAGTTTTCCAGATGGTGATGTTTCCTGGTAGTTTTCCAGATGTTGATTTTGCCTGGTAGCTTTCCAGAGGCAAATGTTTCTTGTTCTTTTTCCAGAGGGATATTTTCCCTGGTTGTTTTCCAGAGGGTGATGTTTTCTGTAGTTTTCCAGAGGGTGATGTTTCCTGGTAGTTTTCCAGAGAGTGATGTTTCCTGTAAATTTACCAGAGGGTTATTTTTCCTGGTAGTTTTCCAGAGTGTGATGTTTCCTGGTAGTTTCCCAGACGGTGATTTTTCCATGTAGTTTTCCAGAGGGTGATCCTTCCTGATAGTTTTCCAGAGGGTGATGTTTCCTGGTAGTTTTCCAGAGGTTGATGTTTCCTGTTAATTTTCCAGAGGGCGATGTTTCCTGGTAGTTTTCCAGAGGGTGATGTTTCCTGGTAGTTTTCCAGAGCATGATGTTTCCTGGTAGTTTTCCAGAGGGTGATGTTTCCTGGTAGTTTTCCAGACGGTGATGTTTCTTTGTAGTTTTCCAGAGGATTATTTTTCCTGGTAGTTTTCCAGAAGGTGATGTTTCCTGGTAGCTTTCCAGAGGGTCATGTTTACTGGTAGTTTTCCAGAGGGTGATGTTTCCTGTAAATTTTCCAGAGCGTTATTTTTCCTGGTAGTTTTCCAGATGGTGATATTACCTGGCAGTTTCCCAGGGGGTTATTTTTCCCTTTAGTTTTCCAGAGGGTGATGTTTCCTGGTAGATTTCCAGCGGGTGATGTTTCTTGGTAGTTTTCCAGATGGTGATGTTTCCTGGTAATTTTCCTGAGGCTTATTTTTCCTGGTAGTTTTTCAGAAGGTGATGTTTTCTGGTAGTTTTCCAGAGGATGATGTTTCCTGTTTGTTTTCCAGATGGTTTTGTTTCCTGGTATTTTTCCAGATGTTGATGTTTCCTGGTAGTTTTGCAGAGTGTAATTTTTCCTGCTGGTTTTCCGGATGGTGATATTTCCTGGTAGTTTTCCAGATACTGATGTTTCCTTTTAGTTTTCCAGATGGTGATGTTTTCTCGTAGTTTTCCAGAGGGTGATGTTTCCTGGTAGTTTTCCAGAGGGTAATGATTCCTCTCAGTTTTCCAGATGGTAATGTTTCCTGCTAGTTTTCCAGATGGTGATGTTTCCTGGTAGTTTTCCAGATCGTGATGTTTCCTGGTACTTTTCCAGAGGGTGATGTTTCCGGGTAGTTTTCCATAGGGTAATGTTTCCTGGTACTTTTCCAGATGGTGATGTTTCCTACTAATTTTCCAGGGGGTTATTTTTTCTGTTAGTTTTCCAGAGGGTGATGTTTCCTGGTAGTTTTCCAGATGGTGATGTTTCCTGGTAGTTTTCCAGATCGTGATGTTTCCTGGTAGTTTTCCAAAGGGTGATGTTTCCTGCTTATTTACCAGAGGGTGATGTTTCCTTGTAACTTTCCAGTGGGTTATATTTCCTGGTAGTTTTCCAAAAGGTGATGTTTCCATGTTGTTTTCCAGAGGATTATTTTTCCTCTAGATTTCCAGATGGTGATGTTTCCTTGTAGGTTCCCAGAGCGTGATTTTTCCCTGTAGTTTTCCAGATGGTGATGTTTCCTGTTTGTTTTCCAGATGGTGATGTTTCCTTGTAGTTTTCCAGAGGGTGATGTTTCCTGGTAGTTTTCCAGATAGTTATGTTTCCTGGTAGTTTTCCAGATGTTGATGTTGCCTGGTAGTTTTCCAGAGGGCGATGTTTCCTGGTCGTTTTCCAGAGGGATATTTTCCCTGGTATTTTTCCCAAGGGTGTTGTTTCCTGGTAATTTTCCAGAGGGTGATGTTTACAGGTAGTTTTCCAGCGGATTATTTTTCCTGGTAGATTTCCAGATGGTGATGTTTCCTGGTAGTATTCCAGATGTTGATGATTCCTGGTAGTTTTCCAGATGGTGATGTTTCCTGGTAGTTTTCCAGAGGGTTATTTTTCCTGGTAGTTTTCCAGATGGTGATGTTTCCATGTAGTTTTCCAGAGGTTTATTTTGACTGGTAGTTTTCCAGAGGGTGATATTTCCTTGTTGTATTCCAGATTGTGATGTTTCCTGGTAGATTTCCAGAGGGTGATGTTTCCTGGTAGTTTTCCAGTGAGTGATGTTTCCTGGTAGTTTTCCAGATGGTGATGTTTCATGGTAGATTTCCAGAGGGTGATGTTTCCTGGTAGTTTTCCAGAGGGTGATGTTTCCTGGTAGTTTTCCAGTGGGTTAATTTTCCTTGTAGTTTTCCAGATGGTGATGCTTCATGTGAGCTTTCCAGAGGGTGATGTTTCCTGGTAGTTTTCCAGAGGGTTATTTTTCCGGGTAGCTTTCCAGAGGGTGATGTTTCCTCATAGTTTTACAGAGGGTGATGTTTCCTGTTAGTTTTCCAGATGCTTATGTTTCCTGGTAGTTTCCCAGTGTGTGATGTTTCCTGGTAGTTTTCCAGAGGGTTATTTTGCCTGGTAGTTTTCCAGAGGGTGATATTTGCTTGTAGTTTTCCAGAGTGTGATGTTTCCTGGTAGTTTTCCAGAAGCTGATGTTTCCTCGCAGTTTTCCAGAGAGTGATGTTTCCTGGTAGTTTGCCAGATGGTGATGTTACATGGTAGATTTCCAGAGGGCTATTTTTCCGGGAAGTTTTCCAGAGGGTGATGTTTCCTGGTAGTTTTACAGAGGGTGATGTTCCCTTTTAGTATTCCAGATGCTGATTTTTCCTGTTATTTTTCCAGAGTGTGATCTTTCCTGGCAGTTTTCCAGAGGGTGATGTTTCCTGGTAGTGTTCCGAATGATGATGTTTCCTGTTAGTTTTCCAGATGGTGATGTTTCCTGGTTGTATTCCAGAGGGTGATGTTTCCTGGTAGTTTTCCAGAGGATTATTTTTCCTGGCAGTTTCCCAGAGGGTGATTTTTCCCTGTAGTTTTCCAGAGGATGATGTTTCCTGGTAGTTTTCCAGATGGTGATGTGTCCTGTAAATTTTCCAGAGGGTTATTTTTCCAGGTAGTTTTCCAGATGGTGATGTTTCCTGGTAGTTTTCCAGAGGGTGATATTTCCTTGTAGTTTTCCAGTGTTGTTTCCTGGCAGTTTTCCAGAGGGTGATGTTTCCTGTCAGTTTTCCAGTGGGTGATGTTTCCTGGTAGTTTTCCAGATTGTGATGTTTCCTGGTAGTATTCCAGATGTTGATGTTTCCTGGTAGATTTCCAGATGGTGATGTCTCCTGGTAGTATTCCAGATGTTGATGTTTCCTGGTAGTTTTCCAGATGGTGATGTTTCCTGGTACTTTTCCAGAGGGTTATTTTTCCTGGTAGTTTTCCAGATGGTCATGTTTCCATGTAGTTTTCCAGAGGTTTATTTTGACTGGTAGTTTTCCAGAGGGTGATATTTCCTTGTAGTATTCCAGAGTGTGATGTTTCCTGGTAGATTTCCAGAGGGTGATGTTTCCTGGTAGTTTTCCAGTGAGTGATGTTTCCTGGTAGTTTTCCAGATGGTGATGTTTCATGGTAGATTTCCAGAGGGTTTTGTTTCCTGGTAGTTTTCCAGTGGGTTAATTTTCCTTGTAGTTTTCCAGATGGTGATGCTTCATGTTAGCTTTCCAGAGGGTGATGTTTCCTGGTAGTCTTCCAGAGGGTTATTTTTTCGGGTAGCTTTCCAGAGGGTGATGTTTCCTCATAGTTTTACAGAGGGTGATGTTTCCTGTTAGTTTTCCAGATTCTTATGTTTCCTGGTAGTTTCCCAGTGTGTGATGTTTCCTGGTAGTTTTCCAGAGGGTTATTTTGCCTGGTAGTTTTCCAGAGGGTGATATTTGCTTGTAGTTTTCCAGAGTGTGATGTTTCCTGGTAGTTTTCCAGAAGCTGATGTTTCCTCGCAGTTTTCCAGAGAGTGATGTTTCCTGGTAGTTTGCCAGATGGTGATGTTACATGGTAGATTTCCAGAGGGCTATTTTTCCGGGAAGTTTTCCAGAGGGTGATGTTTCCTGGTAGTTTTACAGAGGGTGATGTTCCCTTTTAGTATTCCAGATGCTGATTTTTCCTGTTATTTTTCCAGAGTGTGATCTTTCCTGGCAGTTTTCCAGACGGTGATGTTTCCTGGTCGTGTTCCGAATGATGATGTTTCCTGTTAGTTTTCCAGATGGTGATGTTTCCTGGTTGTATTCCAGAGGGTGATGTTTCCTGGTAGTTTTCCAGAGGATTATTTTTCCTGGCAGTTTCCCAGAGGGTGAATTTTCCCTGTAGTTTTCCAGAGGATGATGTTTCCTGGTAGTTTTCCAGATGGTGATGTTTCCTGTAAATTTTCCAGAGGGTTATTTTTCCAGGTAGTTTTCCAGATGGTGATGTTTCCTGGTAGTTTTCCAGAGGGTGATATTTCCTTGTAGTTTTCCAGTGTTGTTTCCTGGCAGTTTTCCAGAGGGTGATGTTTCCTATCAGTTTTCCAGTGGGTGATGTTTCCTGGTAGTTTTCCAGATTGTGATGTTTCCTGGTAGTATTCCAGATGTTGATGTTTCCTGGTAGTTTTCCAGATGGTGATGTTTCCTGGTAGTTTTCCAGAGGGTGATGTTTCCTGGTAGTATTCCAGATGTTGATGTTTCCTGGTAGTTTTCCAGAAGGTGATGTTTCCTGGTAGTTTTCCAGAGGGTTATTTTTCCTGGCAGTTTTCCTGATGGTGATGTTTCCTCGTAGTTTTCCAGAGGGTGATGTTTCCTGGTAGTATTCCAGAGGGTGGTGTTTCCTCGTAGTTTTCCAGAGGGTGATGTTTCCTGGTAGTTTTCCAGAGAGTGATGTTTCCTGGTAGTTTTCCAGAGGGTGATGTTTCATGGTAGATTTCCAGAGGGTTATTTTTCCTGTTAGTTTTCCAGAGGGTGATGTTCCCTCGTAGTTTTCCAGAGGGTGATGTTTCCTGGTAGTATTCCAGAGGGTGATGCTTCATGTTAGGTTTCCAGAGGGGGATGTTTCCTGGTAGTTTTCCAGAGGGTTATTGTTCCAGGTAGATTTCCAGAGGGTGAAATTTCCTGGTTATTTTCCAGATGGTGATGTTTCCTGTTAGTTTTCCCGATGCTGATTTTTCCTGTTAGTTTTCCAGAGTGTGATGTTTCCTGGTAGTTTTCCAGAGGGTTATGTTTCCTGGTAGTGTTCCGATGATGATGTTTCCTGTTAGTTTTCCAGAGGTTGATGTTTCCTGTTAGTTTTCCAGAGGGTGATGTTTCCGGGTAGTTTTCCAGAGGATCATTTTTTCTTGGTAGTTTTCCCTAGGGTGATTTTTCCCTGTAGTTTTCCAGAGGGTGATGTTTCCTCTTAGTTTTACAGAGAATGATGTTTCCTATTTGTTTTCCAGATGGTGATGTGTACTGGTAGTTTCCCAGAGTGTGATGTTTCCTGGTAGTTTCCCATAGGGTGATTTTTCCCTGTAGTTTTCCAGAGGGTGATGTTTCCTTGTAGTTTTACAGAGGGTGATGTTTCCTTGTCGTTATCCAGAGGGTTATTTTTCCTGATAGTTTTCCTGAGGGTGATGTTTCCTTGTAGTTTTTCAGAAGGTGATGTTTCCTGGTAGTATTCCAGATGTTGATGTTTCCTGGTAGATTTCCAGATGGTGATGTCTCCTGGTAGTATTCCAGATGTTGATGTTTCCTGGTAGTTTTCCAGATGGTGATGTTTCCTGGTACTTTTCCAGAGGGTTATTTTTCCTGGTAGTTTTCCAGATGGTCATGTTTCCATGTAGTTTTCCAGAGGTTTATTTTGACTGGTAGTTTTCCAGAGGGTGATATTTCCTTGTAGTATTCCAGAGTGTGATGTTTCCTGGTAGATTTCCAGAGGGTGATGTTTCCTGGTAGTTTTCCAGTGAGTGATGTTTCCTGGTAGTTTTCCAGATGGTGATGTTTCATGGTAGATTTCCAGAGGGTGATGTTTCCTGGTAGTTTTCCAGTGGGTTAATTTTCCTTGTAGTTTTCCAGATGGTGATGCTTCATGTTAGCTTTCCAGAGGGTGATGTTTCCTGGTAGTTTTCCAGAGGGTTATTTTTTCGGGTAGCTTTCCAGAGGGTGATGTTTCCTCATAGTTTTACAGAGGGTGATGTTTCCTGTTAGTTTTCCAGATTCTTATGTCTCCTGGTAGTTTCCCAGTGTGTGATGTTTCCTGGTAGTTTTCCAGAGTGTTATTTTGCCTGGTAGTTTTCCAGAGGGTGATATTTGCTTGTAGTTTTCCAGAGTGTGATGTTTCCTGGTAGTTTTCCAGAAGCTGATGTTTCCTCGCAGTTTTCCAGAGAGTGATGTTTCCTGGTAGTTTGCCAGATGGTGATGTTACATGGTAGATTTCCAGAGGGCTATTTTTCCGGGAAGTTTTCCAGAGGGTGATGTTTCCTGGTAGTTTTACAGAGGGTGATGTTCCCTTTTAGTATTCCAGATGCTGATTTTTCCTGTTATTTTTCCAGAGTGTGATCTTTCCTGGCAGTTTTCCAGACGGTGATGTTTCCTGGTAGTGTTCCGAATGATGATGTTTCCTGTTAGTTTTCCAGATGGTGATGTTTCCTGGTTGTATTCCAGAGGGTGATGTTTCCTGGTAGTTTTCCAGAGGATTATTTTTCCTGGCAGTTTCCCAGAGGGTGAATTTTCCCTGTAGTTTTCCAGAGGATGATGTTTCCTGGTAGTTTTCCAGATGGTGATGTTTCCTGTAAATTTTCCAGAGGGTTATTTTTCCAGGTAGTTTTCCAGATGGTGATGTTTCCTGGTAGTTTTCCAGAGGGTGATATTTCCTTGTAGTTTTCCAGTGTTGTTTCCTGGCAGTTTTCCAGAGGGTGATGTTTCCTGTCAGTTTTCCAGTGGGTGATGTTTCCTGGTAGTTTTCCAGATTGTGATGTTTCCTGGTAGTATTCCAGATGTTGATGTTTCCTGGTAGTTTTCCAGATGGTGATGTTTCCTGGTAGTTTTCCAGAGGGTGATGTTTCCTGGTAGTATTCCAGATGTTGATGTTTCCTGGTAGTTTTCCAGAAGGTGATGTTTCCTGGTAGTTTTCCAGAGGGTTATTTTTCCTGGCAGTTTTCCTGATGGTGATGTTTCCTCGTAGTTTTCCAGAGGGTGATGTTTCCTGGTAGTATTCCAGAGGGTGGTGTTTCCTCGTAGTTTTCCAGAGGGTGATGTTTCCTGGTAGTTTTCCAGAGAGTGATGTTTCCTGGTAGTTTTCCAGATGGTGATGTTTCATGGTAGATTTCCAGAGAGTTATTTTTCCTGTTAGTTTTCCAGAGGGTGATGTTCCCTCGTAGTTTTCCAGAGGGTGATGTTTCCTGGTAGTATTCCAGAGGGTGATGCTTCATGTTAGGTTTCCAGAGGGGGATGTTTCCTGGTAGTTTTCCAGAGGGTTATTGTTCCAGGTAGATTTCCAGAGGGTGAAATTTCCTGGTTATTTTCCAGATGGTGATGTTTCCTTTTAGTTTTCCAGATGCTGATTTTTCCTGTTAGTTTTCCAGAGTGTGATGTTTCCTGGTAGTTTTCCAGAGGGTTATGTTTCCTGATAGTGTTCCGAATGATGATGTTTCCTGTTAGTTTTCCAGAGGTTGATGTTTCCTGTTAGTTTTCCAGAGGGTGATGTTTCCTGGTAGTTTTCCAGAGGATCATTTTTTCCTGGTAGTTTTCCCGAGGGTGATTTTTCCCTGTAGTTTTCCAGAGGGTGATGTTTCCTCTTAGTTTTACAGAGGATGATGTTTCCTATTTGTTTTCCAGATGGTGATGTGTACTGGTAGTTTCCCAGAGTGTGATGTTTCCTGGTAGTTTCCCATAGGGTGATTTTTCCCTGTAGTTTTCCATAGGGTGATGTTTCCTTGTAGTTTTACAGAGGGTGATGTTTCCTTGTCGTTTTCCAGAGGGTTATTTTTCCTGATAGTTTTCCTGAGGGTGATGTTTCCTTGTAGTTTTTCAGAAGGTGATGTTTCCTGGTAGTTTTCCAGATACTGATGTTTCCTGTTAGATATCCAGTGTCTGATGTTTCCTGGAAGTTTTCCAGATGGTGATGTTTCCTGGTAGTTTTCCAGATGTTGATTTTGCCTGGTAGCTTTCCAGAGGCAAATGTTTCTTGTTCGTTTTCCAGAGGGATATTTTCCCTGGTTGTTTTCCAGAGGGTGTTGTTTTCTGTAGTTTTCCAGAGGGTGATGTTTCCTGGTAGTTTTCCAGAGAGTGATGTTTCCTGTAAATTTACCAGAGGGTTATTTTTCCTGGTAGTTTTCCAGAGTGTGATGTTTCCTGGTAGTTTCCCAGACGGTGATTTTTCCATGTAGTTTTCCAGAGGGTGATCCTTCCTGATAGTTTTCCAGAGGGTGATGTTTCCTGGTAGTTTTCCAGAGGGTGATGTTTCCTGTTAATTTTCCAGAGGGCGATTTTTCCATGTAGTTTTCCAGAGGGTGATCCTTCCTGATAGTTTTCCAGAGGGTGATGTTTCCTGGTAGTTTTCCAGAGGGTGATGTTTCCTGTTAATTTTCCAGAGGGCGATGTTTCCTGGTAGTTTTCCAGAGGGTGATGTTTCCTGGTAGTTTTCCAGAGCATGATGTTTCCTGGTAGTTTTCCAGAGGGTGATGTTTCCTGGTAGTTTTCCAGACGGTGATGTTTCTTTGTAGTTTTCCAGAGGATTATTTTTCCTGGTAGTTTTCCAGAAGGTGATGTTTCCATGTTGTTTTCCAGAGGGTTATTTTTCCTCTAGATTTCCAGATGGTGATGTTTCCTTGTAGGTTCCCAGAGCGTGATTTTTCCCTTTAGTTTTCCAGATGGTGATGTTTCCTGTTTGTTTTCCAAGAGGGTGATGTTTCCTGGTAGTTTTTCAGAGGATTATTTTTCCTGGTAGTTTTCCAGAGGGTGATTTTTCCTGGTAGCTTTCCAGAGGGTGATGTTTCCTGGTAGTTTTCCAGAGGGTGATGTTTCCTGGTAGTTTTCCAAATGGTGATGTTTCCTTGTAGTTTTCAGAGGATTATTTTTCCTGGTAGTTTTCCAGATGGTGAAGTTTCCTGGTTATTTTCCAGGGGGTTATTTTTCATTGTAGTTTTCCAGAGGGTGATGTTTCCTGGTAGTTTTCCAGATGGTGATGTTTCATGGTAGTTTTCCAGAGGATTATTTTTCCTGGTAGTTTTCCGGAAGGTGATGTTTCCTGGTAGCTTTCCAGAGGGTGATGTTTCCTGTTAGTTTTCCAGGTGGTGATGTTTCCTGGTAGTTTTCCAGATGGTGATGTTTCCTTGTAGTTTTCCAGAGGATTATTTTTCCTGGTAGTTTTCCGGAAGGTGATGTTTCCTGGTAGCTTTCCAGAGGGTGATGTTTCCTGGTAGTTTTCCGGAGGATGATGTTTCCTGGTAGTTTTCCAGACGGTGATGTTTCTTTGTAGTTTTCCAGAGCATTATTTTTCCTGGTAGTTTTCCAGAAGGTGATGTTTCCTGGTAGTTTTGCAGAGGGTGATTTTTCCTGGTAGCTTTCCAGAGGGTGATGTTTCCTGGTAGTTTTCCAGAGGGTGATGTTTCCTGGTAGTTTTCCAGATGGTGATGTTTCCTTGTAGTTTTCCAGAGGATTATTTTTCCTGGTAGTTTTCCAGATGGTGAAGTTTCCTGGTTATTTTCCAGGGGGTTATTTTTCATTGTAGTTTTCCAGAGGGTGATGTTACCTGGTAGTTTTCCAGATGGTGATGTTTCCTGGTAGTATTCCAGAGGGTGGTGTTTCCTCGTAGTTTTCCAGAGGGTGATGTTTCCTGGTAGTTTTCCAGAGAGTGATGTTTCCTGGTAGTTTTCCAGATGGTGATGTTTCATGGTAGATTTCCAGAGAGTTATTTTTCCTGTTAGTTTTCCAGAGGGTGATGTTCCCTCGTAGTTTTCCAGAGGGTGATGTTTCCTGGTAGTATTCCAGAGGGTGATGCTTCATGTTAGGTTTCCAGAGGGGGATGTTTCCTGGTAGTTTTCCAGAGGGTTATTGTTCCAGGTAGATTTCCAGAGGGTGAAATTTCCTGGTTATTTTCCAGATGGTGATGTTTCCTTTTAGTTTTCCAGATGCTGATTTTTCCTGTTAGTTTTCCAGAGTGTGATGTTTCCTGGTAGTTTTCCAGAGGGTTATGTTTCCTGATAGTGTTCCGAATGATGATGTTTCCTGTTAGTTTTCCAGAGGTTGATGTTTCCTGTTAGTTTTCCAGAGGGTGATGTTTCCTGGTAGTTTTCCACAGGATCATTTTTTCCTGGTAGTTTTCCCGAGGGTGATTTTTCCCTGTAGTTTTCCAGAGGGTGATGTTTCCTCTTAGTTTTACAGAGGATGATGTTTCCTATTTGTTTTCCAGATGGTGATGTGTACTGGTAGTTTCCCAGAGTGTGATGTTTCCTGGTAGTTTCCCATAGGGTGATTTTTCCCTGTAGTTTTCCATAGGGTGATGTTTCCTTGTAGTTTTACAGAGGGTGATGTTTCCTTGTCGTTTTCCAGAGGGTTATTTTTCCTGATAGTTTTCCTGAGGGTGATGTTTCCTTGTAGTTTTTCAGAAGGTGATGTTTCCTGGTAGTTTTCCAGATACTGATGTTTCCTGTTAGATATCCAGTGTGTGATGTTTCCTGGAAGTTTTCCAGATGGTGATGTTTCCTGGTAGTTTTCCAGATGTTGATTTTGCCTGGTAGCTTTCCAGAGGCAAATGTTTCTTGTTCGTTTTCCAGAGGGATATTTTCCATGGTTGTTTTCCAGAGGGTGTTGTTTTCTGTAGTTTTCCAGAGGGTGATGTTTCCTGGTAGTTTTCCAGAGAGTGATGTTTCCTGTAAATTTACCAGAGGGTTATTTTTCCTGGTAGTTTTCCAGAGTGTGATGTTTCCTGGTAGTTTCCCAGACGGTGATTTTTCCATGTAGTTTTCCAGAGGGTGATCCTTCCTGATAGTTTTCCAGAGGGTGATGTTTCCTGGTAGTTTTCCAGAGGGTGATGTTTCCTGTTAATTTTCCAGAGGGCGATTTTTCCATGTAGTTTTCCAGAGGGTGATCCTTCCTGATAGTTTTCCAGAGGGTGATGTTTCCTGGTAGTTTCCAGAGGGTGATGTTTCCTGTTAATTTTCCAGAGGGCGATGTTTCCTGGTAGTTTTCCAGAGGGTGATGTTTCCTGGTAGTTTTCCAGAGCATGATGTTTCCTGGTAGTTTTCCAGAGGGTGATGTTTCCTGGTAGTTTTCCAGACGGTGATGTTTCTTTGTAGTTTTCCAGAGGATTATTTTTCCTGGTAGTTTTCCAGAAGGTGATGTTTCCATGTTGTTTTCCAGAGGGTTATTTTTCCTCTAGATTTCCAGATGGTGATGTTTCCTTGTAGGTTCCCAGAGCGTCATTTTTCCCTTTAGTTTTCCAGATGGTGATGTTTCCTGTTTGTTTTCCAAGAGGGTGATGTTTCCTGGTAGTTTTTCAGAGGATTATTTTTCCTGGTAGTTTTCCAGAGTGTGATGTTTCCTGGTAGTTTCCCAGACGGTGATTTTTCCATGTAGTTTTCCAGAGGGTGATCCTTCCTGATAGTTTTCCAGAGGGTGATGTTTCCTGGTAGTTTTCCAGAGGGTGATGTTTCCTGTTAATTTTCCAGAGGGCGATTTTTCCATGTAGTTTTCCAGAGGGTGATCCTTCCTGATAGTTTTCCAGAGGGTGATGTTTCCTGGTAGTTTTCCAGAGGGTGATGTTTCCTGTTAATTTTCCAGAGGGCGATGTTTCCTGGTAGTTTTCCAGAGGGTGATGTTTCCTGGTAGTTTTCCAGAGCATGATGTTTCCTGGTAGTTTTCCAGAGGGTGATGTTTCCTGGTAGTTTTCCAGACGGTGATGTTTCTTTGTAGTTTTCCAGAGGATTATTTTTCCTGGTAGTTTTCCAGAAGGTGATGTTTCCATGTTGTTTTCCAGAGGGTTATTTTTCCTCTAGATTTCCAGATGGTGATGTTTCCTTGTAGGTTCCCAGAGCGTGATTTTTCCCTTTAGTTTTCCAGATGGTGATGTTTCCTGTTTGTTTTCCAAGAGGGTGATGTTTCCTGGTAGTTTTTCAGAGGATTATTTTTCCTGGTAGTTTTCCAGAGGGTGATTTTTCCTGGTAGCTTTCCAGAGGGTGATGTTTCCTGGTAGTTTTCCAGAGGGTGATGTTTCCTGGTAGTTTTCCAGATGGTGATGTTTCCTTGTAGTTTTCAGAGGATTATTTTTCCTGGTAGTTTTCCAGATGGTGAAGTTTCCTGGTTATTTTCCAGGGGGTTATTTTTCATTGTAGTTTTCCAGAGGGTGATGTTTCCTGGTAGTTTTCCAGATGGTGATGTTTCCAGGTAGTTTTCCAGAGGATTATTTTTCCTGGTAGTTTTCCGGAAGGTGATGTTTCCTGGTAGCTTTCCAGAGGGTGATGTTTCCTGTTAGTTTTCCAGGTGGTGATGTTTCCTGGTAGTTTTCCAGATGGTGATGTTTCCTTGTAGTTTTCCAGAGGATTATTTTTCCTGGTAGTTTTCCGGAAGGTGATGTTTCCTGGTAGCTTTCCAGAGGGTGATGTTTCCTGGTAGTTTTCCGGAGGATGATGTTTCCTGGTAGTTTTCCAGACGGTGATGTTTCTTTGTAGTTTTCCAGAGCATTATTTTTCCTGGTAGTTTTCCAGAAGGTGATGTTTCTTGGTAGTTTTGCAGAGGGTGATTTTTCCTGGTAGCTTTCCAGAGGGTGATGTTTCCTGGTAGTTTTCCAGAGGGTGATGTTTCCTGGTAGTTTTCCAGATGGTGATGTTTCCTTGTAGTTTTCCAGAGGATTATTTTTCCTGGTAGTTTTCCAGATGGTGAAGTTTCCTGGTTATTTTCCAGGGGGTTATTTTTCATTGTAGTTTTCCAGAGGGTGATGTTACCTGGTAGTTTTCCAGATGGTGATGTTTCTTGGTAGTTTTCCAGAGGATTATTTTTCCTGGTAGTTTTCCGGAAGGTGATGTTTCCTGGTAGCTTTCCAGAGGGTGATGTTTCCTGGTAGTTTTCCAGAGGGTGATGTTTCCTGGTAGTTTTCCAGATGGTGATGTTTCCTTGTAGTTTTCCAGAGGATTTTTGTTCCTGGTAGTTTTCCGGAAGGTGATGTTTCCTGGTAGCTTTCCAGAGGGTGATGTTTCCTAGTAGTTTTCCGGAGGATGATGTTTCCGTGTTGTTTTCCAGAGGATTATTTTTTCTCTAGATTTCCAGAAAGTGATGTTTCCTTGTAGGTTCCCAGAGCGTGACTTTTCCCTGTAGTTTTCCGGATGGTGATGTTTCCTGTTTGTTTTCCAGAGGGTGATGTTTCCTGGTAGTTTTCCAGAGGATTATTTTTCCTGGTAGTTTTCCAGAGGGTGATTTTTCCTGGTAGCTTTCCAGAGGGTGATGTTTCCTGGTAGTTTTCCAGAGGGTGATGTTTCCTGGTAGTTTTCCAGATGGTGATGTTTCCTTGTAGTTTTCCAGAGGATTGTTTTTCCTGGTAGTTTTCCAGATGGTGAAGTTTCCTGGTTATTTTCCAGGGGGTTATTTTTCATTGTAGTTTTCCAGAGGGTGATGTTTCCTGGTAGTTTTCCAGATGGTGATGTTTCCTGGTAGTTTTCCAGAGGATTATTTTTCCTGGTAGTTTTCCGCAAGGTGATGTTTCCTGGTAGCTTTCCAGAGGGTGATGTTTCCTGGTAGTTTTCCAGAGGGTGATGTTTCCTGGTAGTTTTCCAGATGGTGATATTTCCTTGTAGTTTTCCAGAGGATTATTTTTCCTGGTAGTTTTCCGGAAGGTGATGTTTTCTGGTAGCTTTCCAGAGGGTGATGTTTCCTGGTAGTTTTCCGGAGGATGATGTTTCCTGGTAGTTTTCCAGACGGTGATGTTTCTTTGTAGTTTTCCAGAGGATTATTTTTCCTGGTAGTTTTCCAGAAGGTGATGTTTCCTGGTAGCTTTCCAGAGCATGATGTTTCCTGGTAGTTTTCCAGAGGGTGATGTTTCTTGTAAATTTTCCAGAGCGTTATTTTTCCTGGTAGTTTTCCAGATGGTGATGTTTCCTGGCAGTTTTCCAGGGGGTGATTTTTCCCTTTAGTTTTCCAGAGGGTGATGTTTCCTGGTAGATTTCCAGTGGGTGATGTTTCTTGGTAGTTTTCCAGATGGTGATGTTTCCTGGTAATTTTCCAGAGGCTTATTTTTCCTGGTAGTTTTTCAGAAGGTGATGTTTTCTGGTAGTTTTCCAAAGGATGATGTTTCCTGTTTGTTTTCCAGATGGCTTTGTTTCCTGGCAATTTTCCAGATGTTGATGTTTCCTGGTAGTTTTCCAGAGTGTAATTTTTCCTGCTGGTTTTCCGGATGGTGATGTTTCCTGGTAGTTTTCCAGATGGTGATGTTTCCTTTTAGTTTTCCAGATGGTGATGTTTCCTCGTAGTTTTCCAGAGGGTGATGTTTCCTGGTAGTTTTCCAGAGGGTAATGATTCCTTTCAGTTTTCCAGATGTTAATGTTTCCTGCTAGTTTTCCAGATGGTGATGTTTCCTGGTAGTTTTCCAGAGCGTGATGTTTCCTGGTACTTTTCCAGAGGGTGATGTTTCCGGGTAGTTTCCCATAGGGTAATGTTTCCTGGTAGATTGCCAGAGGGTGATGTTTCCTGGTAGTTTTCCAGACGGTGAAGTTTCCTTGTCGTTTTCCAGAGGATTATTTTTCCTGGTAGTTTTCCAGAAGGTAATGCTTCCTGGTAGCTTTCCAGAGGGTGATGTTTCCTGTAAATTTTCCAGAGCATTATTTTTCCTTGTCGTTTTCCAGATGGTCATGTTTCCTGGTAGTTTCCCAGGGGGAGATATTACCCTGTAGTTTTCCAGAGGGTAATGTTTCCTGGTAGTTTTCCAGAGGGTGATGTTTCCTAGTAATTTTCCAGGGTGTTATTTTTCCTGGTAGTTTTCCAGAGGGTGATGTTTCCTGGTAGTTTTCCAGATGGTGATGTTTCCTGGTAGTTTTCCAGATCGTGATGTTTCCTGGTGGTTTTCCAAAGGGTGATGTTTCCTGCTAATTTACCAGAGGGTGATGTTTCCTGGTAGCTTTCCAGAGGGTTATATTTCCTGGTAGTTTTCCAAAAGGTGATGTTTCCATGTTGTTTTCCAGAGGGTTATTTTTCCTCTAGATTTCCAGATGGTGATGTTTCCTTGTAGTTTCCCAGAGCGTGATTTTTCCCTGTAGTTTTCCACATGGTGATGTTTCCTGTTTGTTTTCCAGTGGGTGATGTTTCCTGGTAGTTTTCCAGAGGATTATTTTTCCTGGTAGTTTTCCAGAGGGTGATTTTTCCTGGTAGTTTTCCAGAGTGTGATGTTTCCTGGTAGTTTTCCAGAGGGTGATATTTCGTGTAAATTTTCCAGAGTGTTATTTTTCCTGGTAGTTTTCCAGATGGTGAAGTTTCCTGGTTATTTTCCAGGGAGTTATTTTTCATTGTAGTTTTCCAGAGGGTGATGTTTCCTGGTAGTTTTCCAGATGGTGATGTTTCCTGGTAGTTTTCCAGACGGTCATGTTTCCTTGTAGTTTTCCAGAGGGTTATTTTTCCTGGTAGTTTTCCGGAAGGTGATCTTTCCTGGTAGCTTTCCAGAGGGTGATGTTTCCTGGTAGTTTTCCAGAGGGTGATGTTTCCTGTAAATTTTCCAGAACGTTATTTTTCCTGGTAGTTTTCCAGATAGTGATGTTTCCTGGTAGTTTCCCAGAGGGTGTTTTTTCCCTGTAGTTTTCCAGAGGGTGATGTTTCCTGGTAGTTTTCCAGAGGGTTATGTTTCCTGATAGTGTTCCGAATGATGATGTTTCCTGTTAGTTTTCCAGAGGTTGATGTTTCCTGTTAGTTTTCCAGAGGGTGATGTTTCCTGGTAGTTTTCCAGAGGATCATTTTTTCCTGGTAGTTTTCCCGAGGGTGATTTTTCCCTGTAGTTTTCCAGAGGGTGATGTTTCCTCTTAGTTTTACAGAGGATGATGTTTCCTATTTGTTTTCCAGATGGTGATGTGTACTGGTAGTTTCCCAGAGTGTGATGTTTCCTGGTAGTTTCCCATAGGGTGATTTTTCCCTGTAGTTTTCCATAGGGTGATGTTTCCTTGTAGTTTTACAGAGGGTGATGTTTCCTTGTCGTTTTCCAGAGGGTTATTTTTCCTGATAGTTTTCCTGAGGGTGATGTTTCCTTGTAGTTTTTCAGAAGGTGATGTTTCCTGGTAGTTTTCCAGATACTGATGTTTCCTGTTAGATATCCAGTGTGTGATGTTTCCTGGAAGTTTTCCAGATGGTGATGTTTCCTGGTAGTTTTCCAGATGTTGATTTTGCCTGGTAGCTTTCCAGAGGCAAATGTTTCTTGTTCGTTTTCCAGAGGGATATTTTCCCTGGTTGTTTTCCAGAGGGTGTTGTTTTCTGTAGTTTTCCAGAGGGTGATGTTTCCTGGTAGTTTTCCAGAGAGTGATGTTTCCTGTAAATTTACCAGAGGGTTATTTTTCCTGGTAGTTTTCCAGAGTGTGATGTTTCCTGGTAGTTTCCCAGACGGTGATTTTTCCATGTAGTTTTCCAGAGGGTGATCCTTCCTGATAGTTTTCCAGAGGGTGATGTTTCCTGGTAGTTTTCCAGAGGGTGATGTTTCCTGTTAATTTTCCAGAGGGCGATTTTTCCATGTAGTTTTCCAGAGGGTGATCCTTCCTGATAGTTTTCCAGAGGGTGATGTTTCCTGGTAGTTTTCCAGAGGGTGATGTTTCCTGTTAATTTTCCAGAGGGCGATGTTTCCTGGTAGTTTTCCAGAGGGTGATGTTTCCTGGTAGTTTTCCAGAGCATGATGTTTCCTGGTAGTTTTCCAGAGGGTGATGTTTCCTGGTAGTTTTCCAGACGGTGATGTTTCTTTGTAGTTTTCCAGAGGATTATTTTTCCTGGTAGTTTTCCAGAAGGTGATGTTTCCATGTTGTTTTCCAGAGGGTTATTTTTCCTCTAGATTTCCAGATGGTGATGTTTCCTTGTAGGTTCCCAGAGCGTCATTTTTCCCTTTAGTTTTCCAGATGGTGATGTTTCCTGTTTGTTTTCCAAGAGGGTGATGTTTCCTGGTAGTTTTTCAGAGGATTATTTTTCCTGGTAGTTTTCCAGAGGGTGATTTTTCCTGGTAGCTTTCCAGAGGGTGATGTTTCCTGGTAGTTTTCCAGAGGGTGATGTTTCCTGGTAGTTTTCCAGATGGTGATGTTTCCTTGTAGTTTTCAGAGGATTATTTTTCCTGGTAGTTTTCCAGATGGTGAAGTTTCCTGGTTATTTTCCAGGGGGTTATTTTTCATTGTAGTTTTCCAGAGGGTGATGTTTCCTGGTAGTTTTCCAGATGGTGATGTTTCATGGTAGTTTTCCAGAGGATTATTTTTCCTGGTAGTTTTCCGGAAGGTGATGTTTCCTGGTAGCTTTCCAGAGGGTGATGTTTCCTGTTAGTTTTCCAGGTGGTGATGTTTCCTGGTAGTTTTCCAGATGGTGATGTTTCCTTGTAGTTTTCCAGAGGATTATTTTTCCTGGTAGTTTTCCGGAAGGTGATGTTTCCTGGTAGCTTTCCAGAGGGTGATGTTTCCTGGTAGTTTTCCGGAGGATGATGTTTCCTGGTAGTTTTCCAGACGGTGATGTTTCTTTGTAGTTTTCCAGAGCATTATTTTTCCTGGTAGTTTTCCAGAAGGTGATGTTTCCTGGTAGTTTTGCAGAGGGTGATTTTTCCTGGTAGCTTTCCAGAGGGTGATGTTTCCTGGTAGTTTTCCAGAGGGTGATGTTTCCTGGTAGTTTTCCAGATGGTGATGTTTCCTTGTAGTTTTCCAGAGGATTATTTTTCCTGGTAGTTTTCCAGATGGTGAAGTTTCCTGGTTATTTTCCAGGGGGTTATTTTTCATTGTAGTTTTCCAGAGGGTGATGTTACCTGGTAGTTTTCCAGATGGTGATGTTTCCTGGTAGTATTCCAGAGGGTGGTGTTTCCTCGTAGTTTTCCAGAGGGTGATGTTTCCTGGTAGTTTTCCAGAGAGTGATGTTTCCTGGTAGTTTTCCAGATGGTGATGTTTCATGGTAGATTTCCAGAGAGTTATTTTTCCTGTTAGTTTTCCAGAGGGTGATGTTCCCTCGTAGTTTTCCAGAGGGTGATGTTTCCTGGTAGTATTCCAGAGGGTGATGCTTCATGTTAGGTTTCCAGAGGGGGATGTTTCCTGGTAGTTTTCCAGAGGGTTATTGTTCCAGGTAGATTTCCAGAGGGTGAAATTTCCTGGTTATTTTCCAGATGGTGATGTTTCCTTTTAGTTTTCCAGATGCTGATTTTTCCTGTTAGTTTTCCAGAGTGTGATGTTTCCTGGTAGTTTTCCAGAGGGTTATGTTTCCTGATAGTGTTCCGAATGATGATGTTTCCTGTTAGTTTTCCAGAGGTTGATGTTTCCTGTTAGTTTTCCAGAGGGTGATGTTTCCTGGTAGTTTTCCACAGGATCATTTTTTCCTGGTAGTTTTCCCGAGGGTGATTTTTCCCTGTAGTTTTCCAGAGGGTGATGTTTCCTCTTAGTTTTACAGAGGATGATGTTTCCTATTTGTTTTCCAGATGGTGATGTGTACTGGTAGTTTCCCAGAGTGTGATGTTTCCTGGTAGTTTCCCATAGGGTGATTTTTCCCTGTAGTTTTCCATAGGGTGATGTTTCCTTGTAGTTTTACAGAGGGTGATGTTTCCTTGTCGTTTTCCAGAGGGTTATTTTTCCTGATAGTTTTCCTGAGGGTGATGTTTCCTTGTAGTTTTTCAGAAGGTGATGTTTCCTGGTAGTTTTCCAGATACTGATGTTTCCTGTTAGATATCCAGTGTGTGATGTTTCCTGGAAGTTTTCCAGATGGTGATGTTTCCTGGTAGTTTTCCAGATGTTGATTTTGCCTGGTAGCTTTCCAGAGGCAAATGTTTCTTGTTCGTTTTCCAGAGGGATATTTTCCCTGGTTGTTTTCCAGAGGGTGTTGTTTTCTGCAGTTTTCCAGAGGGTGATGTTTCCTGGTAGTTTTCCAGAGAGTGATGTTTCCTGTAAATTTACCAGAGGGTTATTTTTCCTGGTAGTTTTCCAGAGTGTGATGTTTCCTGGTAGTTTCCCAGACGGTGATTTTTCCATGTAGTTTTCCAGAGGGTGATCCTTCCTGATAGTTTTCCAGAGGGTGATGTTTCCTGGTAGTTTTCCAGAGGGTGATGTTTCCTGTTAATTTTCCAGAGGGCGATTTTTCCATGTAGTTTTCCAGAGGGTGATCCTTCCTGATAGTTTTCCAGAGGGTGATGTTTCCTGGTAGTTTTCCAGAGGGTGATGTTTCCTGTTAATTTTCCAGAGGGCGATGTTTCCTGGTAGTTTTCCAGAGGGTGATGTTTCCTGGTAGTTTTCCAGAGCATGATGTTTCCTGGTAGTTTTCCAGAGGGTGATGTTTCCTGGTAGTTTTCCAGACGGTGATGTTTCTTTGTAGTTTTCCAGAGGATTATTTTTCCTGGTAGTTTTCCAGAAGGTGATGTTTCCATGTTGTTTTCCAGAGGGTTATTTTTCCTCTAGATTTCCAGATGGTGATGTTTCCTTGTAGGTTCCCAGAGCGTGATTTTTCCCTTTAGTTTTCCAGATGGTGATGTTTCCTGTTTGTTTTCCAAGAGGGTGATGTTTCCTGGTAGTTTTTCAGAGGATTATTTTTCCTGGTAGTTTTCCAGAGGGTGATTTTTCCTGGTAGCTTTCCAGAGGGTGATGTTTCCTGGTAGTTTTCCAGAGGGTGATGTTTCCTGGTAGTTTTCCAGATGGTGATGTTTCCTTGTAGTTTTCAGAGGATTATTTTTCCTGGTAGTTTTCCAGATGGTGAAGTTTCCTGGTTATTTTCCAGGGGGTTATTTTTCATTGTAGTTTTCCAGAGGGTGATGTTTCCTGGTAGTTTTCCAGATGGTGATGTTTCATGGTAGTTTTCCAGAGGATTATTTTTCCTGGTAGTTTTCCGGAAGGTGATGTTTCCTGGTAGCTTTCCAGAGGGTGATGTTTCCTGTTAGTTTTCCAGGTGGTGATGTTTCCTGGTAGTTTTCCAGATGGTGATGTTTCCTTGTAGTTTTCCAGAGGATTATTTTTCCTGGTAGTTTTCCGGAAGGTGATGTTTCCTGGTAGCTTTCCAGAGGGTGATGTTTCCTGGTAGTTTTCCGGAGGATGATGTTTCCTGGTAGTTTTCCAGACGGTGATGTTTCTTTGTAGTTTTCCAGAGCATTATTTTTCCTGGTAGTTTTCCAGAAGGTGATGTTTCCTGGTAGTTTTGCAGAGGGTGATTTTTCCTGGTAGCTTTCCAGAGGGTGATGTTTCCTGGTAGTTTTCCAGAGGGTGATGTTTCCTGGTAGTTTTCCAGATGGTGATGTTTCCTTGTAGTTTTCCAGAGGATTATTTTTCCTGGTAGTTTTCCAGATGGTGAAGTTTCCTGGTTATTTTCCAGGGGGTTATTTTTCATTGTAGTTTTCCAGAGGGTGATGTTACCTGGTAGTTTTCCAGATGGTGATGTTTCTTGGTAGTTTTCCAGAGGATTATTTTTCCTGGTAGTTTTCCGGAAGGTGATGTTTCCTGGTAGCTTTCCAGAGGGTGATGTTTCCTGGTAGTTTTCCAGAGGGTGATGTTTCCTGGTAGTTTTCCAGATGGTGATGTTTCCTTGTAGTTTTCCAGAGGATTTTTGTTCCTGGTAGTTTTCCGGAAGGTGATGTTTCCTGGTAGCTTTCCAGAGGGTGATGTTTCCTGGTAGTTTTCCGGAGGATGATGTTTCCGTGTTGTTTTCCAGAGGATTATTTTTTCTCTAGATTTCCAGAAAGTGATGTTTCCTTGTAGGTTCCCAGAGCGTGACTTTTCCCTGTAGTTTTCCGGATGGTGATGTTTCCTGTTTGTTTTCCAGAGGGTGATGTTTCCTGGTAGTTTTCCAGAGGATTATTTTTCCTGGTAGTTTTCCAGAGGGTGATTTTTCCTGGTAGCTTTCCAGAGGGTGATGTTTCCTGGTAGTTTTCCAGAGGGTGATGTTTCCTGGTAGTTTTCCAGATGGTGATGTTTCCTTGTAGTTTTCCAGAGGATTGTTTTTCCTGGTAGTTTTCCAGATGGTGAAGTTTCCTGGTTATTTTCCAGGGGGTTATTTTTCATTGTAGTTTTCCAGAGGGTGATGTTTCCTGGTAGTTTTCCAGATGGTGATGTTTCCTGGTAGTTTTCCAGAGGATTATTTTTCCTGGTAGTTTTCCGCAAGGTGATGTTTCCTGGTAGCTTTCCAGAGGGTGATGTTTCCTGGTAGTTTTCCAGAGGGTGATGTTTCCTGGTAGTTTTCCAGATGGTGATATTTCCTTGTAGTTTTCCAGAGGATTATTTTTCCTGGTAGTTTTCCGGAAGGTGATGTTTTCTGGTAGCTTTCCAGAGGGTGATGTTTCCTGGTAGTTTCCGGAGGATGATGTTTCCTGGTAGTTTTCCAGACGGTGATGTTTCTTTGTAGTTTTCCAGAGGATTATTTTTCCTGGTAGTTTTCCAGAAGGTGATGTTTCCTGGTAGCTTTCCAGAGCATGATGTTTCCTGGTAGTTTTCCAGAGGGTGATGTTTCTTGTAAATTTTCCAGAGCGTTATTTTTCCTGGTAGTTTTCCAGATGGTGATGTTTCCTGGCAGTTTTCCAGGGGGTGATTTTTCCCTTTAGTTTTCCAGAGGGTGATGTTTCCTGGTAGATTTCCAGTGGGTGATGTTTCTTGGTAGTTTTCCAGATGGTGATGTTTCCTGGTAATTTTCCAGAGGCTTATTTTTCCTGGTAGTTTTTCAGAAGGTGATGTTTTCTGGTAGTTTTCCAAAGGATGATGTTTCCTGTTTGTTTTCCAGATGGCTTTGTTTCCTGGCAATTTTCCAGATGTTGATGTTTCCTGGTAGTTTTCCAGAGTGTAATTTTTCCTGCTGGTTTTCCGGATGGTGATGTTTCCTGGTAGTTTTCCAGATGGTGATGTTTCCTTTTAGTTTTCCAGGTGGTGATGTTTCCTCGTAGTTTTCCAGAGGGTGATGTTTCCTGGTAGTTTTCCAGAGGGTAATGATTCCTTTCAGTTTTCCAGATGTTAATGTTTCCTGCTAGTTTTCCAGATGGTGATGTTTCCTGGTAGTTTTCCAGATGGTGATGTTCCCTTTTAGTGTCCCAGAGGTTGATGTTTCCTGGTCGTTTTCCAGATCGTGATGTTTCCTGGTAGATTGCCAGAGGGTGATGTTTCCTGGTAGTTTTCCAGACGGTGAAGTTTCCTTGTCGTTTTCCAGAGGATTATTTTTCCTGGTAGTTTTCCAGAAGGTAATGCTTCCTGGTAGCTTTCCAGAGGGTGATGTTTCCTGTAAATTTTCCAGAGCATTATTTTTCCTTGTCGTTTTCCAGATGGTCATGTTTCCTGGTAGTTTCCCAGGGGGAGATATTACCCTGTAGTTTTCCAGAGGGTAATGTTTCCTGGTAGTTTTCCAGAGGGTGATGTTTCCTAGTAATTTTCCAGGGTGTTATTTTTCCTGGTAGTTTTCCAGAGGGTGATGTTTCCTGGTAGTTTTCCAGATGGTGATGTTTCCTGGTAGTTTTCCAGATCGTGATGTTTCCTGGTGGTTTTCCAAAGGGTGATGTTTCCTGCTAATTTACCAGAGGGTGATGTTTCCTGGTAGCTTTCCAGAGGGTTATATTTCCTGGTAGTTTTCCAAAAGGTGATGTTTCCATGTTGTTTTCCAGAGGGTTATTTTTCCTCTAGATTTCCAGATGGTGATGTTTCCTTGTAGTTTCCCAGAGCGTGATTTTTCCCTGTAGTTTTCCACATGGTGATGTTTCCTGTTTGTTTTCCAGTGGGTGATGTTTCCTGGTAGTTTTCCAGAGGATTATTTTTCCTGGTAGTTTTCCAGAGGGTGATTTTTCCTGGTAGTTTTCCAGAGTGTGATGTTTCCTGGTAGTTTTCCAGAGGGTGATATTTCGTGTAAATTTTCCAGAGTGTTATTTTTCCTGGTAGTTTTCCAGATGGTGAAGTTTCCTGGTTATTTTCCAGGGAGTTATTTTTCATTGTAGTTTTCCAGAGGGTGATGTTTCCTGGTAGTTTTCCAGATGGTGATGTTTCCTGGTAGTTTCCCAGACGGTCATGTTTCCTTGTAGTTTTCCAGAGGGTTATTTTTCCTGGTAGTTTTCCGGAAGGTGATCTTTCCTGGTAGCTTTCCAGAGGGTGATGTTTCCTGGTAGTTTTCCAGAGGGTGATGTTTCCTGTAAATTTTCCAGAACGTTATTTTTCCTGGTAGTTTTCCAGATAGTGATGTTTCCTGGTAGTTTCCCAGAGGGTGTTTTTTCCCTGTAGTTTTCCAGAGGGTGATGTTTCCTGTAAATTTTCCCGAGGGTTATTTTTCCTGGCAGTATTCCAGATGGTGAATGTTTCCTGGTAGTTTCCCAGGGGCTGATTTTTCTCTGTAGTTTTCCAGAAGGTGAACATTCCTGGTAGTTTTCCAGATGGTGATGTTTACTGGTAATTTTCCAGGGGGGTACTTTTCCTGGTAGTTTTCCAGAGGGTGATTTTTCCTGGTAGTTTTCCAGATAGTGATGTTTCCTGGTAGTTGTCCAGATCGTGATGTGTCCTGGTAGTTTTCCAGTGGGTGATGATTCCTGGTAATGTGCCAGAGGGTGATGTTTCCTGGTAGTTTTCCAGATGGTGATGTTTACTGGTAATTTTCCAGGGGGTTATTTTTCCTGGTAGTTTTCCAGAGGGTGATGTTTCCTGGTAGATTTCCAGCGGGTGATGTTTCTTGGCAGTTTTCCAGATGGTGATGTTTCCTGGTAATTTTCCTGAGGCTTATTTTTCCTGGTAGTTTTTCAGAAGGTGATGTTTTCTGGTAGTTTTCCAGAGGATCATGTTTCCTGTTTGTTTTCCAGATGGTTTTGTTTCCTGGTATTTTTCCAGATGTTGATGTTTCCTGATAGTTTTGCAGAGTGTAATTTTTCCTGCTGGTTTTCCGGATGGTGATCTTTCCTGGTAGTTTTCCAGATGGTGATGTTTCCTTTTAGTTTTCCAGATGGTGATGTTTCCTGGTAGTTTTCCAGATGGTGACGTTTCCTTTTAGTTTTCCAGATGGTGATGTTTCCTCGTAGTTTTCCAGAGGGTGGTGTTTCCTGGTAGTTTTCCAGAGGGTAATGATTGCTTTCAGTTTTCCAGATGGTAATGTTTCCTGCTAGTTTTCCAAAGGGTGATGCATCCTGCTAATTTACCAGAGGGTGATGTTTCCTGGTAGCTTTCCAGAGGGTTATATTTCCTGGTAGTTTTCCAAAAGGTGATGTTTCCATGTTGTTTTCCAGAGGGTTATTTTTCCTCTAGATTTCCAGATGGTGATGTTTCCTGGTAGTTTTCCAGATGGTGATGTTTCCTTTTAGATTTCCAGATGGTGATGCTTCCTCGTAGTTTTCCAGTGGGTGATGTTTCCTGGTAGTTTTCCAGATGGTAATGATTCCTTTCAGTTTTCCAGATGGTAATGTTTCCTGCTAGTTTTCCAGATGGTGATGTTTCCTGGTAGTTTTCCAGATCGTGATGTTTCCTGGTACTTTTCCAGAGGGTGATGTTTCCGGGTAGTTTTCCATAGGGTAATGTTTCCTGGTACTTTTCCAGATTGTGATGTTTCCTGGTAGTTTTCCAGATGGTGATGTTCCCTTTTAGTGTCCCAGAGGTTGATGTTTCCTGGTCGTTTTCCAGATCGTGATGTTTCCTGGTAGATTGCCAGAGGGTGATGTTTCCTGGTAGTTTTCCAGACGGTGATGTTTCCTTGTCGTATTCCAGAGGATTATTTTTCCTGGTAGTTTTCCAGAAGGTAATGTTTCCTGGTAGCTTTCCAGAGGGTGATGTTTCCTGTAAATTTTCCAGAGCATTATTTTTCCTGGTAGTTCTCCAGATGGTCACGTTTCCTGGTAGTTTCCCAGGGGGTGATATTTCCCTGTAGTTTTCCAGAGGGTGATGTTTCCTGTTAGTTTTCCAGCGGGTGATGTTTCCTGGTAGTTTTCCAGAGGGTGATGTTTCCTAGTAATTTTCCAGAGGGTGATGTTACCTGGTAGTTTTCCAGAGGGTGATGTTACCTGGTAGTTTTCCAGAGGGTGATGTTTCCTGGTAGTTTTCCAGATGGTGATGTTTACTGGTAATTTTACAGGGGGTTATTGTTCCTGGTAGTTTTCCAGAGGGTGATGTTTCCTGGTAGATTTCCAGCGGGTGATGTTTCTTGGTAGTTTTCCAGATGGTGATGTTTCCTGGTAATTTTCCTGAGGCTTATTTTTCCTGGTAGTTTTTCAGAAGGTGATGTTTTCTGGTAGTTTTCCAGAGGATGATGTTTCCTGTTTGTTTTCCAGATGGTTTTGTTTCCTGGTATTTTTCCAGATGTTGATGTTTCCTGGTAGTTTTGCAGAGTGTAATTTTTCCTGCTGGTTTTCCGGATGGTGATCTTTCCTGGTAGTTTTCCAGATGGTGATGTTTCCTTTTAGTTTTCCAGATGGTGATGTTTCCTGGTAGTTTTCCAGATGGTGATGTTTCCTCGTAGTTTTCCAGAGGGTGGTGTTTCCTGGTAGTTTTCCAGAGGGTAATGATTGCTTTCAGTTTTCCAGATGGTAATGTTTCCTGCTAGTTTTCCAAAGGGTGATGTTTCCTGCTAATTTACCAGAGGGTGATGTTTCCTGGTAGCTTTCCAGAGGGTTATATTTCCTGGTAGTTTTCCAAAAGGTGTTGTTTCCATGTTGTTTTCCAGAGGGTTATTTTTCCTCTAGATTTCCAGATGGTGATGTTTCCTGGTAGTTTTCCAGATGGTGATGTTTCCTTTTAGTTTTCCAGATGGTGATGTTTCCTCGTAGTTTTCCAGAGGGTGGTGTTTCCTGGTAGTTTTCCAGAGGGTAATGATTGCTTTCAGTTTTCCAGATGGTAATCTTTCCTGCTAGTTTTCCAAAGGGTGATGTATCCTGCTAATTTACCAGAGGGTGATGTTTCCTGGTAGATTTCCAGAGGGTTATATTTCCTGGTAGTTTTCCAAAAGGTGATGTTTCCATGTTGTTTTCCAGAGGGTTATTTTTCCTCTAGATTTCCAGATGGTGATGTTTCCTGGTAGTTTTCCAGATGGTGATGTTTCCTTTTAGATTTCCAGATGGTGATGTTTCCTCGTAGTTTTCCAGTGGGTGATGTTTCCTGGTAGTTTTCCAGATGGTAATGATTCCTTTCAGTTTTCCAGATGGTAATGTTTCCTGCTAGTTTTCCAGATGGTGATGTTTCCTGGTAGTTTTCCAGATCGTGATGTTTCCTGGTACTTTTCCAGAGGGTGATGTTTCCGGGTAGTTTTCCATAGGGCAATGTGTCCTGGTATTTTTCCAGATTGTGATGTTTCCTGGTAGTTTTCCAGATGGTGATGTTCCCTTTTAGTGTCCCAGAGGTTGATGTTTCCTGGTCGTTTTCCAGATCGTGATGTTTCCTGGTAGATTGCCAGAGGGTGATGTTTCCTGGTAGTTTTCCAGACGGTGATGTTTCCTTGTCATATTCCAGAGGATTATTTTTCCTGGTAGTTTTCCAGAAGGTAATGTTTCCTGGTAGCTTTCCAGAGGGTGATGTTTCCTGTAAATTTTCCAGAGCATTATTTTTCCTGGTAGTTCTCCAGATGGTCACGTTTCCTGGTAGTTTCCCAGGGGATGATATTTCCCTGTAGTTTTCCAGAGGGTGATGTTTCCTGTTAGTTTTCCAGCGGGTGATGTTTCCTGGTAGTTTTCCAGAGGGTGATGTTTCCTAGTAATTTTCCAGAGGGTGATGTTACCTGGTAGTTTTCCAGAGGGTGATGTTTCCTGGTAATTTTCCTGAGGCTTATTTTTCCTGATAGATTTTCAGAAGGTGATGTTTTCTGGTAGTTTTCCAGAGGATGATGTTTCCTGGTAGTTTTGCAGAGTGTAATTTTTCCTGCTGGTTTTCCGGATGGTGATCTTTCCTGGTAGTTTTCCAGATGGTGATGTTTCCTTTTAGTTTTCCAGATGGTGATGTTTCCTGGTAGTTTTCCAGATGGTGATGTTTCCTTTTAGTTTTCCAGATGGTGATGTTTCCTCGTAGTTTTCCAGAGGGTGGTGTTTCCTGGTAGTTTTCCAGAGGGTAATGATTGCTTTCAGTTTTCCAGATGGTAATGTTTCCTGCTAGTTTTCCAAAGGGTGATGTTTCCTGCTAATTTACCAGAGGGTGATGTTTCCTGGTAGCATTCCAGAGGGTTATATTTCCTGGTAGTTTTCCAAAAGGTGATGTTTCCATGTTGTTTTCCAGAGGGTTATTTTTCCTCTAGATTTCCAGATGGTGATGTTTCCTGGTAGTTTTCCAGATGGTGATGTTTCCTTTTAGATTTCCAGATGGTGATGTATCCTCGTAGTTTTCCCGTGGGTGATGTTTCCTGGTAGTTTTCCAGAGGGTAATGATTCCTTTCAGTTTTCCAGATGGTAATGTTTCCTGCTAGTTTTCCAGATGGTGAAGTTTCCTGGTAGTTTTCCAGATCGTGATGTTTCCTGGTACTTTTCCAGAGGCTGATGTTTCCGCGTATTTTTCCATAGGGCAATGTTTCCTGGTACTTTTCCAGATTGTGATGTTTCCTGGTAGTTTTCCAGATGGTGATGTTCCCTTTTAGTGTCCCAGAGGTTGATGTTTCCTGGTCGTTTTCCAGATCGTGATGTTTCCTGGTAGATTGCCAGAGGGTGATGTTTCCTGGTAGTTTTCCAGACGGTGATGTTTCCTTGTCGTATTCCAGAGGATTATTTTTCCTGGTAGTTTTCCAGAAGGTAATGTTTCCTGGTAGCTTTCCAGAGGGTGATGTTTCCTGCAAATTTTCCAGAGCATTATTTTTCCTGGTAGTTCTCCAGATGGTCACGTTTCCTGGTAGTTTCCCAGGGGGTGATATTTCCCTGTAGTTTTCCAGAGGGTGATGTTTCCTGTTAGTTTTCCAGCGGGTGATGTTTCCTGGTAGTTTTCCAGAGGGTGATGTTTCCTAGTAATTTTCCAGAGGGTGATGTTACCTGGTAGTTTTCCAGAGGGTGATGTTACCTGGTAGTTTTCCAGAGGGTGATGTTTCCTGGTAGTTTTCCAGATGGTGATGTTTACTGGTAATTTTACAGGGGGTTATTGTTCCTGGTAGTTTTCCAGAGGGTGATGTTTCCTGGTAGATTTCCAGCGGGTGATGTTTCTTGGTAGTTTTCCAGATGGTGATGTTTCCTGGTAATTTTCCTGAGGCTTATTTTTCCTGGTAGTTTTTCAGAAGGTGATGTTTTCTGGTAGTTTTCCAGAGGATGATGTTTCCTGTTTGTTTTCCAGATGGTTTTGTTTCCTGGTATTTTTCCAGATGTTGATGTTTCCTGGTAGTTTTGCAGAGTGTAATTTTTCCTGCTGGTTTTCCGGATGGTGATCTTTCCTGGTAGTTTTCCAGATGGTGATGTTTCCTTTTAGTTTTCCAGATGGTGATGTTTCCTGGTAGTTTTCCAGATGGTGATGTTTCCTCGTAGTTTTCCAGAGGGTGGTGTTTCCTGGTAGTTTTCCAGAGGGTAATGATTGCTTTCAGTTTTCCAGATGGTAATGTTTCCTGCTAGTTTTCCAAAGGGTGATGTTTCCTGCTAATTTACCAGAGGGTGATGTTTCCTGGTAGCTTTCCAGAGGGTTATATTTCCTGGTAGTTTTCCAAAAGGTGTTGTTTCCATGTTGTTTTCCAGAGGGTTATTTTTCCTCTAGATTTCCAGATGGTGATGTTTCCTGGTAGTTTTCCAGATGGTGATGTTTCCTTTTAGTTTTCCAGATGGTGATGTTTCCTCGTAGTTTTCCAGAGGGTGGTGTTTCCTGGTAGTTTTCCAGAGGGTAATGATTGCTTTCAGTTTTCCAGATGGTAATCTTTCCTGCTAGTTTTCCAAAGGGTGATGTATCCTGCTAATTTACCAGAGGGTGATGTTTCCTGGTAGATTTCCAGAGGGTTATATTTCCTGGTAGTTTTCCAAAAGGTGATGTTTCCATGTTGTTTTCCAGAGGGTTATTTTTCCTCTAGATTTCCAGATGGTGATGTTTCCTGGTAGTTTTCCAGATGGTGATGTTTCCTTTTAGATTTCCAGATGGTGATGTTTCCTCGTAGTTTTCCAGTGGGTGATGTTTCCTGGTAGTTTTCCAGATGGTAATGATTCCTTTCAGTTTTCCAGATGGTAATGTTTCCTGCTAGTTTTCCAGATGGTGATGTTTCCTGGTAGTTTTCCAGATCGTGATGTTTCCTGGTACTTTTCCAGAGGGTGATGTTTCCGGGTAGTGTTCCATAGGGCAATGTGTCCTGGTATTTTTCCAGATTGTGATGTTTCCTGGTAGTTTTCCAGATGGTGATGTTCCCTTTTAGTGTCCCAGAGGTTGATGTTTCCTGGTCGTTTTCCAGATCGTGATGTTTCCTGGTAGATTGCCAGAGGGTGATGTTTCCTGGTAGTTTTCCAGACGGTGATGTTTCCTTGTCATATTCCAGAGGATTATTTTTCCTGGTAGTTTTCCAGAAGGTAATGTTTCCTGGTAGCTTTCCAGAGGGTGATGTTTCCTGTAAATTTTCCAGAGCATTATTTTTCCTGGTAGTTCTCCAGATGGTCACGTTTCCTGGTAGTTTCCCAGGGGACGATATTTCCCTGTAGTTTTCCAGAGGGTGATGTTTCCTGTTAGTTTTCCAGCGGGTGATGTTTCCTGGTAGTTTTCCAGAGGGTGATGTTTCCTAGTAATTTTCCAGAGGGAGATGTTACCTGGTAGTTTTCCAGAGGGTGATGTTACCTGGTAGTTTTCCAGAGGGTGATGTTTCCTGGTAGTTTTCCAGATGGTGATGTTTACTGGTAATTTTCCAGGGGGTTATTTTTCCTGGTAGTTTTCCAGAGGGTGATGTTTCCTGGTAGATTTCCAGCGGGTGATGTTTCTTGGTAGTTTTCCAGATGGTGATGTTTCCTGGTAATTTTCCTGAGGCTTATTTTTCCTGATAGATTTTCAGAAGGTGATGTTTTCTGGTAGTTTTCCAGAGGATGATGTTTCCTGGTAGTTTTGCAGAGTGTAATTTTTCCTGCTGGTTTTCCGGATGGTGATCTTTCCTGGTAGTTTTCCAGATGGTGATGTTTCCTTTTAGTTTTCCAGATGGTGATGTTTCCTGGTAGTTTTCCAGATGGTGATGTTTCCTTTTAGTTTTCCAGATGGTGATGTTTCCTCGTAGTTTTCCAGAGGGTGGTGTTTCCTGGTAGTTTTCCAGAGGGTAATGATTGCTTTCAGTTTTCCAGATGGTAATGTTTCCTGCTAGTTTTCCAAAGGGTGATGTTTCCTGCTAATTTACCAGAGGGTGATGTTTCCTGGTAGCTTTCCAGAGGGTTATATTTCCTGGTAGTTTTCCAAAAGGTGATGTTTCCATGTTGTTTTCCAGAGGGTTATTTTTCCTCTAGATTTCCAGATGGTGATGTTTCCTGGTAGTTTTCCAGATGGTGATGTTTCCTTTTAGATTTCCAGATGGTGATGTATCCTCGTAGTTTTCCCGTGGGTGATGTTTCCTGGTAGTTTTCCAGAGGGTAATGATTCCTTTCAGTTTTCCAGATGGTAATGTTTCCTGCTAGTTTTCCAGATGGTGAAGTTTCCTGGTAGTTTTCCAGATCGTGATGTTTCCTGGTACTTTTCCAGAGGCTGATGTTTCCGCGTATTTTTCCATAGGGCAATGTTTCCTGGTACTTTTCCAGATTGTGATGTTTCCTGGTAGTTTTCCAGATGGTGATGTTCCCTTTTAGTGTCCCAGAGGTTGATGTTTCCTGGTCGTTTTCCAGATCGTGATTTTTCCTGGTAGATTGCCAGAGGGTGATGTTTCCTGGTAGTTTTCCAGACGGTGATGTTTCCTTGTCGTATTCCAGAGGATTATTTTTCCTGGTAGTTTTCCAGAAGGTAATGTTTCCTGGTAGCTTTCCAGAGGGTGATGTTTCCTGTAAATTTTCCAGAGCATTATTTTTCCTGGTAGTTTTCCAGATGGCCACGTTTCCTGGTAGTTTCCCAGGGGGTGATATTTCCCTGTAGTTTTCCAGAGGGTGATGTTTCCTGTTAGTTTTCCAGCGGGTGATGTTTCCTGGTAGTTTTCCAGAGGGTGATGTTTCCTAGTAATTTTCCAGGGTGTTATTTTTCCTGGTAGTTTTCCAGAGGGTGATGTTACCTGGTAGTTTTCCAGAGGGTGATGTTTCCTGGTAGTTTTCCAGATGGTGATGTTTACTGGTAATTTTCCAGGGGGTTATTGTTCCTGGTAGTTTTCCAGAGGGTGATGTTTCCTGGTAGATTTCCAGCGGGTGATGTTTCTTGGTAGTTTTCCAGATGGTGATGTTTCCTGGTAATTTTCCTGAGGCTTATTTTTCCTGGTAGTTTTTCAGAAGGTGATGCTTTCTGGTAGTTTTCCAGAGGATGATGTTTCCTGTTTGTTTTCCAGATGGTTTTGTTTCCTGGTATTTTTCCAAATGTTGATGTTTCCTGGTAGTTTTGCATAGTGTAATTTTTCCTGCTGGTTTTCCGGATGGTGATGTTTCCTGGTAGTTTTCCAGATGGTGATGTTTCCTTTTAGTTTTCCACATGGTTATGTTTCTTGGTAGTTTTCCAGATGGTGATGTTTCCTTTTAGTTTTCCAGATGGTGATGTTTCCGCGTAGTTTTCCAGAGGGTGGTGTTTCCTGGTAGTTTTCCAGAGGGTAATGATTGCTTTCAGTTTTCCAGATGGTAATGTTTCCTGCTAGTTTTCCAAAGGGTGATGTTTCCTACTAATTTACCAGAGGGTGATGTTTCCTGGTAGCTTTCCAGAGGGTTATATTTCCTGGTAGTTTTCCAAAAGGTGATGTTTCCATGTTGTTTTCCAGAGGGTTATTTTTCCTCTAGATTTCCAGATGGTGATGTTTCCTTGTAGTTTCCCAGAGCGTGATTTTTCCCTGTAGTTTTCCACATGGTGATGTTTCCTGTTTGTTTTCCAGTGGGTGATGTTTCCTGGTAGTTTTCCAGAGGATTATTTTTCCTGGTAGTTTTCCAGAGGGTGATTTTTCCTGGTAGTTTTCCAGAGTGTGATGTTTCCTGGTAGTTTTCCAGAGGGTGATATTTCGTGTAAATTTTCCAGAGTGTTATTTTTCCTGGTAGTTTTCCAGATGGTGAAGTTTCCTGGTTATTTTCCAGGGGGTTATTTTTCATTGTAGTTTTCCAGAGGGTGATGTTTCCTGGTAGTTTTCCAGATGGTGATGTTTCCTGGTAGTTTTCCAGACGGTCATGTTTCCTTTTAGTTTTCCAGAGGATTATTTTTCCTGGTAGTTTTCCGGAAGGTGATCTTTCCTGGTAGCTTTCCAGAGGGTGATGTTTCCTGGTAGTTTTCCAGAGGGTGATGTTTCCTGTAAATTTTCCAGAACGTTATTTTTCCTGGTAGTTTTCCAGATGGTGATGTTTCCTGGTAGTTTCCCAGAGGGTGTTTTTTCCCTGTAGTTTTCCAGAGAGTGATGTTTCCTGGTAGTTTTCCAGAGGGTGATGTTTCCTGTAAATTTTCCAGAGGGTTATTTTTCCTGGCAGTATTCCAGAAGGTGATGTTTCCTGGTAGTTTCCCAGGGGCTGATTTTTCCCTGTAGTTTTCCAGAAGGTGAACTTTCCTGGTAGTTTTCCAGAGGGTGATGTTTCCTGGTAGTTTTCCAGAGGGTGATTTTTCCTGGTAGTTTTCCAGAGGGTGATTTTTCCTGGTAGTTTTCCAGATAGTGATGTTTCCTGGTAGTTGTCCAGATCGTGATGTCTCCTGGTAGTTTTCCAGAGGGTGATGTTTCCTGATAATGTGCCAGAGGGTGATGTTTCCTGGTAGTTTTCCAGATGGTGATGTTTACTGGTAATTTTCCAGGGGGTTATTTTTCCTGGTAGTTTTCCAGAGGGTGATGTTTCCTGGTAGTTTTCCAGATAGTGATGTTTCCTGGTAGTTTTCCAGATGGCGATGTTTCCTGGTAGTTTTCCAGAGGGTGATGTTTCCTGGTAGTTTTCCAGATGGTGATGTTTCCTGGTAGTTTTCCAGAGAGTGATTTTTCCTGTAGTTTTCCAGGTTTTGGTTTTTCCTGCTAGTTTTCCAGATGGTGATGTTTCGTAGTAATTTCCACGAGGTGATGTTTCCTGGTAGTTTTCCAGATGGTGATGTTTCCTGGTAGATTTCCAGAGGGTGATGTTTCCTTGTAATGTGCCAGACGGTGATGTTTCCTGGTAGTTTTCCAGAGGGTGATGTTTCCTGTAAATTTTCCAGAACGTTATTTTTCCTGGTAGTTTTCCAGATGGTGATGTTTCCTGGTAGTTTCCCAGATGGTGTTTTTTCCCTGTAGTTTTCCAGAGGGTGATGTTTCCTGGTAGTTTTCCAGAGGGTGAAGTTTCCTGTAAATTTTCCAGAGGGTTATTTTTCCTGGCAGTGTTCCAGATGGTGATGTTTCCTGGTAGATTCCCAGCGGCTGATTTTTCTCTGTAGTTTTCCAGAAGGTGAACTTTCCTGGTAGTTTTCCGAGGGTGATGTTTCCTGGTAGTTTTCCAGATGGTGATGTTTACTGGTAATTTTCCAGTGGGTTATTTTTCCTGGTAGTTTTCCAGAGGGTGATTTTTCCTGGTAGTTTTCCACATAGTGATGTTTCCTGGTAGTTGTCCAGATCGTGATGTGTCCTGGTAGTTTTCCAGAGCGTGATGTTTCCTGGTAATGTGCCAGAGGGTGATGTTTCCTGGTAGTTTTCCAGATGGTGATGTTTACTGGTAATTTTCCAGGGGGTTATTTTTCCTGGTAGTTTTCCAGAGGGTGATGTTTCCTGGTAGTTTTCCAGATCGTGATGTGTCCTGGTAGTTTTCCAGAGGGTGAAATGTCCTGGTAATGTGCCAGAGGGTGATGTTTCCTGGTATTTTTCCAGATGTTGATGCTTCCTGGTACTTTTCCAGAGTGTAATTTTTCCTGCTGGTTTTCCGGATGGTGATGTTTCCTGGTAGTTTTCCAGATGGTGATGTTTCCTTTTAGTTTTCCAGATGGTGATGTTTCCTCGTAGTTTTCCAGAGGGTGATGTTTCCTGGTAGTTTTCCAGAGGGTAATGATTCCTTTCAGTTTTCCAGATGGTAATGTTCCCTGCTAGTTTTCCAGATGGTGATGTTTCCTGGTAGTTTTCCAGATCGTGATGTTTCCTGGTACTTTTCCAGAGGGTGATGTTTCCGGGTAGTTTTCCATAGGGTAATGTTTCCTGGTACTTTTCCAGATTGTGATGTTTCCTGGTAGTTTTCCAGATGGTGATGTTCCCTTTTAGTGTCCCAGAGGTTGATGTTTCCTGGTCGTTTTCCAGATCGTGATGTTTCCTGGTAGATTGCCAGAGGGTGATGTTTCCTGGTAGTTTTCCAGACGGTGATGTTTCCTTGTCGTATTCCAGAGGATTATTTTTCCTGGTAGTTTTCCAGAAGGTAATGTTTCCTGGTAGCTTTCCAGAGGGTGATGTTTCCTGTAAATTTTCCAGAGCATTATTTTTCCTGGTAGTTTTCCAGATGGCCACGTTTCCTGGTAGTTTCCCAGGGGGTGATATTTCCCTGTAGTTTTCCAGAGGGTGATGTTTCCTGTTAGTTTTCCAGCGGGTGATGTTTCCTGGTAGTTTTCCAGAGGGTGATGTTTCCTAGTAATTTTCCAGGGTGTTATTTTTCCTGGTAGTTTTCCAGAGGGTGATGTTACCTGGTAGTTTTCCAGAGGGTGATGTTTCCTGGTAGTTTTCCAGATGGTGATGTTTACTGGTAATTTTCCAGGGGGTTATTTTTCCTGGTAGTTTTCCAGAGGGTGATGTTTCCTGGTAGATTTCCAGCGGGTGATGTTTCTTGGTAGTTTTCCAGATGGTGATGTTTCCTGGTAATTTTCCTGAGGCTTATTTTTTCTGGTAGTTTTTCAGAAGGTGATGCTTTCTGCTGGTTTTCCAGAGGATGATGTTTCCTGTTTGTTTTCCAGATGGTTTTGTTTCCTGGTATTTTTCCAGATGTTGATGTTTCCTGGTAGTTTTGCATAGTGTAATTTTTCCTGCTGGTTTTCCGGATGGTGATGTTTCCTGGTAGTTTTCCAGATGGTGATGTTTCCTGTTAGTTTTCCACATGGTGATGTTTCCTGGTAGTTTTCCAGATGGTGATGTTTCCTTTTAGTTTTCCAGATGGTGATGTTTCCTCGTAGTTTTCCAGAGGGTGGTGTTTCCTGGTAGTTTTCCAGAGGGTAATGATTGCTTTCAGTTTTCCAGATGGTAATGTTTCCTGCTAGTTTTCCAAAGGGTGATGTTTCCTGCTAATTTACCAGAGGGTGATGTTTCCTGGTAGCTTTCCAGAGGGTTATATTTCCTGGTAGTTTTCCAAAAGGTGATGTTTCCATGTTGTTTTCCAGAGGGTTATTTTTCCTCTAGATTTCCAGATGGTGATGTTTCCTGGTAGTTTTCCAGATGGTGATGTTTCCTTTTAGTTTTCCAGATGGTGATGTTTCCTCGTAGTTTTCCAGTGGGTGATGTTTCCTGGTAGTTTTCCAGAGGGTAATGATTCCTTTCAGTTTTCCAGATGGTAATGTTTCCTGCTAGTTTTCCAGATGGTGATGTTTCCTGGTAGTTTTCCAAATCGTGCTGTTTCCTGGTACTTTTCCAGAGGGTGATGTTTCCGGGTAGTTTTCCATAGGTAATGTTTCCAGGTACTTTTCCAGATTGTGATGTTTCCTGGTAGTTTTCCAGATGGTGATGTTCCCTTTTAGTGTCCCAGAGGTTGATGTTTCCTGGTCGTTTTCCAGATCGTGATGTTTCCTGGTAGATTGCCAGAGGGTGATGTTTCCTGGTAGTTTTCCAGACGGTGATGTTTCCTTGTCGTATTCCAGAGGATTATTTTTCCTGGTAGTTTTCCAGAAGGTAATGTTTCCTGGTAGCTTTCCAGAGGGTGATGTTTCCTGTAAATTTTCCAGAGCATTATTTTTCCTGGTACTTTTCCAGATGGTCACGTTTCCTGGTAGTTTCCCAGGGGGTGATATTTCCCTGTAGTTTTCCAGAGGGTGATGTTTCCTGTTAGTTTTCCAGCGGGTGATGTTTCCTGGTAGTTTTCCAGAGGGTGATGTTTCCTAGTAATTTTCCAGGGTGTTATTTTTCCTGGTAGTTTTCCAGAGGGTGATGTTACCTGGTATTTTTCCAGAGGGTGATTGTTCCTGGTAGTTTTCCAGATCGTGATGTTTCCTGGTAGTTTTCCAAAGGGTGATGTTTCCTGCTAATTTACCAGAGGGTGATGTTTCCTGGTAGCTTTCCAGAGGGTTTTATTTCCTGGTAGTTTTCCAAAAGGTGATGTTTCCATGTTGTTTTCCAGAGGGTTATTTTTCCTCTAGATTTCCAGATGGTGATGTTTCCTTGTAGTTTCCCAAAGCGTGATCTTTCCTTGTAGTTTTCCAATTGGTGCTGTTTCCTGTTTGTTTTCCAGAGGGTGATGTTTCCTGGTAGTTTTCCAGAGGGTGATATTTCGTGTAAATTTTCCAGAGTGTTATTTTTCCTGGTAGTTTTCCAGATGGTGAAGTTTCCTGGTTATTTTCCAGGGGGTTATTTTTCATTGTAGTTTTCCAGAGGGTGATGTTTCCTGGTAGTTTTCCAGATGTTGATGTTTCCTGGTAGTTTTCCAGACGGTCATGTTTCCTTGTAGTTTTCCAGAGGATTATTTTTCCTGGTAGTTTTCCGGAAGGTGATCTTTCCTGGTAGCTTTCCAGAGGGTGATGTTTCCTGGTAGTTTTCTAGAGGGTGATGTTTCCTGTAAATTTTCCAGAACGTTATTTTTCCTGGTAGTTTTCCAGATGGTGATGTTTCCTGGTAGTTTCCCAGAGGGTGTTTTTTCCCTGTAGTTTTCCAGAGGGTGATTTTTCCTGGTAGTTTTCCAGAGGGTGATGTTTCCTGTAAATTTTCCATGGGGTTATTTTTCCTGGCAGTATTCCAGATGGTGATGTTTCCTGGTAGTTTCCCAGGGGCTGATTTTTCCCTGTAGTTTTCCAGAAGGTGAACTTTCCTGGTAGTTTTCCAGAGGGTGATGTTTCCTGGTAGTTTTCCCGATGGTGATGTATACTGGTAATTTTCCAGGGGGTTATTTTTCCTGGTAGTTTTCCAGAGGGTGATTTTTCCTGGTAGTTTTCCAGATAGTGATGTTTCCTGGTAGTTGTCCAGATCGTGATGTGTCCTGGCAGTTTTCCAGAGTGTGATGTTTCCTGGTAATGTGCCAGAGGGTGATGTTTCCTGGTATTTTTCCAGATGGTGATGTTTACTGGTAATTTTCCAGGGGGTTATTTTTCCTGGTAGTTTTCCAGAGAGTGATGTTTCCTGGTAGTTTTCCAGATAGTGATGTTTCCTGGTAGTTTTCCAGATCGTGATGTGTCCTGGTAGTTTTCCAGAGGGTGATGTTTCCTGGTAATGTGCCAGAGGGTGATGTTTCCTGGTAGTTTTCCAGATGGTGATGTTTCCTGGTAGTTTTCCAGAGGGTGATGTTTCCTGGTAGATTTCCAGAGGGTAATGATTGCTTTCAGTTTTCCAGATGGTAATGTTTCCTGCTAGTTTTCCAAAGGGTGATGTTTCCTGCTAATTTACCAGAGGGTGATGTTTCCTGGTAGCTTTCCAGAGGGTTATATTTCCTGGTAGTTTTCCAAAAGGTGATGTTTCCATGTTGTTTTCCAGAGGGTTATTTTTCCTCTAGATTTCCAGATGGTGATGTTTCCTGGTAGTTTTCCAGATGGTGATGTTTCCTTTTAGTTTTCCAGATGGTGATGTTTCCTCGTAGTTTTCCAGTGGGTGATGTTTCCTGGTAGTTTTCCAGAGGGTAATGATTCCTTTCAGTTTTCCAGATGGTAATGCTACCTGCTAGTTTTCCAGATGGTGATGTTTCCTGGTAGTTTTCCAAATCGTGCTGTTTCCTGGTACTTTTCCAGAGGGTGATGTTTCCGGGTAGTTTTCCATAGGTAATGTTTCCAGGTACTTTTCCAGATTGTGATGTTTCCTGGTAGTTTTCCAGATGGTGATGTTCCCTTTTAGTGTCCCAGAGGTTGATGTTTCCTGGTCGTTTTCCAGATCGTGATGTTTCCTGGTAGATTGCCAGAGGGTGATGTTTCCTGGTAGTTTTCCAGACGGTGATGTTTCCTTGTCGTATTCCAGAGGATTATTTTTCCTGGTAGTTTTCCAGAAGGTAATGTTTCCTGGTAGCTTTCCAGAGGGTGATGTTTCCTGTAAATTTTCCAGAGCATTATTTTTCCTGGTACTTTTCCAGATGGTCACGTTTCCTGGTAGTTTCCCAGGGGGTGATATTTCCCTGTAGTTTTCCAGAGGGTGATGTTTCCTGTTAGTTTTCCAGCGGGTGATGTTTCCTGGTAGTTTTCCAGAGGGTGATGTTTCCTAGTAATTTTCCAGGGTGTTATTTTTCCTGGTAGTTTTCCAGAGGGTGATGTTACCTGGTATTTTTCCAGAGGGTGATGGTTCCTGGTAGCTTTCCAGAGGGTGATGTTTCCTGTAAATTTTCCAGAGCATTATTTTTCCTGGTACTTTTCCAGATGGTCACGTTTCCTGGTAGTTTCCCAGGGGGTGATATTTCCCTGTAGTTTTCCAGAGGGTGATGTTTCCTGTTAGTTTTCCAGCGGGTGATGTTTCCTGGTAGTTTTCCAGAGGGTGATGTTTCCTAGTAATTTTCCAGGGTGTTATTTTTCCTGGTAGTTTTCCAGAGGGTGATGTTACCTGGTATTTTTCCAGAGGGTGATGGTTCCTGGTAGTTTTCCAGATCGTGATGTTTCCTGGTAGTTTTCCAAAGGGTGATGTTTCCTGCTAATTTACCAGAGGGTGATGTTTCCTGGTAGCTTTCCAGAGGGTTTTATTTCCTGGTAGTTTTCCAAAAGGTGATGTTTCCATGTTGTTTTCCAGAGGGTTATTTTTCCTCTAGATTTCCAGATGGTGATGTTTCCTTGTAGTTTCCCAAAGCGTGATCTTTCCTTGTAGTTTTCCAATTGGTGCTGTTTCCTGTTTGTTTTCCAGAGGGTGATGTTTCCTGGTAGTTTTCCAGAGGGTGATATTTCGTGTAAATTTTCCAGAGTGTTATTTTTCCTGGTAGTTTTCCAGATGGTGAAGTTTCCTGGTTATTTTCCAGGGGGTTATTTTTCATTGTAGTTTTCCAGAGGGTGATGTTTCCTTGTAGTTTTCCAGATGTTGATGTTTCCTGGTAGTTTTCCAGACGGTCATGTTTCCTTGTAGTTTTCCAGAGGATTATTTTTCCTGGTAGTTTTCCGGAAGGTGATCTTTCCTGGTAGCTTTCCAGAGGGTGATGTTTCCTGGTAGTTTTCTAGAGGGTGATGTTTCCTGTAAATTTTCCAGAACGTTATTTTTCCTGGTAGTTTTCCAGATGGTGATGTTTCCTGGTAGTTTCCCAGAGGGTGTTTTTTCCCTATAGTTTTCCAGAGGGTGATTTTTCCTGGTAGTTTTCCAGAGGGTGATGTTTCCTGTAAATTTTCCATGGGGTTATTTTTCCTGGCAGTATTCCAGATGGTGATGTTTCCTGGTAGTTTCCCAGGGGCTGATTTTTCCCTGTAGCTTTCCAGAAGGTGAACTTTCCTGGTAGTTTTCCAGAGGGTGATGTTTCCTGGTAGTTTTCCCGATGGTGATGTATACTGGTAATTTTCCAGGGGGTTATTTTTCCTGGTAGTTTTCCAGAGGGTGATTTTTCCTGGTAGTTTTCCAGATAGTGATGCTTCCTGGTAGTTTTCCAGATAGTGATGTTTCCTGGTAGTTTTCCAGATCGTGATGTGTCCTGGTAGTTTTCCAGAGGGTGATGTTTCCTGGTAATGTGCCAGAGGGTGATGTTTCCTGGTAGTTTTCCAGATGGTGATGTTTCCTGGTAGTTTTCCAGAGGGTGATGTTTCCTGGTAGATTTCCAGATGGTAATGATTGCTTTCAGTTTTCCAGATGGTAATGTTTCCTGCTAGTTTTCCAAAGGGTGATGTTTCCTGCTAATTTACCAGAGGGTGATGTTTCCTGGTAGCTTTCCAGAGGGTTATATTTCCTGGTAGTTTTCCAAAAGGTGATGTTTCCATGTTGTTTTCCAGAGGGTTATTTTTCCTCTAGATTTCCAGATGGTGATGTTTCCTGGTAGTTTTCCAGATGGTGATGTTTCCTTTTAGTTTTCCAGATGGTGATGTTTCCTCGTAGTTTTCCAGTGGGTGATGTTTCCTGGTAGTTTTCCAGAGGGTAATGATTCCTTTCAGTTTTCCAGATGGTAATGTTTCCTGCTAGTTTTCCAGATGGTGATGTTTCCTGGTAGTTTTCCAAATCGTGCTGTTTCCTGGTACTTTTCCAGAGGGTGATGTTTCCGGGTAGTTTTCCACAGGTAATGTTTCCAGGTACTTTTCCAGATTGTGATGTTTCCTGGTAGTTTTCCAGATGGTGATGTTCCCTTTTAGTGTCCAGAGGTTGATGTTTCCTGGTCGTTTTCCAGATCGTGATGTTTCCTGGTAGATTGCCAGAGGGTGATGTTTCCTGGTAGTTTTCCAGACGGTGATGTTTCCTTGTCGTATTCCAGAGGATTATTTTTCCTGGTAGTTTTCCAGAAGGTAATGTTTCCTGGTAGCTTTCCAGAGGGTGATGTTTCCTGTAAATTTTCCAGAGCATTATTTTTCCTGGTACTTTTCCAGATGGTCACGTTTCCTGGTAGTTTCCCAGGGGGTGATATTTCCCTGTAGTTTTCCAGAGGGTGATGTTTCCTGTTAGTTTTCCAGCGGGTGATGTTTCCTGGTAGTTTTCCAGAGGGTGATGTTTCCTAGTAATTTTCCAGGGTGTTATTTTTCCTGGTAGTTTTCCAGAGGGTGATGTTACCTGGTATTTTTCCAGAGGGTGATGGTTCCTGGTAGCTTTCCAGAGGGTGATGTTTCCTGTAAATTTTCCAGAGCATTATTTTTCCTGGTACTTTTCCAGATGGTCACGTTTCCTGGTAGTTTCCCAGGGGGTGATATTTCCCTGTAGTTTTCCAGAGGGTGATGTTTCCTGTTAGTTTTCCAGCGGGTGATGTTTCCTGGTAGTTTTCCAGAGGGTGATGTTTCCTAGTAATTTTCCAGGGTGTTATTTTTCCTGGTAGTTTTCCAGAGGGTGATGTTACCTGGTATTTTTCCAGAGGGTGATGGTTCCTGGTAGTTTTCCAGATCGTGATGTTTCCTGGTAGTTTTCCAAAGGGTGATGTTTCCTGCTAATTTACCAGAGGGTGATGTTTCCTGGTAGCTTTCCAGAGGGTTTTATTTCCTGGTAGTTTTCCAAAAGGTGATGTTTCCATGTTGTTTTCCAGAGGGTTATTTTTCCTCTAGATTTCCAGATGGTGATGTTTCCTTGTAGTTTCCCAAAGCGTGATCTTTCCTTGTAGTTTTCCAATTGGTGCTGTTTCCTGTTTGTTTTCCAGAGGGTGATGTTTCCTGGTAGTTTTCCAGAGGGTGATATTTCGTGTAAATTTTCCAGAGTGTTATTTTTCCTGGTAGTTTTCCAGATGGTGAAGTTTCCTGGTTATTTTCCAGGGGGTTATTTTTCATTGTAGTTTTCCAGAGGGTGATGTTTCCTGGTAGTTTTCCAGATGTTGATGTTTCCTGGTAGTTTTCCAGACGGTCATGTTTCCTTGTAGTTTTCCAGAGGATTATTTTTCCTGGTAGTTTTCCGGAAGGTGATCTTTCCTGGTAGCTTTCCAGAGTGTGATGTTTCCTGGTAGTTTTCTAGAGGGTGATGTTTCCTGTAAATTTTCCAGAACGTTATTTTTCCTGGTAGTTTTCCAGATGGTGATGTTTGCTGGTAGTTTCCCAGAGGGTGTTTTTTCCCTATAGTTTTCCAGAGGGTGATTTTTCCTGGTAGTTTTCCAGAGGGTGATGTTTCCTGTAAATTTTCCATGGGGTTATTTTTCCTGGCAGTATTCCAGATGGTGATGTTTCCTGGTAGTTTCCCAGGGGCTGATTTTTCCCTGTAGTTTTCCAGAAGGTGAACTTTCCTGGTAGTTTTCCAGAGGGTGATGTTTCCTGGTAGTTTTCCCGATGGTGATGTATACTGGTAATTTTCCAGGGGGTTATTTTTCCTGGTAGTTTTCCAGAGGGTGATTTTTCCTGGTAGTTTTCCAGATAGTGATGTTTCCTGGTAGTTGTCCAGATCGTGATGTGTCCTGGCAGTTTTCCAGAGTGTGATGTTTCCTGGTAATGTGCCAGAGGGTGATGTTTCCTGGTATTTTTCCAGATGGTGATGTTTACTGGTAATTTTCCAGGGGGTTATTTTTCCTGGTAGTTTTCCAGAGAGTGATGTTTCCTGGTAGTTTTCCAGATAGTGATGTTTCCTGGTAGTTTTCCAGATCGTGATGTGTCCTGGTAGTTTTCCAGAGGGTGATGTTTCCTGGTAATGTGCCAGAGGGTGATGTTTCCTGGTAGTTTTCCAGATGGTGATGTTTCCTGGTAGTTTTCCAGAGGGTGATGTTTCCTGGTAGATTTCCAGAGGGTAATGATTGCTTTCAGTTTTCCAGATGGTAATGTTTCCTGCTAGTTTTCCAAAGGGTGATGTTTCCTGCTAATTTACCAGAGGGTGATGTTTCCTGGTAGCTTTCCAGAGGGTTATATTTCCTGGTAGTTTTCCAAAAGGTGATGTTTCCATGTTGTTTTCCAGAGGGTTATTTTTCCTCTAGATTTCCAGATGGTGATGTTTCCTGGTAGTTTTCCAGATGGTGATGTTTCCTTTTAGTTTTCCAGATGGTGATGTTTCCTCGTAGTTTTCCAGTGGGTGATGTTTCCTGGTAGTTTTCCAGAGGGTAATGATTCCTTTCAGTTTTCCAGATGGTAATGTTTCCTGCTAGTTTTCCAGATGGTGATGTTTCCTGGTAGTTTTCCAAATCGTGCTGTTTCCTGGTACTTTTCCAGAGGGTGATGTTTCCGGGTAGTTTTCCATAGGTAATGTTTCCAGGTACTTTTCCAGATTGTGATGTTTCCTGGTAGTTTTCCAGATGGTGATGTTCCCTTTTAGTGTCCCAGAGGTTGATGTTTCCTGGTCGATTTCCAGATCGTGATGTTTCCTGGTAGATTGCCAGAGGGTGATGTTTCCTTGTCGTATTCCAGAGGATTATTTTTCCTGGTAGTTTTCCAGAAGGTAATGTTTCCTGGTAGCTTTCCAGAGGGTGATGTTTCCTGTAAATTTTCCAGAGCATTATTTTTCCTGGTACTTTTCCAGATGGTCACGTTTCCTTGTAGTTTCCCAGGGGGTGATATTTCCCTGTAGTTTTCCAGAGGGTGATGTTTCCTGTTAGTTTTCCAGCGGGTGATGTTTCCTGGTAGTTTTCCAGAGGGTGATGTTTCCTAGTAATTTTCCAGGGTGTTATTTTTCCTGGTAGTTTTCCAGAGGGTGATGTTACCTGGTATTTTTCCAGAGGGTGATGGTTCCTGGTAGTATTCCAGATCGTGATGTATCCTGGTAGTTTTCCAAAGGGTGATGTTTCCTGCTAATTTACCAGAGGGTGATGTTTCCTGGTAGCATTCCAGAGGGTTTTATTTCCTGGTAGTTTTCCAAAAGGTGATGTTTCCATGTTGTTTTCCAGAGGGTTATTTTTCCTCTAGATTTCCAGATGGTGATGTTTCCTTGTAGTTTCCCAGAGCGTGAGCTTTCCTTCTAGTTTTCCAATTGGTGCTGTTTCCTGTTTGTTTTCCAGAGGGTGATGTTTCCTGGTAGTTTTCCAGAGGGTGATATTTCGTGTAAATTTTCCAGAGTGTTATTTTTCCTGGTAGTTTTCCAGATGGTGAAGTTTCCTGGTTATTTTCCAGGGGGTTATTTTTCATTGTAGTTTTCCAGAGGGTGATGTTTCCTGGTAGTTTTCCAGATGTTGATGTTTCCTGGTAGTTTTCCAGACGGTCATGTTTCCTTGTAGTTTTCCAGAGGATTATTTTTCCTGGTAGTTTTCCGGAAGGTGATCTTTCCTGGTAGCTTTCCAGAGGGTGATGTTTCCTGGTAGTTTTCCAGAGGGTGATGTTTCCTGTAAATTTTCCAGAACGTTATTTTTCCTGGTAGTTTTCCAGATGGTGATGTTTCCTGGTAGTTTCCCAGAGGGTGTTTTTCCCTGTAGTTTTCCAGAGGGTGATTTTTCCTGGTAGTTTTCCAGAGGGTGATGTTTCCTGTAAATTTTCCATGGGGTTATTTTTCCTGGCAGTATTCCAGATGGTGATGTTTCCTGGTAGTTTCCCAGGGGCTGATTTTTCCCTGTAGTTTTCCAGAAGGTGAACTTTCCTGGTAGTTTTCCAGAGGGTGATGTTTCCTGGTAGTTTTCCCGATGGTGATGTATACTGGTAATTTTCCAGGGGGTTATTTTTCCTGGTAGTTTTCCAGAGGGTGATTTTTCCTGGTAGTTTTCCAGATAGTGATGTTTCCTGGTAGTTGTCCAGATCGTGATGTTTCCTGGTAGTTTTCCAGATCGTGATGTGTCCTGGTAGTTTTCCAGAGGGTGATGTTTCCTGGTAATGTGCCAGAGGGTGATGTTTCCTGGTAGTTTTCCAGATGGTGATGTTTCCTGGTAGTTTTCCAGAGGGTGATGTTTCCTGGTAGATTTCCAGAGGGTAATGATTGCTTTCAGTTTTCCAGATGGTAATGTTTCCTGCTAGTTTTCCAAAGGGTGATGTTTCCTGCTAATTTACCAGAGGGTGATGTTTCCTGTTAGCTTTCCAGAGGGTTATATTTCCTGGTAGTTTTCCAAAAGGTGATGTTTCCATGTTGTTTTCCAGAGGGTTATTTTTCCTCTAGATTTCCAGATGGTGATGTTTCCTGGTAGTTTTCCAGATGGTGATGTTTCCTTTTAGTTTTCCAGATGGTGATGTTTCCTCGTAGTTTTCCAGTGGGTGATGTTTCCTGGTAGTTTTCCAGAGGGTAATGATTCCTTTCAGTTTTCCAGATGGTAATGTTTCCTGCTAGTTTTCCAGATGGTGATGTTTCCTGGTAGTTTTCCAAATCGTGCTGTTTCCTGGTAGTTTCCCAGAGGGTGTTTTTTCCCTATAGTTTTCCAGAGGGTGATTTTTCCTGGTAGTTTTCCAGAGGGTGATGTTTCCTGTAAATTTTCCATGGGTTTATTTTTCCTGGCAGTATTCCAGATGGTGATGTTTCCTGGTAGTTTCCCAGGGGCTGATTTTTCCCTGTAGTTTTCCAGAAGGTGAACTTTCCTGGTAGTTTTCCAGAGGGTGATGTTTCCTGGTAGTTTTCCCGATGGTGATGTATACTGGTAATTTTCCAGGGGGTTATTTTTCCTGGTAGTTTTCCAGAGGGTGATTTTTCCTGGTAGTTTTCCAGATAGTGATGTTTCCTGGTAGTTGTCCAGATCGTGATGTCTCCTGGCAGTTTTCCAGAGTGTGATGTTTCCTGGTAATGTGCCAGAGGGTGATGTTTCCTGGTAGTTTTCCAGATGGTGATGTTTACTGGTAATTTTCCAGGGGGTTATTTTTCCTGGTAGTTTTCCAGAGAGTGATGTTTCCTGGTAGTTTTCCAGATAGTGATGTTTCCTGGTAGTTTTCCAGATCGTGATGTGTCCTGGTAGTTTTCCAGAGGGTGATGTTTCCTGGTAATGTGCCAGAGGGTGATGTTTCCTGGTAGTTTTCCAGATGGTGATGTTTCCTGGTAGTTTTCCAGAGGGTGATGTTTCCTGGTAGTTTTCCAGATGGTGATGTTTCCTGGTAGTTTTCCAGAGAGTGATTTTTCCTGTAGTTTTCCAGGTGTTGGTTTTTCCTGCTAGTTTTCCAGATGGTGATGTTTCGTAGTAATTTCCACGAGGTGATGTTTCCTGGTAGTTTTCCAGATGGTGATGTTTCCTGGTAGATTTCCAGTGGGTGATGTTTCCTTGTAATGTGCCAGAGGGTGATGTTTCCTGGTAGTTTTCCAGAGGGTGATGTTTCCTGTAAATTTTCCAGAACGTTATTTTTCCTGGTAGTTTTCCAGATGGTGATGTTTCCTGGTAGTTTCCCAGAGGGTGTTTTTTCCCTGTAGTTTTCCAGAGGGTGATGTTTCCTGGTAGTTTTCCAGAGGGTGATGTTTCCTGGTAATTTTCCAGAGGGTTATTTTTCCTGGCAGTATTCCAGCTGGTGATGTTTCCTGGTAGTTTCCAAGGGGCTGATTTTTCTCTGTAGTTTTCCAGAAGGTGAACTTTCCTGGTAGTTTTCCAGAGGGTGATGGTTCCTGGTAGTTTTCCAGATGGTGATGTTTACTGGTAATTTTCCAGGGGGTTATTTTTCCTGGTAGTTTTCCAGAGGGTGATTTTTCCTGGTAGTTTTCCAGATAGTGATGTTTCCTGGTAGTTGTCCAGATCGTGATGTGTCCTGGTAGTTTTCCAGAGGGTGATGTTTCCTGGTAATGTGCCAGAGGGTGATGTTTCCTGGTAGTTTTCCAGATGGTGATGATTACTGGTAATTTTCCAGGGGGTTATTTTTCCTGGTAGTTTTCCAGAGGGTGATGTTTCCTGGTAGTTTTCCAGATACTGATGTTTCCTGGTAGTTTTCCAGATCGTGATGTGTCCTGGTAGTTTTCCAGAGGGTGATGTTTCCTGGTAATGTGCCAGAAAGTTATGTTTCCTGGTAGTTTTCCAGAGGGTGATGTTTCCTGGTAGTTTTCCAGATGGTGATGTTTCCTGGTAGTTTCCCAGAGAGTGATTTTTCCCTGTAGATTTCCAAGTGTTGGTTTTTCCTGCTAGTTTTCCAGATGGTGATGTTTCGTAGTAATTTCCACGAGGTGATGTTTCCTGGTAGTTTTCCAGAGGGTGATGTTTCCTTGTAATGTGCCAGAGGGTGATGTTTCCTGGTAGTTTTCCAGAGGGTGAGGTTTCCTGCTAGTTTTCCAGATGGTGATGTTTCCTGGTAGTTTTCCTGAGGGTTATTTTTCCTGGTAGTTTTTCGGAAGGTGATGTTTCCTGCTAGTTTTCCAGATGGTAATCCTCCTGGTAGTTTTCCAGATGGTGATGTTTCCTGGCAGTTTCCCAGGGGGTGATTTTTCCCTTTAGTTTTCCAGAGGGTGATGTTTCCTGGTAGATTTCCAGCGGGTGATGTTTCTTGGTAGTTTTCCAGATGGTGATGTTTCCTGGTAATTTTCCTGAGGCTTATTTTTCCTGGTAGTTTTTCAGAAGGTGATGTTTTCTGGTAGTTTTCCAGAGGATGATGTTTCCTGTTTGTTTTCCAGTTGGTTTTGTTTCCTGGTATTTTTCCAGATGTTGATGTTTCCTGGTAGTTTTCCAGAGTGTAATTTTTCCTGCTGGTTTTCCGGATGGTGATGTTTCCTGGTAGTTTTCCAGATGGTGATGTTTCCTTTTAGTTTTCCAGATGGTGATGTTTCCTCGTAGTTTTCCAGAGGGTGATGTTTCCTGGTAGTTTTCCAGAGGGTAATGAGTCCTTTCAGTTTTCCAGATGGTAATGTTTCCTGCTAGTTTTCCAGATGGTGAAGTTTCCTGGTACTTTTCCAGAGGGTGATGTTTCCTGGTAGTTTTCCAGAGGGTGATGTTCCCTTTTAGTTTTCCAGAGGTTGATGTTTCCTGGTCGTTTTCCAGATCGTGATGTTTCCTGGTAGATTGCCAGAGGGTGATGTTTCCTGGTAGTTTTCCAGACGGTGATGTTTCCTTGTCGTTTTCCAGAGGATTATTTTTCCTAGTAGTTTTCCAGAAGGTAATGTTTCCTGGTAGCTTTCCAGAGGGTGATGTTTCCTGTAAATTTTCCAGAGCATTATTTTTCCTGGTAGTTTTCCAGAGGGTCACGTTTCCTGGTAGTTTCCCATGGGGTGATATTTCCCTGTAGTTTTGCAGAGGGTGATGTTTCCTGTTAGTTTTCCAGCGGGTGATGTTTCCTGGTAGTTTTCCAGAGGGTGATGTTTCCTAGTAAATTTCCAGTGTGTTATTTTTCCTGGTAGTTTTCCAGAGGGTGATGTTTCCTGGTAGTTTTCCAGATGGTGATGTTTCCTGGTAGTTTTCCAGATCGTGATGTTTCCTGGTAGTTTTCCAAAGGGTGATGTTTCCTGCTAATTTCCCAGAGGGTGATGTTTCCTGGTAGCTTTCCAGAGGGTTATATTTCCTGGTAGTTTTCCAAAAGGTGATGTTTCCATGTTGTTTTCCAGAGGGTTATATTTCCTCTAGATTTCCAGCTGGTGATGTTTCCTTGTAGTTACCCAGAGCGTGATTTTTCCGTTTAGTTTTCCAGATGGTGATGTTTCCTGTTTGTTTTCCAGAGGGTGATGTTTCCTGGTAGTTTTCCAGAGAATTATTTTCCTGGTAGTTTTCCAGAGGGTGATTTTTCCTGGTAGTTTTCCAGAGTGTGATGTTTCCTGGTAATTTTCCAGAGGGTGATATTTCGTGTAAATTTTCCAGAGTGTTATTTTTCCTGGTAGTGTTCCAGGTGGTGAAGTTTCCTGGTTATTTTCCAGGGGGTTATTTTTCTTTGTAGTTTTCCAGAGGGTGATGTTTCCTGCTAGTTTTCCAGATGGTGATGTTTCCTGGTAGTTTTCCAGACGGTCATGTTTCCTTGTAGTTTTCCAGAGGATTATTTTTCCTGGTAGTTTTCCGGAAGGTGATCTTTCCTGGTAGCTTTCCAGAGGGTGATGTTTCCTGGTAGTTTTCCAGAGGGTGATGTTTCCTGTAAATTTTCCAGAACGTTATTTTTCCTGTTAGTTTTCCAGATGGTGATGTTTCCTGGTAGTTTCCCAGAGAGTGTTTTTTCCCTGTAGTTTTCCAGAGGGTGATGTTTCCTGGTAATGTGCCAGAGGGTGATGTTTCCTGGTAGTTTTCCAGATGGTGATGTTTACTGGTAATTTTCCAGGGGGTTATTTTTCCTGGTAGTTTTCCAGAGGGTGATGTTTCCTGGTAGTTTTCCAGATAGTGATGTTTCCTGGTAGTTTTCCAGATCGTGATGTGTCCTGGTAGTTTTCCAGAGGGTGATGTTTCCAGGTAGTTTTCCAGAGGGTGATGTTTCCTGGTAGTTTTCCAGATGGTCATGTTTCCTGGTAGTTTTCCAGAGAGTGATTTTTCCCTGTAGTTTTCCAGGTGTTGGTTTTTCCTGTTAGTTTTCCAGATGGTGATGTTTCGTAGTAATTTCCACAAGGTGATGTTTCGTGCTAGTTTTCCAGATGGTGATTTTTCCTGTTAGTTTTCCAGAGGGTGATGTTTCCTTGTAATGTGCCAGAGGGTGATGTGTCCTGGTAGTTTTCCAGAGGGTGATGTTTCCTGCTAGTTTTCCAGATGGTGATGTTTCCAGGTAGTTTTCCTGAGGGTTATTTTTCCTGGTAGTTTTTCGGAAGGTGATGTTTTCTGGTACTTTTCCAGAGGGTGATGTTTCCTGTTTGTTTTCCAGATGGTGTTGTTTCCTGGTAGTTTTCCAGATGTTGATGTTTCCTTATAGATTTCCAGAGGGTAATGTTTCCTGCTAGTTTTCCAGTTGGTGATGTTTCCCGGTAGTTTTCCAGGGGGTGATGTTTCCTGGCAGTTTTCCAGAGGATTATTTTTCCTGGTAGTTTTCCAGAGGGTGATTTTTCCTGGTAGTTTTCCAGAGTGTGATGTTTCCTGGTAATTTTCCAGAGGGTGATATTTCGTGTAAATTTTCCAGAGTGTTATGTTTCCTGGTAGTGTTCCAGGTGGTGAAGTTTCCTGGTTATTTTCCAGGGGGTTATTTTTCTTTGTAGTTTTCCAGAGGGTGATGTTTCCTGGTAGTTTTCCAGATGGTGATGTTTCCTGGTAGTTTTCCAGACGGTCATGTTTCCTTGTAGTTTTCCAGAGGATTATTTTTCCTGTTAGTTTTCCGGAAGGTGATCTTTCCTGGTAGCTTTCCAGAGGGTGATGTTTACTGGTAGTTTTCCAGAGGGTGATGTTTCCTGTAAATTTTCCAGAACGTTATTTTTCCTGGTAATTTTCCAGATGGTGATGTTTCCTGGTAGTTTCCCAGAGGGTGTTTTTTCCCTGTAGTTTTCCAGAGGGTGATGTTTCCTGGTAATGTGCCAGAGGGTGATGTTTCCTGGTAGTTTTCCAGATGGTGATGTTTACTGGTAATTTTCCAGGGGGTTATTTTTCCTGGTAGTTTTCCAGAGGGTGATGTTTCCTGGTAGTTTTCCAGATAGTGATGTTTCCTGGTAGTTTTCCAGATCGTGATGTGTCCTGGTAGTTTTCCAGAGGGTGATGTTTCCTGGTAGTTTTCCAGAGGGTGATGTTTCCTGGTAGTTTTCCAGATGGTCATGTTTCCTGGTAGTTTTCCAGAGAGTGATTTTTCCCTGTAGTTTTCCAGGTGTTGGTTTTTCCTGTTAGTTTTCCAGATGGTGATGTTTCGTAGTAATTTCCACAAGGTGATGTTTCGTGCTAGTTTTCCAGATGGTGATTTTTCCTGGTAGTTTTCCAGAGGGTGATGTTTCCTTGTAATGTGCCAGAGGGTGATGTGTCCTGGTAGTTTTCCAGAGGGTGATGTTTCCTGCTAGTTTTCCAGATGGTGATGTTTCCAGGTAGTTTTCCTGAGGGTTATTTTTCCTGGTAGTTTTTCGGAAGGTGATGTTTTCTGGTACTTTTCCAGAGGGTGATGTTTCCTGTTTGTTTTCCAGATGGTGTTGTTTCCTGGTAGTTTTCCAGATGTTGATGTTTCCTTATAGATTTCCAGAGGGTAATGTTTCCTGCTAGTTTTCCAGATGGTGATGTTTCCCGGTAGTTTTCCAGAGGGTGATGTTTCCTGGCAGTTTTCCAGAGGATTATTTTTCCTGGTAGTTTTCCAGAGGGTGATTTTTCCTGGTAGTTTTCCAGAGTGTGATGTTTCCTGGTAATTTTCCAGAGGGTGATATTTCGTGTAAATTTTCCAGAGTGTTATTTTTCCTGGTAGTGTTCCAGGTGGTGAAGTTTCCTGGTTATTTTCCAGGGGGTTATTTTTCTTTGTAGTTTTCCAGAGGGTGATGTTTCCTGCTAGTTTTCCAGATGGTGATGTTTCCTGGTAGTTTTCCAGACGGTCATGTTTCCTTGTAGTTTTCCAGAGGATTATTTTTCCTGGTAGTTTTCCGGAAGGTGATCTTTCCTGGTAGCTTTCCAGAGGGTGATGTTTCCTGGTAGTTTTCCAGAGGGTGATGTTTCCTGTAAATTTTCCAGAACGTTATTTTTCCTGTTAGTTTTCCAGATGGTGATGTTTCCTGGTAGTTTCCCAGAGGGTGTTTTTTCCCTGTAGTTTTCCAGAGGGTGATGTTTCCTGGTAATGTGCCAGAGGGTGATGTTTCCTGGTAGTTTTCCAGATGGTGATGTTTACTGGTAATTTTCCAGGGGGTTATTTTTCCTGGTAGTTTTCCAGAGGGTGATGTTTCCTGGTAGTTTTCCAGATAGTGATGTTTCCTGGTAGTTTTCCAGATCGTGATGTGTCCTGGTAGTTTTCCAGAGGTTGATGTTTCCTGGTAGTTTTCCAGAGGGTGATGTTTCCTGGTAGTTTTCCAGATGGTCATGTTTCCTGGTAGTTTTCCAGAGAGTGATTTTTCCCTGTAGTTTTCCAGGTGTTGGTTTTTCCTGTTAGTTTTCCAGATGGTGATGTTTCGTAGTAATTTCCACAAGGTGATGTTTCGTGCTAGTTTTCCAGATGGTGATTTTTCCTGGTAGTTTTCCAGATCGTGATGTGTCCTGGTAGTTTTCCAGAGGGTGATGTTTCCTGGTAGTTTTCCAGAGGGTGATGTTTCCTGGTAGTTTTCCAGATGGTCATGTTTCCTGGTAGTTTTCCAGAGAGTGATTTTTCCCTGTAGTTTTCCAGGTGTTGGTTTTTCCTGTTAGTTTTCCAGATGGTGATGTTTCGTAGTAATTTCCACAAGGTGATGTTTCGTGCTAGTTTTCCAGATGTTGATTTATCCTGGTAGTTTTCCAGAGGGTGATGTTTCCTTGTAATGTGCCAGAGGGTGATGTGTCCTGGTAGTTTTCCAGAGGGTGATGTTTCCTGCTAGTTTTCCAGATGGTGATGTTTCCTGGTAGTTTTCCTGAGGGTTATTTTTCCTGGTAGTTTTTCGGAAGGTGATGTTTTCTGGTACTTTTCCAGAGGGTGATGTATCCTGTTTGTTTTCCAGATGGTGTTGTTTCCTGGTAGTTTTCCAGATGTTGATGTTTCCTTATAGTTTTCCAGAGGGTAATGTTTCCTGCTAGTTTTCCAGATGGTGATGTTTCCCGGTAGTTTTCCAGAGGGTGATGTTTCCCGGTAGTTTTCCAGAGGGTGATGTTTCCTGGCAGTTTTCCAGAGGTGACTATTCCTTTCAGTTTTCCAGATGGTAATGTTTCCTGCTAGTTTTCCAGATCGTGATGTTTCCTGGTACTTTTCCAGAGGGTGATGTTTCCGGGTAGTTGTCCATAGGGTAATGTTTCCTGGTACTTTTCCAGATTGTGATGTTTCCTGGTAGTTTTCCAGATGGTGATGTTTCCTTTTAGTTTTCCAGATGGTGGTGTTTCCCGGTAGTTTTCCAGAGTTTCAAGTTTCCTGGTCGTTTTCCAGGTGGTGATGTTTCCTGCTAATTTTCCAGAGGGTGATGTTTCCTGGTAGTTTTCCAGAGCATGATGTTTCCTGGTAGTTTTCCAGAGGGAGATGTTTCCTGGTAGTTTTCCAGATCATGATGTTTCCTGGTAGTTTTCCAGATGGTGATGTTTCCTGGTAGTTTTCCAGATGGTCATGTTTCCTTGTAGTTTTCCAGAGGATTATTTTTCCTGGTAGTTTTCCGGAAGGTGATCTTTCCTGGTAGCTTTCCAGAGGGTGATGTTTCCTGGTAGTTTTCCAGAGGGTGATGTTTCCTGTAAATTTCCCAGAACGTTATTTTTCCTGGTAGTTCTCCAGATGGTGATGTTTCCTGGTAGTTTCCCAGAGGGTGTTTTTTCCCTGTCGTTTTCCAGAGGGTGATGTTTCCTGGTAGTTTTCCAGAGGGTGATGTTTCCTGTAAATTTTCCAGAGTGTTATTTTTGCTGGTAGTTTTCCAGATGTTGATGTTTCCTGGCAGTTTCCCAGGGGGTGCTTTTTCCCTTTAGTTTTCCGGAGAGTGATGTTTCCTGGTAGATTTCCAACGGGTGATGTTTCTTGGTAGTTTTCCAGATGGTGATGTTTCCTGGTAATTTTCCTGAGGCTTATTTTTCCTGGTAGTTTTCCAGAGGATGATGTTTCCTGTTTGTTTTCCAGATGGTGTTGTTTCCTGGTATTTTTCCAGATGTTGATGTTTCCTGGTAGTTTTCCAGAGTGTAATTTTTCTGCTGGTTTTCCGGATGGTGATCTTTCCTGGTAGTTTTCCAGATGGTGATGTTTCCTTTTAGTTTTCCAGATGGTGATGTCTCCTCGTAGTTTTCAAGAGGGTGATGTTTCCTTGTAGTTTTCCAGAGGGTAATGATTCCTTTCAGATTTCCAGATGGTAATGTTTCTTGCTAGTTTTCCAGATGGTGATGTTTCGTAGTAATTTCCACAAGGTGATGTTTCGTGCTAGTTTTCCAGATGGTGATTTTTCCTGGTAGTTTTCCAGATCGTGATGTGTCCTGGTAGTTTTCCAGAGGGTGATGTTTCCTGGTAGTTTTCCAGAGGGTGATGTTTCCTGGTAGTTTTCCAGATGGTCATGTTTCCTGGTAGTTTTCCAGAGAGTGATTTTTCCCTGTAGTTTTCCAGGTGTTGGTTTTTCCTGTTAGTTTTCCAGATGGTGATGTTTCGTAGTAATTTCCACAAGGTGATGTTTCGTGCTAGTTTTCCAGATGTTGATTTATCCTGGTAGTTTTCCAGAGGGTGATGTTTCCTTGTAATGTGCCAGAGGGTGATGTGTCCTGGTAGTTTTCCAGAGGGTGATGTTTCCTGCTAGTTTTCCAGATGGTGATGTTTCCTGGTAGTTTTCCTGAGGGTTATTTTTCCTGGTAGTTTTTCGGAAGGTGATGTTTTCTGGTACTTTTCCAGAGGGTGATGTATCCTGTTTGTTTTCCAGATGGTGTTGTTTCCTGGTAGTTTTCCAGATGTTGATGTTTCCTTATAGTTTTCCAGAGGGTAATGTTTCCTGCTAGTTTTCCAGATGGTGATGTTTCCCGGTAGTTTTCCAGAGGGTGATGTTTCCCGGTAGTTTTCCAGAGGGTGATGTTTCCTGGCAGTTTTCCAGAGGTGACTATTCCTTTCAGTTTTCCAGATGGTAATGTTTCCTGCTAGTTTTCCAGATCGTGATGTTTCCTGGTACTTTTCCAGAGGGTGATGTTTCCGGGTAGTTGTCCATAGGGTAATGTTTCCTGGTACTTTTCCAGATTGTGATGTTTCCTGGTAGTTTTCCAGATGGTGATGTTTCCTTTTAGTTTTCCAGATGGTGGTGTTTCCCGGTAGTTTTCCAGAGTTTCAAGTTTCCTGGTCGTTTTCCAGGTGGTGATGTTTCCTGCTAATTTTCCAGAGGGTGATGTTTCCTGGTAGTTTTCCAGAGCATGATGTTTCCTGGTAGTTTTCCAGAGGGAGATGTTTCCTGGTAGTTTTCCAGATCATGATGTTTCCTGGTAGTTTTCCAGATGGTGATGTTTCCTGGTAGTTTTCCAGACGGTCATGTTTCCTTGTAGTTTTCCAGAGGATTATTTTTCCTGGTAGTTTTCCGGAAGGTGATCTTTCCTGGTAGCTTTCCAGAGGGTGATGTTTCCTGGTAGTTTTCCAGAGGGTGATGTTTCCTGTAAATTTCCCAGAACGTTATTTTTCCTGGTAGTTCTCCAGATGGTGATGTTTCCTGGTAGTTTCCCAGAGGGTGTTTTTTCCCTGTCGTTTTCCAGAGGGTGATGTTTCCTGGTAGTTTTCCAGAGGGTGATGTTTCCTGTAAATTTTCCAGAGCGTTATTTTTGCTGGTAGTTTTCCAGATGTTGATGTTTCCTGGCAGTTTCCCAGGGGGTGCTTTTTCCCTTTAGTTTTCCGGAGAGTGATGTTTCCTGGTAGATTTCCAACGGGTGATGTTTCTTGGTAGTTTTCCAGATGGTGATGTTTCCTGGTAATTTTCCTGAGGCTTATTTTTCCTGGTAGTTTTCCAGAGGATGATGTTTCCTGTTTGTTTTCCAGATGGTGTTGTTTCCTGGTATTTTTCCAGATGTTGATGTTTCCTGGTAGTTTTCCAGAGTGTAATTTTTCTGCTGGTTTTCCGGATGGTGATCTTTCCTGGTAGTTTTCCAGATGGTGATGTTTCCTTTTAGTTTTCCAGATGGTGATGTCTCCTCGTAGTTTTCAAGAGGGTGATGTTTCCTTGTAGTTTTCCAGAGGGTAATGATTCCTTTCAGATTTCCAGATGGTAATGTTTCCTGCTAGTTTTCCAGATGGTGATGTTTCCTGGTAGTTTTCCAGATCGTGATGTTTCCTGGTACTTTTCCAGAGGGTGATGTTTCCGGGTAGTTTTCCATAGGGTAATGTTTCCTGGTACTTTTCCAGATGGTGATGTTTCCTGGTAGTTTTCCAGATGGTGATCTTTCCTTTTAGTTTTCCAGAGGTTGATGTTTCCAGGTCGTTTTCCAGATCGTGATGATTCCTGGTAGATATCCAGAGGGTGATGTTTCCTGGTAGGTTTCCAAACGGTGATGTTTCCTTGTCGTTTTCCAGAGGATTATTTTTCCTGGTAGTTTTCCAGAAGGTAATGTTTCCTGGTAGCTTTCCAGAGGGTGATGTTTCCTGTAAATTTTCCAGAGCGTTATTTTTCCTGGTAGTTTTCCAGATGGTCATGTTTCCTGGTAGTTTCCCAGGGGGTGATATTTCCCTGTAGTTTTCCAGAGGGTGATGTTTACTGTTAGTTTTCCAGCGGGTGATGTTTCCTGGTAGTTTTCCAGAGGGTGATGTTTCCTAGTAATTTTCCAGGGTGTCATTTTTCCTGGTAGTTTTCCAGATGGTGATGTTTCCTGGCAGTTTTCCAGATGGTGATGTTTCCTGGTAGTTATCCAGATCGTGATGTTTCCTGGTAGTTTTCCAAAGGGTGATGTTTCCTGCTAATTTACCAGAGGGTGATGTTTCCTGGTAACTTTCCAGAGGGTTATATTTCCTGGTAGTTTTCCAAAAGGTGATGTTTCCATGTTGTTTTCCAGAGGGTTATTTTTCCTCTAGATTTCCAGATGGTGATGTTTCCTTGTACTTTCCCAGAGCGTGATCTTTCTTTGTAGTTTTCCAGATGGTGAAGTTTCCTGTCTGTTTTCCAGAGGGTGATGTTTCCTGGTAGTTTTCCAGAGGATTATTTTTCCTGGTAGTTTTCCAGAGGGTGATTTTTCCTGGTAGTTTTCCAGAGTGAGATGTTTCCTGGTAGTTTTCCAGAGGGTGATGTTTCCTGTAAATTTTCCAGTGAGTATTTTTCCTGGTAGTTTTCCAGATGGTGAAGTTTCCTGGTTATTTTCCAGGGGGTTATTTTCATTGTAATTTTCCAGAGGGTGATGTTTCCTGGTAGTTTTCCAGATGGTGATGTTTCCTGGTAGTTATCCAGACGGTGATGTTTCCTTGTAGTTTTCCGGTGGATTATTTTTCCTGGTTATTTTCTGGAAGGTGATGTTTCCTGGTAGCTTTCCAGAGGGTGATGTTTCCTGGTAGTTTTCCAGAGGATGATGTTTCCTGGTAGTTTTCCAGACGGTGATGTTTATTTGTAGTTTTCCAGACGATTATTTTTCCTGGTAGTTTTCCAGAAGGTGATGTTTCCTGATAGCTTTCCAGGGGGTTATATTTCCTGGTAGTTTTCCAGAGGGTGATTTTTCCTGTAGTTTTCCAGGTGTTGGTTTTTCCTGCTAGTTTTCCAGATGGTGATGTTTCGTAGTAATTTCCACGAGGTGATGTTTCCTGGTAGTTTTCCAGTGGGTGATGCTTCCTGCTAGTTTTCCAGATGGTGATGTTTCCTGGCAGTTTTCCTGAGGGTTATTTTTCCTGGTAGTTTTTCGGAAGGTGATGTTTCCTGCTAGTTTTCCAGATGGTAATGTTTCCTGGTAGTTTTCCAGATGGTGATGTTTCCTGGCAGTTTCCCAGGGGGTGATCTTTCCCTTTAGTTTTCCAGAGGGTGATGTTTCCTGGTAGATTTCCAGCGGGGGATGTTTCTTGGTATTTTTCCAGATGGTGATGTTTCCTGGTAATTTTCCTGAGGCTTATTTTTCCTGGTAGTTTTTCAGAAGGTGATGTTTTCTGGTAGTTTTCCAGAGGATGATGTTTCCTGTTTGTTTTCCAGATGGTTTTGTTTCCTGGTAGTTTTCCAGATGTTGACGTTCCCTGGTAGTTTTCCAGAGTGTAATTTTTCCTGCTGGTTTTCCGGATGGTGATGTTTCCTGGTAGTTTTCCAGATGGTGATGTTTCCTTTTAGTTTTCCAGATGGTGATGTTTCCTCGTAGTTTTCCAGATGGTGATGTTTCCTGGTAGTTTTCCAGAGGGTAATGATTCCTTTCAGTTTTCCAGATGGTAATGTTTCCTGCTAGTTTTCCAGATGGTGATGTTTCCTGGTGGTTTTCCAGATCGTGATGTTTCCTGGTACTTTTGCAGAGGGTGATGTTTCCGTGTCGTTTTCCATAGGGTAATGTTTCCTGGTACTTTTCCAGATTGTGATGTTTCCTGGTAGTTTTCCAGATGGTGATGTTCCCTTTTAGTTTTCCAGAGGTTGATGTTTCCTGGTCGTTTTCCAGATCGTGATGTTTCCTGGTAGATTGCCAGAGGGTGATGTTTCCTGGTAGTTTTCCAGACGGTGATGTTTCCTTGTCGTTTTCCAGAGGATTATTTTTCCTGGTAGTTTTCCAGAAGGTAATGTTTCCTGGTAGCTTTCCAGAGGGTGATGTTTCCTGTAAATTTTCCAGAGCATTATTTTTCCTGGTAGTTTTCCAGATGGTCACGTTTCCTGGTAGTATCCCAGGGGGTGATATTTCCCTGTAGTTTTCCAGAGGGTGATATTTCCTGTTAGTTTTCCAGCGGGTGATGTTTCCTGGTAGTTTTCCAGAGAGTGATGTTTCCTAGTAATTTTCCAGGGGGTTATTTTTCCTGGTAGTTTTCCAGAGGGTGATGTTTCCTGGTAGTTTTCCAGATGGTGATGTTTCCTGGTAGTTTTCCAGATCGTGATGTTTCCTGGTCGTTTTCCAAAGGGTGATGTTTCCTGCTAATTTACCAGAGGGTGATGTTTCCTGGTAGCTTTCCAGAGGGTTATATTTCCTGGTAGTTTTCCAAAAGTTGATGTTTCCATGTTGTTTTCCAGAGGGTTATTTTTCCTCTAGATTTCCAGATGGTGATGTTTCCTTGTAGTTTCCCAGAGCGTGATCTTTCTTTGTAGTTTTCCATATGGTGATGTTTCCTGTTTGTTTTCCAGAGGGTGATGTTTCCTGGTAGTTTTCCAGAGGATTATTTTTCCTGGTAGTTTTCCAGAGGGTGATTTTTCCTGGTAGTTTTCCAGAGTGTGATGTTTCCTGGTAGTTTTCCAGAGGGTGATATTTCGTGTAAATTTTCCAGAGTGTTATTTTTCCTGGTAGTTTTCCAGATGGTGAAGTTTCCTGGTTATTTTCCAGGCCTTTTATTTTTCATTGTAGTTTTCCAGAGGGTGATGTTTCCTGGTAGTTTTCCAGATGGTGATGTTTCCTGGTAGTTTTCCAGATGGTGATGTTCCCTTTTAGTTTTCCAGAGGTTGATGTTTCCTGGTCGTTTTCCAGATCGTGATGTTTCCTGGTAGATTGCCAGAGGGTGATGTTTCCTGGTAGTTTTCCAGACGGTGATGTTTCCTGTAAATTTTCCAGAGCATTATTTTTCCTGGTAGTTTTCCAGATGGTCACGTTTCCTGGTAGTTTCCCAGGGGGTGATATTTCCCTGTAGTTTTGCAGAGGGTGATGTTTCCTGTTAGTTTTCCAGCGGGTGATGTTTCCTCGTAGTTTTCCAGAGAGTGATGTTTCCTAGTAATTTTCCAGGGGGTTATTTTTCCTGGTAGTTTTCCAGAGGGTGATGTTTCCTGGTAGTTTTCCAGAATGGTGATGTTTCCTGGTAGTTTTCCAGATCGTGATGTTTCCTGGTAGTTTTCCAAAGGGTGATGTTTCCTGCTAATTTCCCAGAGGGTGATGTTTCCTGGTAGCTTTCCAGAGGGTTATATTTCCTGGTAGTTTTCCAAAAGGTGATGTTTCCATGTTGTTTTCCTGAGGGTTATTTTTCCTCTAGATTTCCAGATGGTGATGTTTCTTTGTAGTTTCCCAGAGCGTGATCTTTCCTTGTAGTTTTCCATATGGTGATGTTTCCTGTTTGTTTTCCAGAGGGTGATGTTTCCTGGTAGTTTTCCAGAGGATTATTTTTCCTGGTAGTTTTCCAGAGGGTGATTTTTCCTGGTAGTTTTCCAGAGTGTGATGTTTCCTGGTAGTTTTCCAGAGGGTGATATTTCGTGTAAATTTTCCAGAGTGTTATTTTTCCTGGTAGTTTTCCAGATGGTGAAGTTTCCTGGTTATTTTCCAGGGGGTTATTTTTCATTGTAGTTTTCCAGAGGGTGATGTTTCCTGGTAGTTTTCCAGATGGTGATGTTTCCTGGTAGTTTTCCAGACGGTCATGTTTCCTTGTAGTTTTCCAGAGGATTATTTTTCCTGGTAGTTTTCCGGAAGGTGATCTTTCCTGGTAGCTTTCCAGAGGGTGATGTTTCCTGGTAGTTTTCCAGAGGGTGATGTTTCCTGTAAATTTCCCAGAACGTTATTTTTCCTGGTAGTTCTCCAGATGGTGATGTTTCCTGGTAGTTTCCCAGAGGGTGTTTTTTCCCTGTCGTTTTCCAGAGGGTGATGTTTCCTGGTAGTTTTCCAGAGGGTGATGTTTCCTGTAAATTTTCCAGAGCGTTATTTTTGCTGATAGTTTTCCAGATGGTGATGTTTCCTGGCAGTTTCCCAGGGGGTGCTTTTTCCCTTTAGTTTTCCAGAGGGTGATGTTTCCTGGTAGATTTCCAACGGGTGATGTTTCTTGGTAGTTTTCCAGATGGTGATGTTTCCTGGTAATTTTCCTGAGGCTTATTTTTCCAGGTAGTTTTCCAGAGGATGATGTTTCCTGTTTGTTTTCCAGATGGTGTTGTTTCCTGGTATTTTTCCAGATGTTGATGTTTCCTGGTAGTTTTCCAGAGTGTAATTTTTCTGCTGGTTTTTCGGATGGTGATGTTTCCTGGTAGTTTTCCAGATGGTGATGTTTCCTTTTAGTTTTCCAGATGGTGATGTCTCCTCGTAGTTTTCAAGAGGGTGATGTTTCCTGGTAGTTTTCCAGAGGGTAATGATTCCTTTCAGATTTCCAGATGGTAATGTTTCCTGCTAGTTTTCCAGATGGTGATGTTTCCTGGTAGTTTTCCAGATCGTGATGTTTCCTGGTACTTTTCCAGAGGGTGATGTTTCCGGGTAGTTTTCCATAGGGTAATGTTTCCTGGTACTTTTCCAGATGGTGATGTTTCCAGGTCGTTTTCCAGATCGTGATGTTTCCTGGTAGATATCCAGAGGGTGATGTTTCCTGGTAGTTTTCCAAACGGTGATGTTTCCTTGTCGTTTTCCAGAGGATTATTTTTCCTGGTAGTTTTCCAGAAGGTAATGTTTCCTGGTAGCTTTCCAGAGGGTGATGTTTCCTGTAAATTTTCCAGAGCGTTATTTTTCCTGGTAGTTTTCCAGATGGTCATGTTTCCTGATAGTTTCCCAGGGGGTGATATTTCCCTGTTGTTTTCCAGAGGGTGATGTTTACTGTTAGTTTTCCAGCAGGTGATGTTTCCTGGTAGTTTTCCAGAGGGTGATGTTTCCTAGTAATTTTCCAGGGTGTCATTTTTCCTGGTAGTTTTCCAGATGGTGATGTTTCCTGGCAGTTTTCCAGATGGTGATGTTTCCTGGTAGTTATCCAGATCGCGATGTTTCCTGGTAGTTTTCCAAAGGGTGATGTTTCCTGCTAATTTACCAGAGGGTGATGTTTCCTGGTAACTTTCCAGAGGGTTATATTTCCTGGTAGTTTTCCAAAAGGTGATGTTTCCATGTTGTTTTCCAGAGGGTTATTTTCCCTCTAGATTTCCAGATGGTGATGTTTCCTTGTACTTTCCCAGATCGTGATCTTTCCCTGTAGTTTTCCATATGGTGATGTTTCCTGTTTGTTTTCCAGAGGGTGATGTTTCCTGGTAGTTTTCCAGAGGATTATTTTTCCTGGTAGTTTTCCAGAGGGTGATTTTTCCTGGTAGTTTTCCAGAGTGAGATGTTTCCTGGTAGTTTTCCAGAGGCTGATGTTTCCTGTAAATTTTCCAGAGAGTTATTTTTCCTGGTAGTTTTCCAGATGGTGAGGTTTCCTGGTTATTTTGCAGGGGGTTATTTACATTGTAATTTTCCAGAGGGTGATGTTTCCTGGTAGTTTTCCAGATGGTGATGTTTCCTGGTAGTTTTCCAGACGGTGATGTTTCCTTGTAGTTTTCCGGTGGATTATTTTTCCTGGTTATTTTCTGGAAGGTGATGTTTCCTGGTAGCTTTCCAGAGGGTGATGTTTCCTGGTAGTTTTCCAGAGGATGATGTTTCCTGGTAGTTTTCCAGACGGTGATGTTTATTTGTAGTTTTCCAGACGATTATTTTTCCTGGTAATTTTCCAGAAGGTGATGTTTCCTGGTAGCTTTCCAGGGGGTTATATTTCCTGGTAGTTTTCCAGAGGGTGATTTTTCCTGTAGTTTTCCAGGTGTTGGTTTTTCCTGCTAGTTTTCCAGATGGTGATGTTTCGTAGTAATTTCCACGAGGTGATGTTTCCTGGTAGTTTTCCAGATGGTGTTATTTCCTGGTAGTTTTCCAGAGGGTGATGTTTCCTTGTCATGTGCCAGAGGGTGATGTTTCCTGGTAGTTTTCCAGAGGGTGATGCTTCCTGCTAGTTTTCCAGATGGTGATGTTTCCTGGCAGTTTTCCTGAGGGTTATTTTTCCTGGTAGTTTTTCGGAAGGTGATGTTTCCTGCTAGTTTTCCAGATGGTAATGTTTCCTGGTAGTTTTCCAGATGGTGATGTTTCCTGGCAGTTTCCCAGGGGGTGATCTTTCCCTTTAGTTTTCCAGAGGGTGATGTTTCCTGGTAGATTTCCAGCGGGTGATGTTTCTTGGTATTTTTCCAGATGGTGATGTTTCCTGGTAATTTTCCTGAGGCTTATTTTTCCTGGTAGTTTTTCAGAAGGTGATGTTTTCTGGTAGTTTTCCAGAGGATGATGTTTCCTGTTTGTTTTCCAGATGGTTTTGTTTCCTGGTAGTTTTCCAGATGTTGACTTTCCCTGGTAGTTTTCCAGAGTGTAGTTTTTCCTGCTGGTTTTCCGGATGGTGATGTTTCCTGATAGTTTTCCAAATGGTGATGTTTCCTTTTAGTTTTCCAGATGGTCATGTTTCCTCGTAGTTTTCCAGAGGGTGATGTTTCCTGGTAGTTTTCCAGAGGGTAATGATTCCTTTCAGTTTTCCAGATGGTAATGTTTCCTGCTAGTTTTCCAGATGGTGATGTTTCCTGGTGGTTTTCCAAATCGTGATGTTTCCTGGTACTTTTCCAGAGGGTGATGTTTCCGGGTCGTTTTCCATAGGGTAATGTTTCCTGGTACTTTTCCAGATTGTGATGTTTCCTGGTAGTTTTCCAGATGGTGATGTTCCCTTTTAGTTTTCCAGAGGTTGATGTTTCCTGGTCGTTTTCCAGATCGTGATGTTTCCTGGTAGATTGCCAGAGGGTGATGTTTCTTGGTAGTTTTCCAGACGGTGATGTTTCCTTGTCGTTTTCCAGAGGATTATTTTTCCTGGTAGTTTTCCAGAAGGTAATGTTTCCTGGTAGCTTTCCAGAGGGTGATGTTTCCTGTAAATTTTCCAGAGCATTATTTTTCCTGGTAGTTTTCTAGATTGTCACGTTTCCTGGTAGTATCCCAGGGGGTGATATTTCCCTGTAGTTTTCCAGAGGGTGATGTTTCCTGTTAGTTTTCCAGCGGGTGATGTTTCCTGGTAGTTTTCCAGAGAGTGATGTTTCCTAGTAATTTTCCAGGGGGTTATTTTTCCTGGTAGTTTTCCAAAGGGTGCTGTTTCCTGGTAGTTTTCCAGATGATGATATTTCCTGGTAGTTTTCCAGATGGTGATGTTTCCTGGTCGTTTTCCAAAGGGTGATGTTTCCTGCTAATTTCCCAGAGGGTGATGTTTCCTGGTAGCTTTCCAGAGGGTTATATTTCCTGGTAGTTTTCCAAAAGGTGATGTTTCCATGTTGTTTTCCAGAGGGTTATTTTTCCTCTAGATTTCCAGATGGTGATGTTTCCTTGTAGTTTCCCAGAGCGTGATCTTTCCTTGTAGTTTTCCATATGGTGATGTTTCCTGTTTGTTTTCCAGAGGGTGATGTTTCCTGGTAGTTTTCCAGAGGATTATTTTTCCTGGTAGTTTTCCAGAGGGTGATTTTTCCTGGTAGTTTTCCAGAGTGTGATGTTTCCTGGTAGTTTTCCAGAGGGTGATATTTCGTGTAAATTTTCCAGAGTGTTATTTTTCCTGGTAGTTTTCCAGATGGTGAAGTTTCCTGGTTATTTTCCAGGGGGTTATTTTTCATTGTAGTTTTCCAGATGGTGATGTTTCCTGGTAGTTTTCCAGATGGTGATGTTTCCTGGTAGTTTTCCAGATGGTGATGTTCCCTTTTAGTTTTCCAGAGGTTGATGTTTCCTGGTCGTTTTCCAGATCGTGATGTTTCCTGGTAGATTGCCAGAGGGTGATGTTTCCTGGTAGTTTTCCAGACGGTGATGTTTCCTTGTCGTTTTCCAGAGGATTATTTTTCCTGGTAGTTGTTCAGAAGGTAATGTTTCCTGGTAGCTTTCCAGAGGGTGATGTTTCCTGTAAATTTTCCAGAGCATTATTTTTCCTGGTAGTTTTCCAGATGGTCACGTTTCCTGCTAGTTTCCCAGGGGGTGATATTTCCCTGTAGTTTTGCAAAGGGTGATGTTTCCTGTTAGTTTTCCAGCGGGTGATGTTTCCTGGTAGTTTTCCAGAGGGTGATGTTTCCTAGTAATTTTCCAGGATGTTATTTTTCCTGGTAGTTTTCCAGAGGGTGATGTTTCCTGGTAGTTTTCCAGATGGTGATGTTTCCTGGTAGTTTTCCAGATCGTGATGTTTCCTGGTAGTTTTCCAAAAGGTGATGTTTCCATGTTGTTTTCCAGAGGGTTATTTTTCCTCTAGATTTCCAGATGGTGATGTTTCCTTGTAGTTTCCCAGAGCGTGATCTTTCCTTGTAGTTTTCCATATGGTGATGTTTCCTGTTTGTTTTCCAGAGGGTGATGTTTCCTGATAGTTTTCCAGAGGATTATTTTTCCTGGTAGTTTTCCAGAGGGTGATTTTTCCTGGTAGTTTTCCAGAGTGTGATGTTTCCTGGTAGTTTTCCAGAGGGTGATATTTCGTGTAAATTTTCCAGAGTGTTATTTTTCCTGGTAGTTTTCCAGATGGTGAAGTTTCCTGGTTATTTTCCAGGGGGTTATTTTTCATTGTAGTTTTCCAGATGGTGATGTTTCCTGGTAGTTTTCCAGATGGTGATGTTTCCTGGTAGTTTTCCAGATGGTGATGTTCCCTTTTAGTTTTCCAGAGGTTGATGTTTCCTGGTCGTTTTCCAGATCGTGATGTTTCCTGGTAGATTGCCAGAGGGTGATGTTTCCTGGTAGTTTTCCAGACGGTGATGTTTCCTTGTCGTTTTTCAGAGGATTATTTTTCCTGGTAGTTGTCCAGAAGGTAATGTTTCCTGGTAGCTTTCCAGAGGGTGATGTTTCCTGTAAAATTTCCAGAGCATTATTTTTCCTGGTAGGTTTCCAGATGGTCACGTTTCCTGGTAGTTTCCCAGGGGGTGATATTTCCCTGTAGTTTTGCAAAGGGTGATGTTTCCTGTTAGTTTTCCAGCGGGTGATGTTTCCTGGTAGTTTTCCAGAGGGTGATGTTTCCTAGTAATTTTCCAGGATGTTATTTTTCCTGGTAGTTTTCCAGAGGATGATGTTTCCTGGTAGTTTTCCAGATGGTGATGTTTCCTGGTAGTTTTCCAGATCGTGATGTTTCCTGGTAGTTTTCCAAAGGGTGATGTTTCCTGCTAATTTCCCAGAGGGTGATGTTTCCTGGTAGCTTTCCAGAGGGTTATATTTCCTGCTAGTTTCCCAAAAGGTGATGTTTCCATGTTGTTTTCCTGAGGGTTATTTTTCCTCTAGATTTCCAGATGGTGATGTTTCCTTGTAGTTTCCCAGAGCGTGATCTTTCCTTGTAGTTTTCCATATGGTGATGTTTCCTGTTTGTTTTCCAGAGGGTGATGTTTCCTGGTAGTTTTCCAGAGGATTATTTTTCCTGGTAGTTTTCCAGAGGGTGATTTTTCCTGGTAGTTTTCCAGAGTGTGATGTTTCCTGGTAGTTTTCCAGAGCGTGATATTTCGTGTAAATTTTCCAGAGTGTTATTTTTCCTGGTAGTTTTCCTGATGGTGAAGTTTCCTGGTTATTTTCCAGGGGGTTATTTTTCATAGTAGTTTTCCAGAGGGTGATGTTTCCTGGTAGTTTTCCAGATGGTGATGTTTCCTGGTAGTTTTCCAGACGGTCATGTTTCCTTGTAGTTTTCCAGAGGATTATTTTTCCTGGTAGATTTCCGGAAGGTGATCTTTCCTGGTAGCTTTCCAGAGGGTGATGTTTCCTGGTAGTTTTCCAGAGGGAGATGTTTCCTGTAAATTTTCCAGAACGTTATTTTTCCTGGTAGTTTTCCAGATGGTGATGTTTCCTGGTAGTTTCCCAGAGGGTGTTTTTTCCCTGTAGCTTTCCAGAGGGGGATGTTTCCTGGTAGTTTTCCAGAGGGTGATGTTTCCTGTAAATTTTCCAGAGGGTTATTTTTCCTGGCAGTATTCCAGATGGTGATGTTTCCTGGTAGTTTCCCAGGGGCTGATTTTTCCCTGTAGTTTTCCAGAAGGTGAACTTTCCTGGTAGTTTTCCAGAGGGTCATGTTTCCTGGTAATTTTCCAGATGGTGATGTTTACTGGTAATTATCCAGGGGGTTATTTTTCCTGGTAGTTTTCCAGAGGGTGATTTTTCCTGGTAGTTTTCCAGATAGTGATGTTTCCTGGTAGTTGTCCAGATCGTGATGTGTCCTGGTAGTTTTCCAGAGGGTGATGTTTCCTGGTAATGTGCCAGAGGGTGATGTTTCCTGGTAGTTTTCTAGATGGTGATGTTTACTGGTAATTTTCCAGGGGGGTATTTTTCCTGGTAGTTTTCCAGAGGGTGATGTTTCCTGGTTGTTTTCCAAAGGGTGATGTTTCCTGCTAATTTACCAGAGGGTGATGTTTCCTGGTAGCTTTCCAGAGGGTTATATTTCCTGGTAGTTTTCCAAAAGGTGATGTTTCCATGTTGTTTTCCAGAGGGTTATTTTTCCTCTAGATTTCCAGATGGTGATGTTTCCTTGTAGTTTCCCAGAGCGTGATCTTTCCTTGTAGTTTTCCAGATGGTGATGTTTCCTGTTTGTTTTCCAGAGGGTGATGTTTCCTGGTAGTTTTCCAGAGGGTGATGTTTCCTGGTAATGTGCCAGAGGGTGATGTTTCCTGGTAGTTTTCCAGATGGTGATGTTTCCTGGTAGTTTTCCAGAGGGTGATGTTTCCTGGTAGTTTTCCAGATGGGGATGTTTCCTGGTAATTTTCCAGAGAGTGATTTTTCCCTGTAGTTTTCCAGGTGTTGGTTTTTCCTGCTAGTTTTCCAGATGGTGATGTTTCGTAGTAATTTCCACGAGGTGATGTTTCCTGGTAGTTTTCCAGATGGTGATGTTTCCTGTCAGTTTTCCAGAGGGTGATGTTTCCTTGTAATGTGCCAGAGGGTGATGTTTCCTGGTAGTTTTCCAGAGGGTGATGTTTCCTGCTAGTTTTCCAGATGGTGATGTTTCCTGGTAGATTTCCTGAGGGTTATTTTTCCTGGTAGTTTTTCGGAAGGTGATGATTCCTGCTAGTTTTCCAGATGGTAATGCTCCTGGTACTTTTCCAGATGGTGATGTTTCCTGGTAGATTTCCAGCGGGTGATGTTTCTTGGTAGTTTTCCAGATGGTGATGTTTCCTGGTAATTTTCCTGAGGCTTATTTTTCCTGGTAGTTTTTCAGAAGGTGATGTTTTCTGGTAGTTTTCCAGAGGATGATTTTTCCTGTTTGTTTTCCAGTTGGTTTTGTTTCCTGGTATTTTTCCAGATGTTGATGTTTCCCGGTAGTTTTCCAGAGTGTAATTTTTCCTGCTGGTTTTCCGGATGGTGATCTTTCCTGGTAGTTTTCCAGATGGTGATGTTTCCTTTCAGTTTTCCAGATGGTGATGTTTCCTCGTAGTTTTCCAGAGGGTGATGTTTCCTGGTAGTTTTCCAGAGGGTAATGATTCCTTTCAGTTTTCCAGATGGTAATGTTTCCTGCTAGTTTTCCAGATGGTGAAGTTTCCTGGTACTTTTCCAGAGGGTGATGTTTCCGGGTAGTTTTCCATAGGGAAATGTTTCCTGGTAGATTTCCAGATGGTGATGTTCCCTTTTAGTCTTCCAGAGGTTGATGTTTCCTGGTCGTTTTCCAGATCGTGATGTTTCCTGGTAGTTTTCCAGAGGGTGATGTTTCCTGGTAGTTTTCCAGATGGTGATGTTTCCTTGTCGATTTCCAGAGGATTATTTTTCCTGGTAGTTGTCCAGAAGGTAATGTTTCCTGGTAGCTTTCCAGAGGGTGATGTTTCCTGTAAAATTTCCAGAGCATTATTTTTCCTGGTAGTTTTCCAGATGGTCACGTTTCCTGGTAGTTTCCCAGGGGGTGATATTTCCCTGTAGTTTTGCAAAGGGTGATGTTTCCTGTTAGTTTTCCAGCGGGTGATGTTTCCTGGTAGTTTTCCAGAGGGTGATGTTTCCTAGTAATTTTCCAGGATGTTATTTTTCCTGGTAGTTTTCCAGAGGATGATGTTTCCTGGTAGTTTTCCAGATGGTGATGTTTCCTGGTAGTTTTCCAGATCGTGATGTTTCCTGGTAGTTTTCCAAAGGGTGATGTTTCCTGCTAATTTCCCAGAGGGTGATGTTTCCTGGTAGCTTTCCAGAGGGTTATATTTCCTGCTAGTTTCCCAAAAGGTGATGTTTCCATGTTGTTTTCCTGAGGGTTATTTTTCCTCTAGATTTCCAGATGGTGATGTTTCCTTGTAGTTTCCCAGAGCGTGATCTTTCCTTGTAGTTTTCCATATGGTGATGTTTCCTGTTTGTTTTCCAGAGGGTGATGTTTCCTGGTAGTTTTCCAGAGGATTATTTTTCCTGGTAGTTTTCCAGAGGGTGATTTTTCCTGGTAGTTTTCCAGAGTGTGATGTTTCCTGGTAGTTTTCCAGAGCGTGATATTTCGAGTAAATTTTCCAGAGTGTTATTTTTCCTGGTAGTTTTCCAGATGGTGAAGTTTCCTGGTTATTTTCCAGGGGGTTATTTTTCATAGTAGTTTTCCAGAGGGTGATGTTTCCTGGTAGTTTTCCAGATGGTGATGTTTCCTGGTAGTTTTTCCAGACGGTCATGTTTCCTTGTAGTTTTCCAGAGGATTATTTTTCCTGGTAGATTTCCGGAAGGTGATGTTTCCTGGTAGTTTTCCAGAGGGAGATGTTTCCTGTAAATTTTCCAGAACGTTATTTTTCCTGGTAGTTTTCCAGATGGTGATGTTTCCTGGTAGTTTCCCAGAGGGTGTTTTTTCCCTGTAGCTTTCCAGAGGGGGATGTTTCCTGGTAGTTTTCCAGAGGGTGATGTTTCCTGTAAATTTTCCAGAGGGTTATTTTTCCTGGCAGAATTCCAGATGGTGATGTTTCCTGGTAGTTTCCCAGGGGCTGATTTTTCCCTGTAGTTTTCCAGAAGGTGAACTTTCCTGGTAGTTTTCCAGAGCGTCATGTTTCCTGGTAATTTTCCAGATGGTGATGTTTACTGGTAATTATCCAGGGGGTTATTTTTCCTGGTAGTTTTCCAGAGGGTGATTTTTCCTGGTAGTTTTCCAGATAGTGATGTTTCCTGGTAGTTGTCCAGATCGTGATGTGTCCTGGTAGTTTTCCAGAGGGTGATGTTTCCTGGTAATGTGCCAGAGGGTGATGTTTCCTGGTAGTTTTCCAGATGGTGATGTTTACTGGTAATTTTCCAGGGGGGTATTTTTCCTGGTAGTTTTCCAGAGGGTGATGTTTCCTGGTTGTTTTCCAAAGGGTGATGTTTCCTGCTAATTTACCAGAGGGTGATGTTTCCTGGTAGCTTTCCAGAGGGTTATATTTCCTGGTAGTTTTCCAAAAGGAGATGTTTCCATGTTGTTTTCCAGAGGGTTATTTTTCCTCTAGATTTCCAGATGGTGATGTTTCCTTGTAGTTTCCCAGAGCGTGATCTTTCCTTGTAGTTTTCCAGATGGTGATGTTTCCTGTTTGTTTTCCAGAGGGTGATGTTTCCTGGTAGTTTTCCAGAGGATGATGTTTCCTGGTAATGTGCCAGAGGGTGATGTTTCCTGGTAGTTTTCCAGATGGTGATGTTTCCTGGTAGTTTTCCAGAGGGTGATGTTTCCTGGTAGTTTTCCAGATGGTGATGTTTCCTGGTAATTTTCCAGAGAGTGATTTTTCCCTGTAGTTTTCCAGGTGTTGGTTTTTCCTGCTAGTTTTCCAGATGGTGATGTTTCGTAGTAATTTCCACGAGGTGATGTTTCCTGGTAGTTTTCCAGATGGTGATGTTTCCTGTCAGTTTTCCAGAGGGTGATGTTTCCTTGTAATGTGCCAGAGGGTGATGTTTCCTGGTAGTTTTCCAGAGGGTGATGTTTCCTGCTAGTTTTCCAGATGGTGATGTTTCCTGGTAGTTTTCCTGAGGGTTATTTTTCCTGGTAGTTTTTCGGAAGGTGATGATTCCTGCTAGTTTTCCAGATGGTAATGCTCCTGGTACTTTTCCAGATGGTGATGTTTCCTGGCAGTTTCCCAGGGGGTGATTTTTCCTTTTAGTTTTCCAGAGGGTGATGTTTCCTGGTAGATTTCCAGCGGGTGATGTTTCTTGGTAGTTTTCCAGATGGTGATGTTTCCTGGTAATTTTCCTGAGGCTTATTTTTCCTGGTAGTTTTTCAGAAGGTGATGTTTTCTGGTAGTTTTCCAGAGGATGATTTTTCCTGTTTGTTTTCCAGTTGGTTTTGTTTCCTGGTATTTTTCCAGATGTTGATGTTTCCCGGTAGTTTTCCAGAGTGTAATTTTTCCTGCTGGTTTTCCGGATGGTGATCTTTCCTGGTAGTTTTCCAGATGGTGATGTTTCCTTTCAGTTTTCCAGATGGTGATGTTTCCTCGTAGTTTTCCAGAGGGTGATGTTTCCTGGTAGTTTTCCAGAGCGTAATGATTCCTTTCAGTTTTCCAGATGGTAATGTTTCCTGCTAGTTTTCCAGATGGTGAAGTTTCCTGGTACTTTTCCAGAGGGTGATGTTTCCGGGTAGTTTTCCATAGGGAAATGTTTCCTGGTAGATTTCCAGATGGTGATGTTCCCTTTTAGTTTTCCAGAGGTTGATGTTTCCTGGTCGTTTTCCAGATCGTGATGTTTCCTGGTAGTTTTCCAGAGGGTGATGTTTCCTGGTAGTTTTCCAGACGGTGATGTTTCCTTGTCGATTTCCAGAGGATTATTTTTCCTGGTAGTTTTCCAGAAGGTAATGTTTCCTGGTAGCTTTCCAGAGGGTGATGTTCTCTGTAAATTTTCCAGAGCATTATTTTTCCTGGTAGTTTTCCAGATGGTCACGTTTCCTGGTAGTTTCCCATGGGGTGATATTTCCCTGTAGTTTTGCAGAGGGTGATGATTCCTGTTAGTTTTCCAGCGGGTGATGTTTCCTGGTAGTTTTCCAGAGGGTGATGTTTCCTAGTAATTTTCCAGGGTGTTATTTTTCCTGGTAGTTTTCCAGAGGGTGATGTTTCCTGGTAGTTTTCCAGATGGTGATGTTTCCTGGTAGTTTTCCAGATCGTGATGTTTCCTGGTAGTTTTCCAAAGGGTGATGTTTCCTGCTAATTTCCCAGAGGGTGATGTTTCCATGTTGTTTTCCAGAGGGTTACATTTCCTCTAGATTTCCAGATGGTGATGTTTCCTTGTAGTTTCCCAGAGCGTGATCTTTCCCTGTAGTTTTCCAGATGGTGATGTTTCCTGTTTGTTTTCCAGAGGGTGATGTTTCCTGGTAGTTTTCCAGAGGATTATTTTTCCTGGTAGTTTTCCAGAGGGTGATTTTTCCTGGTAGTTTTCCAGAGTGTGATGTTTCCTGGTAGTTTTCCAGAGGGTGATATTTCATGTAAATTTTCCAGAGTGTTATTTTTCCTGGTAGTTTTCCAGATGGTGAAGTTTCCTGGTTATTTTCCAGGGGGTTATTTTTCATTGTAGTTTTCCAGAGGGTGATGTTTCCTGGTAGTTTTCCAGATGGTGATGTTTCCTGGTAGTTTTCCAGACGGTCATGTTTCCTTGTAGTTTTCCAGAGGATTATTTTTCCTGGTAGTTTTCCGGAAGGTGATCTTTCCTGGTTGCTTTCCAGAGGGTGATGTTTCCTGGTAGTTTTCCAGAGGGTGATGTTTCCTGTAAATTTTCCAGAACGTTATTTTTCCTGGCAGTTTTCCAGATGGTGATGTTTCCTGGTAGTTTCCCAGAGGGTGTTTTTTCCCTGTCGTTTTCCAGAGGGTGATGTTTCCTGGTAGTTTTCCAGAGGGTGATGTTTCCTGTAAATTTTCCAGAGGGTTATTTTTCCTGGCAGTATTCCAGAGGGTGATGTTTTCTGGTAGTTTCCCAGGGGCTGATTTTTCCCTGTAGTTTTCCAGAAGGTGAACTTTCCTGGTAGTTATCCAGAGAGTGATGTTTCCTGGTAGTTTTCCAGATGGTGATGTTTACTGGTAATTTTCCAGGGGGTTATTTTTCCTGCTAGTTTTCCAGAGGGTGATTTTTCCTGGTAGTTTTCCAGATAGTGATGTTTCCTGGTATTTGTCCAGATCGTGATGTGTCCTGGTAGTTTTCCAGAGGGTGATGTTTCCTGGTAATGTGCCAGAGGGTGATGTTTCCTGGTAGTTTTCCAGATGGTGATGTTTACTGGTAATTTTCCAGGGGGTTATTTTTCCTGGTAGTTTTCCAGAGGGTGATGTTTCCTGGTAGTTTTCCAGATAGTGATGTTTCCTGGTAGTTTTCCAGATCGTGATGTGTCCTGGTAGTTTTCCAGAGGGTGATGTTTCCTGGTAATGTGCCAGAGGGTGATGTTTCCTGGTATTTTTCCAGATGTTGATGCTTCCTGGTACTTTTCCAGAGTGTAATTTTTCCTGCTGGTTTTCCGGATGGTGATGTTTCCTGGTAGTTTTCCAGATGGTGATGTTTCCTTTTAGTTTTCCAGATGGTGATGTTTCCTCATAGTTTTCCAGAGGGTGATGTTTCCTGGTAGTTTTCCAGAGGGTAATGATTCCTTTCAGTTTTCCAGATGGTAATGTTTCCTGCTAGTTTTCCAGATGGTGATGTTTCCTGGTAGTTTTCCAGATCGTGATGTTTCCTGGTACTTTTCCAGAGGGTGATGTTTCCGGGTAGTTTTCCATAGGGTAATGTTTCCTGGTACTTTTCCAGATTGTGATGTTTCCTGGTAGTTTTCCAGATGGTGATGTTCACTTTTAGTTTTCCAGAGGTTGATGTTTACTGGTCGTTTTCCAGATCGTGATGTTTCCTGGTAGATTGCCAGAGGGTGATGTTTCCTCGTAGTTTTACAGACGGTGATGTTTCCTTGTCGTTTTCCAGAGGATTACTTTTCCTGGTAGATTTCCAGAAGGTAATGTTTCCTGGTAGCTTTCCAGAGGGTGATGTTTCCTGTAAATTTTCCAGAGCATTATTTTTCCTGGTATTTTTCCAGATGGTCACGTTTCCTGGTAGTTTCCCAGGGGGTGATGTTTCCTGGTAGTTTTCCAGAGGGTGATGTTTCCTAGTAATTTTCCAGGGTGTTATTTTTCCTGGTAGTTTTCCATAGGGTGATGTTTCCTGGTAGTTTTCCAGATGGTGATATTTCCTGGTAGTTATCCAGATCGTGATGTTTCCTTGTAGTTTTCCAAAGGGTGATGTTTCCTGCTAATTTACCAGAGGGTGATGTTTCCTGGTAGCTTTCCAGATGGTTATATTTCCTGGTAGTTTTCCAAAAGGTGATGTTTCCATGTTGTTTTCCAGAGGGTTATTTTTCCTCTAGATTTCCAGCTGGTGATGTTTCCTTGTAGTTACCCAGAGCTTGATTATTCCCTTTAGTTTTCCAGATGGTGATGTTTCCTGTTTGTTTTCCAGAGGGTGATTTTTCCTGGTAGTTTTCCAGAGTGTGATGTTTCCTGGTAATTTTCCAGAGGGTGATATTTCGTGTAAATTTTCCAGAGTGTTATTTTTCCTGGTAGTGTTCCAGGTGGTGAAGTTTCCTGGTTATTTTCCAGAGGGTTATTTTTCATTGTAGTTTTCCAGAGGGTGATGTTTCCTGCTAGTTTTCCAGATGGTGATGTTTCCTGGTAGTTTTCCAGACGGTCATGTTTCCTTGTAGTTTTCCAGAGGATTATTTTTCCTGGTAGTTTTCCGGAAGGTGATCTTTCCTGGTAGCTTTCCAGAGGGTGATGTTTCCTGGTAGTTTTCCAGAGGGTGATGTTTCCTGTAAATTTTCCAGAACGTTATTTTTCCTGGTAGTTTTCCAGATGGTGATGTTTCCTGGTAGTTTCCCAGAGGGTGTTTTTTTCCCTGTAGTTTTCCAGAGGGTGATGTTTCCTGGTAATGTGCCAGAGGGTGATGTTTCCAGGTAGTTTTCCAGATGGTGATGTTTACTGGTAATTTTCCAGGGGGTTATTTTTCCTGGTAGTTTTCCAGAGGGTGATGTTTCCTGGTAGTTTTCCAGCTAGTGATGTTTCCTTGTAGTTTTCCAGATCGTGATGTGTCCTGGTAGTTTTCCAGAGGGTGATGTTTCCTGTTAATGTGCCAGAGGGTGATGTTTCCTGGTAGTTTTCCAGAGGGTGATGTTTCCTGGTAGTTTTCCAGAGGGTGATGTTTCCTGGTAGTTTTCCAGATGGTCATGTTTCCTGGTAGTTTTCCAGAGAGTGATTTTTCCCTGTAGTTTTCCAGGTGTTGGTTTTTCCTGCTAGTTTTCCAGATGGTGATGATTCGTAGTAATTTCCACGAGGTGATGTTTCCTGGTAGTTTTCCAGATGGTGATGTTTCCTGGTAGATTTCCAGAGGGTGATGTTTCCTTGTAATGTGCCAGAGGGTGATGTGTCCTGGTAGTTTTCCAGAGGGTGATGTTTCCTGCTAGTTTTCCAGATGGTGATGTTTCCTGGTAGTTTTCCTGAGGGTTATTTTTCCTGGTTGTTTTTCGGAAGGTGATGTTTTCTGGTACTTTTCCAGAAGGTGATGTTTCCTGTTTGTTTTCCAGATGGTGTTGTTTCCTGGTAGTTTTACAGATGTTGATGTTTCCTTATAGTTTTCCAGAGGGTGATGTTTCCTGCTAGTTTTCCAGATGGTGATGTTTCCTGGTAGTTTTCCAGACGGTCATGTTTCCTTGTAGTTTTCCAGAGGATTATTTTTCCTGGTAGTTTTCCGGAAGGTGATCTTTCCTGGTAGCTTTCCAGAGGGTGATGTTTCCTGGTAGTTTTCCAGAGGGTGATGTTTCCTGTAAATTTTCCAGAACGTTATTTTTCCTGGTAGTTTTCCAGATGGTGATGTTTCCTGGTAGTTTCCCAGAGGGTGTTTTTTCCCTGTAGTTTTCCAGAGGGTGATGTTTCCTGGTAATGTGCCAGAGGGTGATGTTTCCAGGTAGTTTTCCAGATGGTGATGTTTACTGGTAATTTTCCAGGGGGTTATTTTTCCTGGTAGTTTTCCAGAGGGTGATGTTTCCTGGTAGTTTTCCAGCTAGTGATGTTTCCTTGTAGTTTTCCAGATCGTGATGTGTCCTGGTAGTTTTCCAGAGGGTGATGTTTCCTGTTAATGTGCCAGAGGGTGATGTTTCCTGGTAGTTTTCCAGAGGGTGATGTTTCCTGGTAGTTTTCCAGAGGGTGATGTTTCCTGGTAGTTTTCCAGATGGTCATGTTTCCTGGTAGTTTTCCAGAGAGTGATTTTTCCCTGTAGTTTTCCAGGTGTTGGTTTTTCCTGCTAGTTTTCCAGATGGTGATGATTCGTAGTAATTTCCACGAGGTGATGTTTCCTGGTAGTTTTCCAGATGGTGATGTTTCCTGGTAGATTTCCAGAGGGTGATGTTTCCTTGTAATGTGCCAGAGGGTGATGTGTCCTGGTAGTTTTCCAGAGGGTGATGTTTCCTGCTAGTTTTCCAGATGGTGATGTTTCCTGGTAGTTTTCCTGAGGGTTATTTTTCCTGGTTGTTTTTCGGAAGGTGATGTTTTCTGGTACTTTTCCAGAAGGTGATGTTTCCTGTTTGTTTTCCAGATGGTGTTGTTTCCTGGTAGTTTTACAGATGTTGATGTTTCCTTATAGTTTTCCAGAGGGTAATGTTTCCTGCTAGTTTTCCAGATGGTGATGTTTCCCGGTAGTTTTCCAGAGGGTGATGTTTCCTGGTAGTTTTCCAGAGGTGATTATTCCTTTCAGTTTTCCAGATGGTAATGTTTCCTGCTAGTTTTCCAGATGGTAATGTTTCCTGGTAGTTTTCCAGATGGTGATGATTCCTGGTAGTTTTACAAGTGATGATTTTTCCTGGTAGTTTTCCAGATCGTGATGTTTCCTGGTACTTTTCCAGAGGGTGATGTTTCCGGGTAGTTGTCCATAGGGTAATGTTTCCTGGTACTTTTCCAGATTGTGATGTTTCCTGGTAGTTTTCCAGATGGTGATGTTTCCTTTTAGTTTTCCAGATGGTCGTGTTTCCCGGTAGTTTTCCAGAGTTTCCAGTTTCCTGGTCGTTTTCCAGGTGGTGATGTTTCCTGCTAATTTTCCAGAGGGTGATGTCTCCTGGTAGTTTTCCAGAGCATGATGTTTCATGGTAGTTTTCCAGAGGGAGATGTTTCCTGGTAGTTTTCCAGATCATGATGTTTCCTGGTAGTTTTCCAGATGGTGATGTTTCCTGGTAGTTTTCCAGACGGTCATGTTTCCTTGTAGTTTTCCAGAGGATTATTTTTCCTGGTAGTTTTCCGGAAGGTGATCTTTCCTGGTAGCTTTCCAGAGGGTGATGTTTCCTGGTAGTTTTCCAGAGGGTGATGTTTCCTGTAAATTTCCCAGAACGTTATTTTTCCTGGTAGTTTTCCAGATGGTGATGTTTCCTGGTAGTTTCCCAGAGGGTGTTTTTTCCCTGTAGTTTTTCAGAGGGTGATGTTTCCTGGTAGTTTTCCAGAGGGTGATGTTTCCTGTAAATTTTCCAGAGCGTTATTTTTGCTGGTAGTTTTCCAGATGGTGATGTTTCCTGGCAGTTTCCCAGGGGGTGATTTTTCCCTTTAGTTTTCCAGAGGGTGATGTTTCCTGGTAGATTTCCAACGGGTGATGTTTCTTGGTAGTTTTCCAGATGGTGATGTTTCCTGGTAATTTTCCTGAGGCTTATTTTTCCTGGTAGTTTTTCAGAAGGTGATGTTTTCTTGTAGTTTTCCAGAGGATGATGTTTCCTGTTTGTTTTCCAGATGGTTTTGTTTCCTGGTATTTTTCCAGAGGGTGATGTTTCCTGGTAATGTGCCAGATGGTGATGTTTCCTGGTAGTTTTCCAGGTGTTGATTTTTCCTGCTAGTTTTCCAGATGGTGATTTTTCGTAGTAATTTCCAAGAGGGAGTTGTTTAGTGGTAGTTTTCCAGATGGTGGTGTTTCCTGGTAATTTTCCTGAGGGTTATTTTTCCTGGTAGTTTTTCAGAAGGTGATGTTTTCTGGTAGTTTTCCAGAGGGTAATGTTTCCTGCTAGTTTTCCAGATGGTGATGTTTCCCGGTAGTTTTCCAGAGGGTGATGTTTCCTGGCAGTTTTCCAGAGGGTGATGATTCCTTTCAGTTTTCCAGATGGTAATGTTTCCTGCTAGTTTTCCAGATGGTAATGTTACCTGGCAGTTTTCCAGATGGTGATGTTTCCTGGCAGTTTCCCAGGGGGTCATTTTTCCCTTTAGTTTTCCAGAGGGTGATGTTTCCTGGTAGATTTCCAGCGGGTGATGTTTCTTGGTAGTTTTCCAGATGTTGATGTTTCCTGGTAATTTTCCTGAGGCTTATTTTTCCTGGTAGTTTTTCAGAAGGTGATGTTTTCTGCTAGTTTTTCAGAGGATGATGTTTCCTGTTTGTTTTCCAGATGGTTTTGTTTCCTGGTATTTTTCCAGATGTTGATGTTTCCTGGAAGTTTTCCAGAGGGTAATTTTTCCTGCTGGTTCTCCGGATGGTGATGCTTCCTGGTAGTTTTCCAGATGGTGATGTTTCCTTTTAGTTTTCCAGATGGTGATGTTTCCTCGTAGTTTTCCAGAGGGTGATGTTTCCTGATAGTTTTCAAGAGGGTAATGATTCCTTTCAGTTTGCCAGATGGTAATGTTTCCTGCTAGTTTTCCAGATGGTGATGTTTCCTGGTACTTTTCCAGAGGGTGATGTTTCCAGGTAGTTTTCCATAGGGTAATGTTTCCTGGTACTTTTCCAGATGGTGATGTTTCCCGGTAGTTTTCCAGATGGTGATGTTTCCTTTTAGTTTTCCAGAGGTTGATGTTTCCTGGTCGTTTTCCAGATGGTGATGTTTCCTGGTACTTTTCCAGAGGGTGATGTTTCCGAGTAGTTTTCCAGAGCGTGATGTTTCCTGGTAATTTTCCAGAGGGAGATGTTTACTGATAGTTTTCCACATCGTGATGTTTCCTGGTAGATTTCCACACGGTGATGTTTCCTTGTCGTTTTCCAGAGGATTATTTTTCCTGGTAGTTTTCCAGAAGGTGATGTTTCCTGGTAGCTTTCCAGAGGGTGATGTTTCCTGTAAATTTTCCAGAGCGTTATTTTTCCTGGTAGTTTTCCAGATGGTCATGTTTCCTGGTAGTTTCCCAGGGGGTGATATTTCCCTGTAGTTTTCCAGAGGGTGATGTTTCCTGTTAGTTTTCCAGCGGGTGATGTTTCCTGGTAGTTTTCCAGAGGGTGATGTTTCCTAGTAATTTTCCAGGGTGTCATTTTTCCTGGTAGTTTTCCAGAGGGTGATGTTTCCTGGTAGTTTTCCAGAGGTTGATGTTTCCTGGTAGTTTTCCAGATCGTGATGTTTCCTGGTAGTTTTCCAAAGGGTGATGTTTCCTGCTAATTTACCAGAGGGTGATGTTTCCTGCTAACTTTCCAGAGGGTTATATTTCCTGGTAGTTTTCCAAAAGGTGATGTTTCCATGTTGTTTTCCAGAGGGTTATTTTCCCTCAAATTTCCAGATGGTGATGTTTCCTTGTAGATTCCCAGAGCGTGATTTTTCCCTGTAGTTTTCCAGATGGTGATGTTTCCTGTTTGTTTTCCAGAGGGTGATGTTTCCTGGTAGTTTTCCAGAGGATTATTTTTCCTGGTAGTTTTCCAGAGGGTGATGTTTCCTGGTAGTTTTCCAGATGGTGATGTTTCCTGGTAGTTTTCCAGATCGTGATGTTTCCTGGAAGTTTTCCAAAGGGTGATGTTTCCTGCTAATTTACCAGAGGGTGATGTTTCCTGGTAGCCTTCCAGAGGGTTATATTTCCTGGTAGTTTTCCAAAAGGTGATGTTTCCATGTTGTTTTCCAGAGGGTTATTTTTCCTCTAGATTTACAGATGGTGATGTTTCCTTGTAGTTTCCCAGTGCGTGATTTTTCCCTGTAGTCTTCCAGATGGTGATGTTTCCTGTTTGTTTTCCAGAGGGTGATGTCTCCTGATAGTTTTCCAGAGGATTATTTTTCCTGGTTGTTTTCCAGAGGGTGATTTGTCCTGGTAATTTTCCAGAGGGTGATGTTTCCTGGTAGTTTTCCAGAGGGTGATGTTTCCTGGTAATTTTCCTGAGGGTTATTTTTCCTGGTAGTTTTTCAGAAGGTGATGTTTTCTGGTTGTTTTCCAGAGGGTGATGTTTCCTGTTTGTTTTCCAGATGGTGTTGTTTCCTGGTAGTATTCCAGATGTTGATGTTTTCGGGTAGTTTTCCAGAGGGTAATGTTTCCTGCTAGTTTTCCAGATGGTGATGTTTCCCGGTAGTTTTCCAGAGGTTGATGTTTCCTGTTAATTTTCCAGATCGTGATGTTTCCTGGTAGTTTTCCAGATGGTGATGTTTCCTGGTAGTTTTCCTGAGGGTTATTTTTCCTGGTTGTTTTTCGGAAGGTGATGTTTTCTGGTACTTTTCCAGAAGGTGATGTTTCCTGTTTGTTTTCCAGATGGTGTTGTTTCCTGGTAGTTTTACAGATGTTGATGTTTCCTTATAGTTTTCCAGAGGGTAATGTTTCCTGCTAGTTTTCCAGATGGTGATGTTTCCCGGTAGTTTTCCAGAGGGTGATGTTTCCTGGCAGTTTTCCAGAGGTGATTATTCCTTTCAGTTTTCCAGATGGTAATGTTTCCTGCTAGTTTTCCAGATGGTAATGTTTCCTGGTAGTTTTCCAGATGGTGATGATTCCTGGTAGTTTTACAAGTGATGATTTTTCCTGGTAGTTTTCCAGATCGTGATGTTTCCTGGTACTTTTCCAGAGGGTGATGTTTCCGGGTAGTTGTCCATAGGGTAATGTTTCCTGGTACTTTTCCAGATTGTGATGTTTCCTGGTAGTTTTCCAGATGGTGATGTTTCCTTTTAGTTTTCCAGATGGTCGTGTTTCCCGGTAGTTTTCCAGAGTTTCCAGTTTCCTGGTCGTTTTCCAGGTGGTGATGTTTCCTGCTAATTTTCCAGAGGGTGATGTCTCCTGGTAGTTTTCCAGAGCATGATGTTTCATGGTAGTTTTCCAGAGGGAGATGTTTCCTGGTAGTTTTCCAGATCATGATGTTTCCTGGTAGTTTTCCAGATGGTGATGTTTCCTGGTAGTTTTCCAGACGGTCATGTTTCCTTGTAGTTTTCCAGAGGATTATTTTTCCTGGTAGTTTTCCGGAAGGTGATCTTTCCTGGTAGCTTTCCAGAGGGTGATGTTTCCTGGTAGTTTTCCAGAGGGTGATGTTTCCTGTAAATTTCCCAGAACGTTATTTTTCCTGGTAGTTTTCCAGATGGTGATGTTTCCTGGTAGTTTCCCAGAGGGTGTTTTTTCCCTGTAGTTTTTCAGAGGGTGATGTTTCCTGGTAGTTTTCCAGAGGGTGATGTTTCCTGTAAATTTTCCAGAGCGTTATTTTTGCTGGTAGTTTTCCAGATGGTGATGTTTCCTGGCAGTTTCCCAGGGGGTGATTTTTCCCTTTAGTTTTCCAGAGGGTGATGTTTCCTGGTAGATTTCCAACGGGTGATGTTTCTTGGTAGTTTTCCAGATGGTGATGTTTCCTGGTAATTTTCCTGAGGCTTATTTTTCCTGGTAGTTTTTCAGAAGGTGATGTTTTCTTGTAGTTTTCCAGAGGATGATGTTTCCTGTTTGTTTTCCAGATGGTTTTGTTTCCTGGTATTTTTCCAGAGGGTGATGTTTCCTGGTAATGTGCCAGATGGTGATGTTTCCTGGTAGTTTTCCAGGTGTTGATTTTTCCTGCTAGTTTTCCAGATGGTGATTTTTCGTAGTAATTTCCAAGAGGGAGTTGTTTAGTGGTAGTTTTCCAGATGGTGGTGTTTCCTGGTAATTTTCCTGAGGGTTATTTTTCCTGGTAGTTTTTCAGAAGGTGATGTTTTCTGGTAGTTTTCCAGAGGGTAATGTTTCCTGCTAGTTTTCCAGATGGTGATGTTTCCCGGTAGTTTTCCAGAGGGTGATGTTTCCTGGCAGTTTTCCAGAGGGTGATGATTCCTTTCAGTTTTCCAGATGGTAATGTTTCCTGCTAGTTTTCCAGATGGTAATGTTACCTGGCAGTTTTCCAGATGGTGATGTTTCCTGGCAGTTTCCCAGGGGGTCATTTTTCCCTTTAGTTTTCCAGAGGGTGATGTTTCCTGGTAGATTTCCAGCGGGTGATGTTTCTTGGTAGTTTTCCAGATGTTGATGTTTCCTGGTAATTTTCCTGAGGCTTATTTTTCCTGGTAGTTTTTCAGAAGGTGATGTTTTCTGCTAGTTTTTCAGAGGATGATGTTTCCTGTTTGTTTTCCAGATGGTTTTGTTTCCTGGTATTTTTCCAGATGTTGATGTTTCCTGGAAGTTTTCCAGAGGGTAATTTTTCCTGCTGGTTCTCCGGATGGTGATGCTTCCTGGTAGTTTTCCAGATGGTGATGTTTCCTTTTAGTTTTCCAGATGGTGATGTTTCCTCGTAGTTTTCCAGAGGGTGATGTTTCCTGATAGTTTTCAAGAGGGTAATGATTCCTTTCAGTTTGCCAGATGGTAATGTTTCCTGCTAGTTTTCCAGATGGTGATGTTTCCTGGTACTTTTCCAGAGGGTGATGTTTCCAGGTAGTTTTCCATAGGGTAATGTTTCCTGGTACTTTTCCAGATGGTGATGTTTCCCGGTAGTTTTCCAGATGGTGATGTTTCCTTTTAGTTTTCCAGAGGTTGATGTTTCCTGGTCGTTTTCCAGATGGTGATGTTTCCTGGTACTTTTCCAGAGGGTGATGTTTCCGAGTAGTTTTCCAGAGCGTGATGTTTCCTGGTAATTTTCCAGAGGGAGATGTTTACTGATAGTTTTCCACATCGTGATGTTTCCTGGTAGATTTCCACACGGTGATGTTTCCTTGTCGTTTTCCAGAGGATTATTTTTCCTGGTAGTTTTCCAGAAGGTGATGTTTCCTGGTAGCTTTCCAGAGAGTGATGTTTCCTGTAAATTTTCCAGAGCGTTATTTTTCCTGGTAGTTTTCCAGATGGTCATGTTTCCTGGTAGTTTCCCAGGGGGTGATATTTCCCTGTAGTTTTCCAGAGGGTGATGTTTCCTGTTAGTTTTCCAGCGGGTGATGTTTCCTGGTAGTTTTCCAGAGGGTGATGTTTCCTAGTAATTTTCCAGGGTGTCATTTTTCCTGGTAGTTTTCCAGAGGGTGATGTTTCCTGGTAGTTTTCCAGAGGTTGATGTTTCCTGGTAGTTTTCCAGATCGTGATGTTTCCTGGTAGTTTTCCAAAGGGTGATGTTTCCTGCTAATTTACCAGAGGGTGATGTTTCCTGCTAACTTTCCAGAGGGTTATATTTCCTGGTAGTTTTCCAAAAGGTGATGTTTCCATGTTGTTTTCCAGAGGGTTATTTTCCCTCAAATTTCCAGATGGTGATGTTTCCTTGTAGATTCCCAGAGCGTGATTTTTCCCTGTAGTTTTCCAGATGGTGATGTTTCCTGTTTGTTTTCCAGAGGGTGATGTTTCCTGGTAGTTTTCCAGAGGATTATTTTTCCTGGTAGTTTTCCAGAGGGTGATGTTTCCTGGTAGTTTTCCAGATGGTGATGTTTCCTGGTAGTTTTCCAGATCGTGATGTTTCCTGGAAGTTTTCCAAAGGGTGATGTTTCCTGCTAATTTACCAGAGGGTGATGTTTCCTGGTAGCCTTCCAGAGGGTTATATTTCCTGGTAGTTTTCCAAAAGGTGATGTTTCCATGTTGTTTTCCAGAGGGTTATTTTTCCTCTAGATTTACAGATGGTGATGTTTCCTTGTAGTTTCCCAGTGCGTGATTTTTCCCTGTAGTCTTCCAGATGGTGATGTTTCCTGTTTGTTTTCCAGAGGGTGATGTCTCCTGATAGTTTTCCAGAGGATTATTTTTCCTGGTTGTTTTCCAGAGGGTGATTTGTCCTGGTAATTTTCCAGAGGGTGATGTTTCCTGGTAGTTTTCCAGAGGGTGATGTTTCCTTGTAGTTTTCCAGTGGGTTATTTTTCCTGTTATTTTTCCAGAAGGTGATGTTCCCTGGTAGTTTTCCAGAGGGTGATGTTTCCTGGCAGTTTTCCAGAGGGTGATGATTCCTTTCAGTTTTCCAGATGGTAATGTTTCCTGCTAGTTTTCCAGATGGTAATGTTTCCTGGTAGTTTTCCAGATGGTGATGTTTCCTGGTAGTTTTACAGATGATGATGTTTCCTGTTAATTTTCCAGATCGTGATGTTTCCTGGTAGTTTTCCATAGGGTAATGTTTCCTGGTACTTTTCCAGATGGTGATGTTTCCTGGTAGTTTTCCAGATGGTGATGTTTCCTTTTAGTTTTCCACATGGTGATGTTTCCTGGTAGTTTTCCAGAGGTTGATGTTTCCTGGTCGTTTTCCAGGTGCTGATGATTCCTGCTATTTTTCCTGAGGGTGATGTTTCCTGGTAGTTTTCCAGAGCATGATGTTTATTCGTAATTTTGCAGAGGGAGTTGTTTCCTTTTCGTTTTCCAGATCGTGATTTTTCCTGGTAGTTTTCCAGAGGGTGATGTTTCCTGGTAGTTTTCCAGATGGTGATGTTTCCTGGTAGTTTTCCAGACGGTGATGTTTCCTTGTAATTTTCCAGTGGGTTATTTTTCCTGTTATTTTTCCAGAAGGTGATGTTTCCTGATAGCTTTCCAGAGGGTGATGTTTCCTGGTAGTTTTCCAGAGAATGATGTTTCCTGTAAATTTACTAGAGCGTTATTTTTCCTGGTAGTTTTCCAGATGGTGATGTTTACTGGTAGTTTCCCAGAGGGTGTTTTTTCCCTGTAGTTTTCCAGAGGGTGATGTTTCCTGGTAGTTTTCCAGAGGGTGAAGTTTCCTGTAAATTTTCCAGAGGGTTATTTTTCCTGGCAGTTTTCCAGATGGTGATGATTCCTGGTTGTTTCCCAGGGGGTGATTTTTCCCAGTTGTTTTCCAGAGGGTGAACTTTCTTGGTAGTTTTCCAGAGCTTGATGTTTCCTGGTAGTTTTCCAGAGGGTGATGTTTACTGGTAATTTTCCAGGGGGTTATTTTTCCTGGTAATTTTTCAGATGGTGATGTTTCCTGGTAGTTTTCCAGATCGTGATGTTTCCTGGTAGTTTTCCAGAGAGTGATGATTCCTGGTAATGTGCCAGAGGGTGATGTTTCCTGGTAGTTTAACAGATGGTGATGTTTCCTGGTAGTTTTCCAGATGGTGATGTTTCCTGGTAATTTTCCAGAGGGTGATGTTTCCTGGTAGTTTTCCAGAGTGTGTTGTTTCCTGGTAGTTTTCCAGAGAGTGATTTTTCCCTGTAGTTTTCCAGGTGTTGATTTTTCCTGGTAGTTTTCCAGATGGTGATGTTTCGTAGTAATTTTCCAGAGTGTTATTTTTCCTGGTAGTTTTCCAGATGGTGAAGTTTCCTGGTTATTTTCCAGGGGGTTATTTTTCATTGTAGTTTTCCAGAGGGTGATGTTTCCTGGTAGTTTTCCAGATGGTGATGTTTCCTGGTAAATTTCCTGAGGTTTATGTTTCCTGGTAGTTTTTCAGAAGGTGATGTTTACTGGTAGTTTTCCAGAGGATGATGTTTCCTGTTTGTTTTCCAGATGGTCTTGTTTCCTGGTAGTTTTCCAGATGTTGATGTTTCCTGGTAGTTTTCCAGTGGGTAATGTTTACTGCTAGTTTTCCGGATGGTGATGTTTCCTGGTAGTTTTCCAGATGGTGATGTTTCCTTTTTCTTTTCCAGATGGTGATGTTTTCTAGTAGTTTTCCAGTGGGTGATGTTTCCTGGTAGTTTTCCAGATCGTGATGTTTCCTCGTAGTTTTCCAGTGGGTGATGTTTCCTGGTAGTTTTCCAGAGGGTAAAGTTTCCTGGTAATTTTCCGGATGGTGATGTTTCCTGGTTATTTTCCATTGGTGATGTTTCCTTTTAGTTTTACAGATGGTGATGTTACCTTTTAGTTTTCCAGATGGTGATGTTTCCCGGTAGTTTTCCAGAGGGTGATGTTTCCTGGCAGTTTTCCTGAGGGTGATGATTCCTTTCAGTTTTCCTGATGGTGACGTTTCCTGCCAGTTTTCCAGATGGTAATGTTTCCTGGTAGTTTTCCAGATGGTGATGTTTCCTGGTACTTTTCCAGATGATGATGTTTCCTGTTAATTTTCCAGATCGTGATGTTTCCTGGTAGTTTTCCATAGGGTAATGTTTCCTGGTACTTTTCCAGATGGTGATGTTTCCTGGTAGTTTTCCAGATGGTGATGTTTCCTTTTAGTTTTCCACATGGTGATGTTTCCTGGTAGTTTTCCAGAGGTTGATGTTTCCTGGTCGTTTTCCAGGTGCTGATGATTCCTGCTATTTTTCCTGAGGGTGATGTTTCCTGGTAGTTTTCCAGAGCATGATGTTTACTCGTAATTTTGCAGAGGGAGTTGTTTCCTTTTCGTTTTCCAGATCGTGATTTTTCCTGGTAGTTTTCCAGAGGGTGATGTTTCCTGGTAGTTTTCCAGACGGTGATGTTTCCTTGTAATTTTCCAGTGGGTTATTTTTCCTGTTATTTTTCCAGAAGGTGATGTTTCCTGGTAGCTTTCCAGAGGGTGATGTTTCCTGGTAGTTTTCCAGAGAATGATGTTTCCTGTAAATTTACTAGAGCGTTATTTTTCCTGGTAGTTTTCCAGATGGTGATGTTTACTGGTAGTTTCCCAGAGGGTGTTTTTTCCCTGTAGTTTTCCAGAGGGTGATGTTTCCTGGTAGTTTTCCAGAGGGTGAAGTTTCCTGTAAATTTTCCAGAGGGTTATTTTTCCTGGCAGTTTTCCAGATGGTGATGATTCCTGGTTGTTTCCCAGGGGGTGATTTTTCCCAGTTGTTTTCCAGAGGGTGAAATTTCTTGGTAGTTTTCCAGAGCTTGATGTTTCCTGGTAGTTTTCCAGAGGGTGATGTTTACTGGTAATTTTCCAGGGGGTTATTTTTCCTGGTAATTTTTCAGATGGTGATGTTTCCTGGTAGTTTTCCAGATCGTGATGTTTCCTGGTAGTTTTCCAGAGAGTGATGATTCCTGGTAATGTGCCAGAGGGTGATGTTTCCTGGTAGTTTAACAGATGGTGATGTTTCCTGGTAGTTTTCCAGATGGTGATGTTTCCTGGTAATTTTCCAGAGGGTGATGTTTCCTGGTAGTTTTCCAGAGTGTGTTGTTTCCTGGTAGTTTTCCAGAGAGTGATTTTTCCCTGTAGTTTTCCAGGTGTTGATTTTTCCTGGTAGTTTTCCAGATGGTGATGTTTCGTAGTAATTTTCCAGAGTGTTATTTTTCCTGGTAGTTTTCCAGATGGTGAAGTTTCCTGGTTATTTTCCAGGGGGTTATTTTTCATTGTAGTTTTCCAGAGGGTGATGTTTCCTGGTAGTTTTCCAGATGGTGATGTTTCCTGGTAAATTTCCTGAGGTTTATGTTTCCTGGTAGTTTTTCAGAAGGTGATGTTTACTGGTAGTTTTCCAGAGGTTGATGTTTCCTGTTTGTTTTCCAGATGGTCTTGTTTCCTGGTAGTTTTCCAGATGTTGATGTTTCCTGGTAGTTTTCCAGTGGGTAATGTTTACTGCTAGTTTTCCGGATGGTGATGTTTCCTGGTAGTTTTCCAGATGGTGATGTTTCCTTTTTCTTTTCCAGATGGTGATGTTTTCTAGTAGTTTTCCAGTGGGTGATGTTTCCTGGTAGTTTTCCAGATCGTGATGTTTCCTCGTAGTTTTCCAGTGGGTGATGTTTCCTGGTAGTTTTCCAGAGGGTAAAGTTTCCTGGTAATTTTCCGGATGGTGATGTTTCCTGGTTATTTTCCATTGGTGATGTTTCCTTTTAGTTTTACAGATGGTGATGTTACCTTTTAGTTTTCCAGATGGTGATGTTTCCCGGTAGTTTTCCAGAGGGTGATGTTTCCTGGCAGTTTTCCTGAGGGTGATGATTCCTTTCAGTTTTCCTGATGGTGACGTTTCCTGCTATTTTTCCAGATGGTGATGTTTCCTGGTAGTTTTACAGATGGTGATGTTTCCTGGTACTTTTCCAGATGGTGATGTTTCCTGGTAGTTTTCCAGATGTTGATGTTTCCTAGTAGTTTTCCATAGGGTAATGTTTCCTGCTAATTTTCCAGATGGTGATGTTTCCTTTTAGTTTTCCAGATGGTCATGTTTTCTAGTAGTTTTCCACAGGGTGATGTTTCCGTTTAGTTTTCCAGATCGTGGTGTTTTCTCGTAGTTTTCCAAAAGGGTGATGTTTCCTGGTAGTTTTCCAGACGGTAACGTTTCCTGGTTATTTTCCGGATGGTGATGTTTCCTGGTTATTTTCCAATGGTGATGTTTCCTGGTAGTTTCCAGATGGTGATGTTTCCTGGTAGTTATCCAGATGGTGATGTTTCCTGGTAGTTTTACAGATGGTGATGTTTCCTGTTAGTTTTCCAGATCGTGATGTTTCCTGGTACTTTTCCAGAGGTTGATGTTTCCTGGTGATTTTCCATTGGGTAATGTTTCCTGGTACTTTTCCAGATGGTGATGTTTCCTGGTAGTTTTCCAGATGGTGATGTTTCCTGGTAAATTTCCTGAGGTTTATGTTTCCTGGTAGTTTTTCAGAAGGTGATGTTTACTGGTAGTTTTCCAGAGGATGATGGTTTTTCCTGTTTGTTTTCCAGATGGTCTTGTTTCCTGGTAGTTTTCCAGATGTTGATGTTTCCTGGTAGTTTTCCAGTGGGTAATGTTTACTGCTAGTTTTCCGGATGGTGATGTTTCCTGGTAGTTTTCCAGATGGTGATGTTTCCTTTTTCTTTTCCAGATGGTGATGTTTTCTAGTAGTTTTCCAGTGGGTGATGTTTCCTGGTAGTTTTCCAGATCGTGATGTTTCCTCGTAGTTTTCCAGTGGGTGATGTTTCCTGGTAGTTTTCCAGAGGGTAAAGTTTCCTGGTAATTTTCCGGATGGTGATGTTTCCTGGTTATTTTCCATTGGTGATGTTTCCTTTTAGTTTTACAGATGGTGATGTTACCTTTTAGTTTTCCAGATGGTGATGTTTCCCGGTAGTTTTCCAGAGGGTGATGTTTCCTGGCAGTTTTCCTGAGGGTGATGATTCCTTTCAGTTTTCCTGATGGTGACGTTTCCTGCTAGTTTTCCAGATGGTAATGTTTCCTGGTAGTTTTCCAGATGGTGATGTTTCCTGGTAGTTTTACAGATGATGATGTTTCCTGTTAATTTTCCAGATCGTGATGTTTCCTGGTAGTTTTCCATAGGGTAATGTTTCCTGGTACTTTTCCAGATGGTGATGTTTCCTGGTAGTTTTCCAGATGGTGATGTTTCCTTTTAGTTTTCCACATGGTGATGTTTCCTGGTAGTTTTCCAGAGGTTGATGTTTCCTGGTCGTTTTCCAGGTGCTGATGATTGCTGCTATTTTTCCTGAGGGTGATGTTTCCTGGTAGTTTTCCAGAGCATGATGTTTACTCGTAATTTTGCAGAGGGAGTTGTTTCCTTTTCGTATTCCAGATCTTGATTTTTCCTGGTAGTTTTCCAGAGGGTGATGTTTCCTGGTAGTTTTCCAGACGGTGATGTTTCCTTGTAATTTTCCAGTGGGTTATTTTTCCTGTTATTTTTCCAGAAGGTGATGTTTCCTGGTAGCTTTCCAGAGGGTGATGTTTCCTGGTAGTTTTCCAGAGAATGATGTTTCCTGTAAATTTACTAGAGCGTTATTTTTCCTGGTAGTTTTCCAGATGGTGATGTTTACTGGTAGTTTCCCAGAGGGTGTTTTTTCCCTGTAGTTTTCCAGAGGGTGATGTTTCCTGGTAGTTTTCCAGAGGGTGAAGTTTCCTGTAAATTTTCCAGAGGGTTATTTTTCCTGGCAGTTTTCCAGATGGTGATGATTCCTGGTTGTTTCCCAGGGGGTGATTTTTCCCAGTTGTTTTCCAGAGGGTGAAATTTCTTGGTAGTTTTCCAGAGCTTGATGTTTCCTGGTAGTTTTCCAGAGGGTGATGTTTACTGGTAATTTTCCAGGGGGTTATTTTTCCTGGTAATTTTTCAGATGGTGATGTTTCCTGGTAGTTTTCCAGATCGTGATGTTTCCTGGTAGTTTTCCAGAGAGTGATGATTCCTGGTAATGTGCCAGAGGGTGATGTTTCCTGGTAGTTTAACAGATGGTGATGTTTCCTGGTAGTTTTCCAGATGGTGATGTTTCCTGGTAATTTTCCAGAGGGTGATGTTTCCTGGTAGTTTTCCAGAGTGTGTTGTTTCCTGGTAGTTTTCCAGAGAGTGATTTTTCCCTGTAGTTTTCCAGGTGTTGATTTTTCCTGGTAGTTTTCCAGATGGTGATGTTTCGTAGTAATTTTCCAGAGTGTTATTTTTCCTGGTAGTTTTCCAGATGGTGAAGTTTCCTGGTTATTTTCCAGGGGGTTATTTTTCATTGTAGTTTTCCAGAGGGTGATGTTTCCTGGTAGTTTTCCAGATGGTGATGTTTCCTGGTAAATTTCCTGAGGTTTATGTTTCCTGGTAGTTTTTCAGAAGGTGATGTTTACTGGTAGTTTTCCAGAGGTTGATGTTTCCTGTTTGTTTTCCAGATGGTCTTGTTTCCTGGTAGTTTTCCAGATGTTGATGTTTCCTGGTAGTTTTCCAGTGGGTAATGTTTACTGCTAGTTTTCCGGATGGTGATGTTTCCTGGTAGTTTTCCAGATGGTGATGTTTCCTTTTTCTTTTCCAGATGGTGATGTTTTCTAGTAGTTTTCCAGTGGGTGATGTTTCCTGGTAGTTTTCCAGATCGTGATGTTTCCTCGTAGTTTTCCAGTGGGTGATGTTTCCTGGTAGTTTTCCAGAGGGTAAAGTTTCCTGGTAATTTTCCGGATGGTGATGTTTCCTGGTTATTTTCCATTGGTGATGTTTCCTTTTAGTTTTACAGATGGTGATGTTACCTTTTAGTTTTCCAGATGGTGATGTTTCCCGGTAGTTTTCCAGAGGGTGATGTTTCCTGGCAGTTTTCCTGAGGGTGATGATTCCTTTCAGTTTTCCTGATGGTGACGTTTCCTGCTATTTTTCCAGATGGTGATGTTTCCTGGTAGTTTTACAGATGGTGATGTTTCCTGGTACTTTTCCAGATGGTGATGTTTCCTGGTAGTTTTCCAGATGTTGATGTTTCCTAGTAGTTTTCCAGAGGGTAATGTTTCCTGCTAATTTTCCAGATGGTGATGTTTCCTTTTAGTTTTCCAGATGGTCATGTTTTCTAGTAGTTTTCCACAGGGTGATGTTTCCGTTTAGTTTTCCAGATCGTGGTGTTTTCTCGTAGTTTTCCAAAAGGGTGATGTTTCCTGGTAGTTTTCCAGACGGTAACGTTTCCTGGTTATTTTCCGGATGGTGATGTTTCCTGGTTATTTTCCAATGGTGATGTTTCCTGGTAGTTTCCAGATGGTGATGTTTCCTGGTAGTTATCCAGATGGTGATGTTTCCTGGTAGTTTTACAGATGGTGATGTTTCCTGTTAGTTTTCCAGATCGTGATGTTTCCTGGTACTTTTCCAGAGGTTGATGTTTCCTGGTGATTTTCCATTGGGTAATGTTTCCTGGTACTTTTCCAGATGGTGATGTTTCCTGGTAGTTTTCCAGATGGTGATGTTTCCTGGTAAATTTCCTGAGGTTTATGTTTCCTGGTAGTTTTTCAGAAGGTGATGTTTACTGGTAGTTTTCCAGAGGATGATGGTTTTTCCTGTTTGTTTTCCAGATGGTCTTGTTTCCTGGTAGTTTTCCAGATGTTGATGTTTCCTGGTAGTTTTCCAGTGGGTAATGTTTACTGCTAGTTTTCCGGATGGTGATGTTTCCTGGTAGTTTTCCAGATGGTGATGTTTCCTTTTTCTTTTCCAGATGGTGATGTTTTCTAGTAGTTTTCCAGTGGGTGATGTTTCCTGGTAGTTTTCCAGATCGTGATGTTTCCTCGTAGTTTTCCAGTGGGTGATGTTTCCTGGTAGTTTTCCAGAGGGTAAAGTTTCCTGGTAATTTTCCGGATGGTGATGTTTCCTGGTTATTTTCCATTGGTGATGTTTCCTTTTAGTTTTACAGATGGTGATGTTACCTTTTAGTTTTCCAGATGGTGATGTTTCCCGGTAGTTTTCCAGAGGGTGATGTTTCCTGGCAGTTTTCCTGAGGGTGATGATTCCTTTCAGTTTTCCTGATGGTGACGTTTCCTGCCAGTTTTCCAGATGGTAATGTTTCCTGGTAGTTTTCCAGATGGTGATGTTTCCTGGTAGTTTTACAGATGATGATGTTTCCTGTTAATTTTCCAGATCGTGATGTTTCCTGGTAGTTTTCCATAGGGTAATGTTTCCTGGTACTTTTCCAGATGGTGATGTTTCCTGGTAGTTTTCCAGATGGTGATGTTTCCTTTTAGTTTTCCACATGGTGATGTTTCCTGGTAGTTTTCCAGAGGTTGATGTTTCCTGGTCGTTTTCCAGGTGCTGATGATTCCTGCTATTTTTCCTGAGGGTGATGTTTCCTGGTAGTTTTCCAGAGCATGATGTTTACTCGTAATTTTGCAGAGGGAGTTGTTTCCTTTTCGTTTTCCAGATCGTGATTTTTCCTGGTAGTTTTCCAGAGGGTGATGTTTCCTGGTAGTTTTCCAGACGGTGATGTTTCCTTGTAATTTTCCAGTGGGTTATTTTTCCTGTTATTTTTCCAGAAGGTGATGTTTCCTGGTAGCTTTCCAGAGGGTGATGTTTCCTTGTAGTTTTCCAGAGAATGATGTTTCCTGTAAATTTACTAGAGCGTTATTTTTCCTGGTAGTTTTCCAGATGGTGATGTTTACTGGTAGTTTCCCAGAGGGTGTTTTTTCCCTGTAGTTTTCCAGAGGGTGATGTTTCCTGGTAGTTTTCCAGAGGGTGAAGTTTCCTGTAAATTTTCCAGAGGGTTATTTTTCCTGGCAGTTTTCCAGATGGTGATGATTCCTGGTTGTTTCCCAGGGGGTGATTTTTCCCAGTTGTTTTCCAGAGGGTGAAATTTCTTGGTAGTTTTCCAGAGCTTGATGTTTCCTGGTAGTTTTCCAGAGGGTGATGTTTACTGGTAATTTTCCAGGGGGTTATTTTTCCTGGTAATTTTTCAGATGGTGATGTTTCCTGGTAGTTTTCCAGATCGTGATGTTTCCTGGTAGTTTTCCAGAGAGTGATGATTCCTGGTAATGTGCCAGAGGGTGATGTTTCCTGGTAGTTTAACAGATGGTGATGTTTCCTGGTAGTTTTCCAGATGGTGATGTTTCCTGGTAATTTTCCAGAGGGTGATGTTTCCTGGTAGTTTTCCAGAGTGTGTTGTTTCCTGGTAGTTTTCCAGAGAGTGATTTTTCCCTGTAGTTTTCCAGGTGTTGATTTTTCCTGGTAGTTTTCCAGATGGTGATGTTTCGTAGTAATTTTCCAGAGTGTTATTTTTCCTGGTAGTTTTCCAGATGGTGAAGTTTCCTGGTTATTTTCCAGGGGGTTATTTTTCATTGTAGTTTTCCAGAGGGTGATGTTTCCTGGTAGTTTTCCAGATGGTGATGTTTCCTGGTAAATTTCCTGAGGTTTATGTTTCCTGGTAGTTTTTCAGAAGGTGATGTTTCCTGGTAGTTTTCCAGATGTTGATGTTTCCTGGTAGTTTTCCAGTGGGTAATGTTTACTGCTAGTTTTCCGGATGGTGATGTTTCCTGGTAGTTTTCCAGATGGTGATGTTTCCTTTTTCTTTTCCAGATGGTGATGTTTTCTAGTAGTTTTCCAGTGGGTGATGTTTCCTGGTAGTTTTCCAGATCGTGATGTTTCCTCGTAGTTTTCCAGTGGGTGATGTTTCCTGGTAGTTTTCCAGAGGGTAAAGTTTCCTGGTAATTTTCCGGATGGTGATGTTTCCTGGTTATTTTCCATTGGTGATGTTTCCTTTTAGTTTTACAGATGGTGATGTTACCTTTTAGTTTTCCAGATGGTGATGTTTCCCGGTAGTTTTCCAGAGGGTGATGTTTCCTGGCAGTTTTCCTGAGGGTGATGATTCCTTTCAGTTTTCCTGATGGTGACGTTTCCTGCTATTTTTCCAGATGGTGATGTTTCCTGGTAGTTTTACAGATGGTGATGTTTCCTGGTACTTTTCCAGATGGTGATGTTTCCTGGTAGTTTTCCAGATGTTGATGTTTCCTGGTAGTTTTCCAGAGGGTAATGTTTCCTGCTAATTTTCCAGATGGTGATGTTTCCTTTTAGTTTTCCAGATGGTCATGTTTTCTAGTAGTTTTCCACAGGGTGATGTTTCCATTTAGTTTTCCAGATCGTGGTGTTTTCTCGTAGTTTTCCAAAAGGGTGATGTTTCCTGGTAGTTTTCCAGACGGTAACGTTTCCTGGTTATTTTCCGGATGGTGATGTTTCCTGGTTATTTTCCAATGGTGATGTTTCCTGGTAGTTTCCAGATGGTGATGTTTCCTGGTAGTTATCCAGATGGTGATGTTTCCTGGTAGTTTTACAGATGGTGATGTTTCCTGTTAGTTTTCCAGATCGTGATGTTTCCTGGTACTTTTCCAGAGGGTGATGTTTCCTGGTGATTTTCCATTGGGTAATGTTTCCTGGTACTTTTCCAGATGGTGATGTTTCCTGGTAGTTTTCCAGATGGTGATGTTTCCTTTTAGTTTTCCAGATGGTGATGTTTCCCGATAGTTTTCCAGATTGTGATGTTTCCTGGTAGTGTTACAGATTGTGATGTTTCCTGGTAGTTTTCCAGATCGTGATGTTTCCTGGTACATTTCCAGAGGGTGATTTTTCCTGGTAGTTTTTCATTGGGTAATGTTTCCTGGTACTTTTCCAGATGGTGCTGTTTCCTGGTAGTTTTCCAGATGTTGATGTTTCCTTTTAGTTTTCCAGAGGGTAATGTTTCCTGCTAGTTTTCCGGATGTTGATGTTTCCTGGTAGTTTTCCAGACGGTAACGTTTCCTGGTTATTTTCCGGATGGTGATGTTTCCTGGTTATTTTCCAATGGTGATGTTACCTGGTAGTTTTCCAGATGGTGATGTTTCCTGGTAGTTTTCCAGATGGTGATGTTTCCTGGTAGTTTTACAGATGGTGATGTTTCCTGTTAGTTTTCCAGATCGTGATGTTTCCTGGTACTTTTCCAGAGGGTGATGTTTCCTGGTGATTTTCCATTGGGTAATGTTTCCTGGTACTTTTCCAGATGGTGATGTTTCCTGGTAGTTTTCCAGATGGTGATGTTTCCTGGTATTTTTCCAGATGGTGATGTTTCCCGATAGTTTTCCAGATTGTGATGTTTCCTGGTAGTGTTACAGATGGTGATGTTTCCTGGTAGTTTTCCAGATCGTGATGTTTCCTGGTACTTTTCCAGAGGGAGATGTTTCCTGCTAGTTTTTCATTGGGTAATGTTTCCTGGTACTTTTCCAGATGGTGATGTTTCCTGGTAGTTTTCCAGATGTTGATGTTTCCTTTTAGTTTTCCAGAGGGTAATGTTTCCTGCTAGTTTTCCGGATGTTGATGTTTCCTGGTAGTTTTCCAGATGGTGATGTTTCCTTTTAGTTTTCCAGATGGTGATGTTTTCTAGTAGTTTTCCAGTGGGTTATTTTTCCTGTTATTTTTCCAGAAGGTGATGTTTCCTGGTAGTTTTCCAGAGGGTGATGTTTCCTGGCAGTTTTCCAGAGGGTGATGATTCCTTTCAGTTTTCCAGATGGTAATGTTTCCTGCTAGTTTTCCAGATGGTAATGTTTCCTGGTAGTTTTCCAGATGGTGATGTTTCCTGGTAGTTTTACAGATGATGATGTTTCCTGTTAATTTTCCAGATCGTGATGTTTCCTGGTAGTTTTCCATAGGGTAATGTTTCCTGGTACTTTTCCAGATGGTGATGTTTCCTGGTAGTTTTCCAGATGGTGATGTTTCCTTTTAGTTTTCCACATGGTGATGTTTCCTGGTAGTTTTCCAGAGGATTATTTTTCCTGGTAGTTTTCCAGAAGGTGATGTTTCCTGGTAGCTTTCCAGAGGGTGATGTTTCCTGTAAATTTTCCAGAGCGTTATTTTTCCTGGTAGTTTTCCAGATGGTCATGTTTCCTGGTAGTTTCCCAGGGGGTGATATTTCCCTGTAGTTTTCCAGAGGGTGATGTTTCCTGTTAGTTTTCCAGCGGGTGATGTTTCCTGGTAGTTTTCCAGAGGGTGATGTTTCCTAGTAATTTTCCAGGGTGTCATTTTTCCTGGTAGTTTTCCAGAGGGTGATGTTTCCTGGTAGTTTTCCAGAGGTTGATGTTTCCTGGTAGTTTTCCAGATCGTGATGTTTCCTGGTAGTTTTCCAAAGGGTGATGTTTCCTGCTAATTTACCAGAGGGTGATGTTTCCTGCTAACTTTCCAGAGGGTTATATTTCCTGGTAGTTTTCCAAAAGGTGATGTTTCCATGTTGTTTTCCAGAGGGTTATTTTCCCTCAAATTTCCAGATGGTGATGTTTCCTTGTAGATTCCCAGAGCGTGATTTTTCCCTGTAGTTTTCCAGATGGTGATGTTTCCTGTTTGTTTTCCAGAGGGTGATGTTTCCTGGTAGTTTTCCAGAGGATTATTTTTCCTGGTAGTTTTCCAGAGGGTGATGTTTCCTGGTAGTTTTCCAGATGGTGATGTTTCCTGGTAGTTTTCCAGATCGTGATGTTTCCTGGTAGTTTTCCAAAGGGTGATGTTTCCTGCTAATTTACCAGAGGGTGATGTTTCCTGGTAGCCTTCCAGAGGGTTATATTTCCTGGTAGTTTTCCAAAAGGTGATGTTTCCATGTTGTTTTCCAGAGGGTTATTTTTCCTCTAGATTTACAGATGGTGATGTTTCCTTGTAGTTTCCCAGTGCGTGATTTTTCCCTGTAGTTTTCCAGATGGTGATGTTTCCTGTTTGTTTTCCAGAGGGTGATGTCTCCTGGTAGTTTTGCAGAGGATTATTTTTCCTGGTAGTTTTCCAGAGGGTGATTTGTCCTGGTAATTTTCCAGAGGGTGATGTTTCCTGGTAGTTTTCCAGAGGGTGATGTTTCCTGGTAATTTTCCTGAGGGTTATTTTTCCTGGTAGTTTTTCAGAAGGTGATGTTTTCTGGTTGTTTTCCAGAGGGTGATGTTTCCTGTTTGTTTTCCAGATGGTGTTGTTTCCTGGTAGTATTCCAGATGTTGATGTTTCCTGGTAGTTTTCCAGAGGGTAATGTTTCCTGCTAGTTTTCCAGATGGTGATGTTTCCCGGTAGTTTTCCAGAGGGTGATGTTTCCTGGCAGTTTTCCAGAGGGTGATGATTCTTTTCAGTTTTCCAGATGGTAATGTTTCCTGCTAGTTTTCCAGATGGCAATGTTTCCTGGTAGTTTTCCAGATGGTGATGTTTCCTGGTAGTTTTACAGATGATGATGTTTCCTGTTAATTTTCCAGATCGTGATGTTTCCTGGTAGTTTTCCATAGGGTAATGTTTCCTGGTACTTTTCCAGATGGTGATGTTTCCTGGTAGTTTTCCAGATGGTGATGTTTCCTTTTAGTTTTCCACATGGTGATGTTTCCTGGTAGTTTTCCAGAGGTTGATGTTTCCTGGTCGTTTTCCAGGTGCTGATTATTGCTGCTATTTTTCCTGAGGGTGATGTTTCCTGGTAGTTTTCCAGAGCATGATGTTTACTCATAATTTTCCAGAGGGAGTTGTTTCCTTTTCGTTTTCCAGATCGTGATTTTTCCTGGTAGTTTTCCAGAGGGTGATGTTTCCTGGTAGTTTTCCAGATGGTGATGTTTCCTGGTAGTTTTCCAGACGGTGATGTTTCCTTGTAATTTTCCAGTGGGTTATTTTTCCTGTTATTTTTCCAGAAGGTGATGTTTCCTGGTAGCTTTCCAGAGGGTGATGTTTCCAGGTAGTTTTCCAGAGAATGATGTTTCCTGTAAATTTACCAGAGCGTTATTTTTCCTGGTAGTTTTCCAGATGGTGATGTTTACTGGTAGTTTCCCAGAGGGTGTTTTTTCCCTGTAGTTTTCCAGAGGGTGATGTTTCCTGGTAGTTTTCCAGAGGGTGAAGTTTCCTGTAAATTTTCCGGAGGGTTATTTTTCCTGGCAGTTTTCCAGATGGTGATGATTCCTGGTTGTTTCCCAGGGGGTGATTTTTCCCAGTTGTTTTCCAGAGGGTGAACTTTCCTGGTAGTTTTCCAGAGGTTGATGTTTCCTGGTAGTTTTCCAGAGGGTGATGTTTACTGGTAATTTTCCAGGGGCTTATTTTTCCTGGTAATTTTTCAGATGGTGATGTTTCCTGGTAGTTTTCCAGATCGTGATGTTTCCTGGTAGTTTTCCAGAGAGTGATGATTCCTGGTAATGTGCCAGAGGGTGATGTTTCCTGGTAGTTTAACAGATGGTGATGTTTCCTGGTAGTTTTCCAGATGGTGATGTTTCCCGGTAGTTTTCCAGGGGGTGATGTTTCCTGGTAGTTTTCCAGAGTGTGTTGTTTCCTGGTAGTTTTCCAGAGAGTGATTTTTCCCTGTAGTTTTCCAGGTGTTGATTTTTCCTGGTAGTTTTCCAGATGGTGATGTTTCGTAGTAATTTTCCAGAGTGTTATTTTTCCTGGTAGTTTTCCAGATGGTGAAGTTTCCTGGTTATTTTGCAGGGGGTTATTTTTCATTGTAGTTTTCCAGAGGGTGATGTTTCCTGGTAGTTTTCCAGATGGTGATGTTTCCTGGTAGTTTTCCAGACGGTCATGTTTCCTTGTAGTTTTCCAGAGGATTATTTTTCCTGGTAGTTTTCCGGAAGGTGATCTTTCCTGGTAGCTTTCCAGAGGGTGATGTTTCCTGGTAGCTGTCCAGAGGGTGATGTTTCCTGCAAATTTTCCAGAGCATTATTTTTCCTGGTCGTTTTCCAGGTGCTGATGATTCCTGCTATTTTTCCTGAGGGTGATGTTTCCTGGTAGTTTTCCAGAGCATGATGTTTACTCGTAATTTTCCAGAGGGAGTTGTTTCCTTTTCGTTTTCCAGATCGTGATTTTTCCTGGTAGTTTTCCAGAGGGTGATGTTTCCTGGTAGTTTTCCAGATGGTGATGTTTCCTGGTAGTTTTCCAGACGGTGATGTTTCCTTGTAATTTTCCAGTGGGTTATTTTTCCAGTTATTTTTCCAGAAGGTGATGTTTCCTGGTAGCTTTCCAGAGGGTGATGTTTCCTTGTAGTTTTCCAGAGAATGATGTTTCCTGTAAATTTACCAGAGCGTTATTTTTCCTGGTAGTTTTCCAGATGGTGATGTTTACTGGTAGTTTCCCAGAGGGTGTTTTTTCCCTGTAGTTTTCCAGAGGGTGATGTTTCCTGGTAGTTTTCCAGATGGTGAAGTTTCCTGTAAATTTTCCAGAGGGTTATTTTTCCTGGCAGTTTTCCAGATGGTGATGATTCCTGGTTGTTTCCCAGGGGGTGATTTTTCCCAGTTGTTTTCCAGAGGGTGAACTTTCCTGGTAGTTTTCCAGAGTTTGATGTTTACTGGTAATTTTCCAGGGGGTTATTTTTCCTGGTAATTTTTCAGATGGTGATGTTTCCTGGTAGTTTTCCAGATCGTGATGTTTCCTGGTAGTTTTCCAGAGAGTGATGATTCCTGGTAATGTGCCAGAGGGTGATGTTTCCTGGTAGTTTAACAGATGGTGATGTTTCCTGGTAGTTTTCCAGATGGTGATGTTTCCTGGTAATTTTCCAGAGGGTGATGTTTCCTGGTAGTTTTCCAGAGTGTGTTGTTTCCTGGTAGTTTTCCAGAGAGTGATTTTTCCCTGTAGTTTTCCAGGTGTTGATTTTTCCTGGTAGTTTTCCAGATGGTGATGTTTCGTAGTAATTTTCCAGAGTGTTATTTTTCCTGGTAGTTTTCCAGATGGTGAAGTTTCCTGGTTATTTTCCAGGGGGTTATTTTTCATTGTAGTTTTCCAGAGGGTGATGTTTCCTGGTAGTTTTCCAGATGGTGATGTTTCCTGGTAGTTTTCCAGACGGTCATGTTTCCTTATAGTTTTCCAGAGGATTATTTTTCCTGGTAGTTTTCCGGAAGGTGATCTTTCCTGGTAGCTTTCCAGAGGGTGATGTTTCCTGGTAGCTTTCCAGAGGGTGATGTTTCCTGTAAATTTTCCAGAGCATTATTTTTCCTGGTAGTTTTCCAGATGGCCACGTTTCCTGGTAGTTTCCCAGGGGGTGATATTTCCCTGTAGTTTTCCAGAGGGTGATGTTTCCTGTTAGTTTTCCAGCGGGTGATGTTTCCTGGTAGTTTTCCAGAGGGTGATGTTTCCTAGTAATTTTCCAGGGTGTTATTTTTCCCAGTTGTTTTCCAGAGGGTGAACTTTCCTGGTAGTTTTCCAGAGGTTGATGTTTCCTGGTAATTTTCCAGGGGGTTATTTTTCCTGGTAATTTTTCAGATGGTGATGTTTCCTGGTAGTTTTCCAGATCGTTATGTTTCCTGGTAGTTTTCCAGAGAGTGATGATTCCTGGTAATGTGCCAGAGGGTGATGTTTCCTGGTAGTTTAACAGATGGTGATGTTTCCTGGTAGTTTTCCAGATGGTGATGTTTCCTGGTAATTTTCCAGAGGGTGATGTTTCCTGGTTGTTTTCCAGAGTGTCTTGTTTCCTGGTAGTTTTCCAGAGAGTAATTTTTCCCTGTAGTTTTCCAGGTGTTGATTTTTCCTGGTAGTTTTCCAGATGGTGATGTTTCGTAGTAATTTTCCAGAGGGTAATGTTTCCTGCTAGTTTTCCAGATGGTGATGTTTCCTGGCAGTTTTACAGATGGTGATGTTTCCTGGTAGTTTTCCAGATCGTGATGTTTCCTGGTACTTTTCCAGAGGGTGATGTTTCCTGGTAGTTTTTCATAGGGTAATGTTTCCTGGTACTTTTCCAGATGGTGATGTTTCCTGGTAGTTTTCCAGATGTTAATGTTTCCTTTTAGTTTTCCAGAGGGTAATGTTTCCTGCTAGTTTTCCGGATGTTGATGTTTCCTGGTAGTTTTCCAGATGGTGATGTTTCCTTTTAGTTTTCCAGATGGTGATGTTTTCTAGTAGTTTTCCACAGGGTGATGTTTCCTTTTAGTTTTCCAGATCGTGGTGTTTCCTCGTAGTTTTCCAGAGGGTGATGTTTCCTGGTACTTTTCCAGATGGTGATGTTTCCTGGTAGTTTTCCAGATGGTGATGTTTCTTTTTAGTTTTCCAGATGGTGATGTTTCCCGATAGTTTTCCAGATGGTAATGTTTCCTGTTTGTTTTCCAGGTGGTGATGTTTCCTGGTACTTTTCCAGAGGGTGATGTTTCCTGGTAGTTTTCCAGAGCATGTTGTTTCCTGGTAATTTTCCTGAGGGAGATGTTTCCTGATACTTTTCCACATGGTGATGTTTCCTGGTAGTTTTCCAGATCGTGATGTTTCCTTTTAGTTTTCCAGATGGTGATGTTTCCCGATTGTTTTCCAGAGGTTGATGTTTCCTGTTTGTTTTCCAGGTGGTGATGTTTCCTGGTACATTTCCAGAGGGTGATGTTTCCTGGTAGTTTTCCAGAGCATGATGTTTCCTGGTAATTTTCCAGAGGGAGATGTTTGCTTTTAGTTTTCCAGAGGTTGATGTTTCCTGGTAGTTTCCCAGAGGGTGATGTTTCCTGGTAGTTTTCCGGATGGTGATGTTTCCTGGTCGTTTTCCACATGGTGATTTTTCCTGTTAGTTTTCCAGAAGGTGATGTTTCCTGTAAATTTTCCAGAGGGTTATTTTTCCTGGTAGTTTTCCTGAAGGTGATGCTTCCTGGTAATTTCCCAGGGGGTGATTCTTCCCTGTAGTTTTGCAGAGGGTGATCTTTCCTTCTAGTTTTCCAGCGGGTGATGTTTCCTGGTAGTTTTCCAGAGGGTCATGTTTCCTCGTAATTTTCCAGGGGGTTATTTTTCCTCGTAGTTTTCCAGAGGGTGATGTTTCCTGGTAGTTTTCCAGATAGTGATGTTTCCTGGTAGTTTTCCAGAGGGTGATGTTTCCTGCTAATTTTCCAGAGGGTGATGTTTCCTGGTAGTTTTCCAGAGGGTGAAGTTTCCTGGTAGTTTTCCAGATCGTGATGTTTCCTGGTACTTTTCCAGAGGGTGGTGTTTCCTGGTAATTTTCCAGAGGGTGATGTTTCCTGGTCGTTTTTCAGAAGGTGATGTTTACTGGTAGTTTTCCAGAGGATGATGTTTCCTGTTTGTTTTCCAGATGGTGTTGTTTCCTGGTAGTTTTCAAGATGTTGATGTTTCCTGGTAGTTTTCCAGAGGGTAATGATTCCTTTCAGTTTTCCAGATGGTAATGTTTCCTGCTAGTTTTCCAGATGGTGATGTTTCCTGGTAGTTTTACAGATGGTGATGTTCCTTTCAGTTTTCCAGGTGGTGATGTTTCCTGGTACTTTTCCAGAGGGTGATGTTTCCTGGTAGTTTTCCAGAGCCTGATGTTTCCTGTTAATTTTCCAGAGGGAGATGTTTCCTGATACTTTTCCAGATGGTGATGTTTCCTGGTAGTTTTCCAGATCGTGATGTTTCCTTTTAGTTTTCCAGATGGTGATGTTTCCCGATAGTTTTCCAGAGGTTGATGTTTCCTGTTTGTTTTCCAGGTGGTGATGTTTCCTGGTACTTTTCCAGAGGGTGATGTTTCCTGGTAGTTTTCCAGAGCGTGATGTTTCCTGGTAATTTTCCAGAGGGAGATGTTTCCTGATACTTTTCCAGATGGTGGTGTTTCCTGGTAATTTTCCAGAGGGTGATGTTTCCTGGTAGTTTTTCAGAAGGTGATGTTTACTGGTAGTTTTCCAGAGGATGATGTTTCCTGTTTGTTTTCCCGATGGTATTGTTTCCTGGTAGTTTTCCAGATGGTGATGTTCCTTTCAGTTTTCCAGATGGTGATGTTTCCTGGTAGTTTTACCATGGGGATGTTTTCTGGTAGTTTTCCAGATCGTGATGTTTCCTGGTACTTTTCCAGAGGGTGATGTTTCCGGGTAGTTTTCCAGATGGTGATGTTTCCTTTTGGTTTTCCAGATGGTGATGTTTCCTTTTAGTTTTCCAGATGGTGATGTTTCCCGGTATTTTTCCAGAGGTTGATGTTTCCTGTTCGTTTTCCAGGTGGTGATGTTTCCTGGTACTTTTCCAGAGGGTGATGTTTCCTGGTAGTTTTCCAGAGCGTGATGTTTCCTGGTAGTTTTCCAGAGGTAGATGTTTCCTTTTAGTTTTACAGATGGTGAATGTTTCCTGGTAGTTTTCCAGAGGGTGATGTTTCCTGGTAGTTTTCCAGATCGTGATGTTTCCTGGTAGTTTTCCAGATGGTGATTTTTCCTGTTAGTTTTCCAGAGGGTGGTGTTTCCTGGTATTTTTCCAAATGGTGATGTTTCCTGGTAATTTTCCAGAGGGTGATTTTTCCTGGTAGTTTTTCAGAAGGTGATGTTTACTGCTAGTTTTCCAGAGGATGATGTTTACTTTTTGATTTCCAGATGGTGTTGGTTCCTGGTTGTTTTGCAGAAGTTGATGTTTCCTGGTACTTTTCCAGAGGGTAATGTTTCCTGCTAGTTTTCCAGATGGTGATGTTTCCTGGCAGTTTTACAGATGCTGATGTTTCCTGGTAGTTTTCCAGATCGTGATGTTTCCTGGTACTTTTCCAGAGGGTGATGTTTCCTGGTGGTTTTCCATAGGGTAAAGTTTCCTGGTACTTTTCCAGATGGTGATGTTTCCTGGTAGTTTTCCAGATGGTGATGTTTCTTTTTAGTTTTCCAGATGGTGATGTTTCCCGATACTTTTCCAGATGGTGATGTTTCCTGTTTGTTTTCCAGGTGGTGATGTTTCCTGGTACTTTTCCAGAGGGTGATGTTTCCTGGTAGTTTTCCAGAGCGTGATGTTTCCTTTTAGTTTTCCAGATGGTGATGTTTCCCGATAGTTTTCCAGAGGTTGATGTTTCCTGTTTGTTTTCCAGGTGGTGATGTTTCCTGGTAATTTTCCAGAGGGAGATGTTTCCTGATACTTTTCCAGATGGTGGTGTTTCCTGGTAATTTTCCAGAGGGTGATGTTTCCTGGTAGTTTTTCAGAAGGTGATGTTTACTGGTAGTTTTCCAGAGGATGATGTTTCCTGTTTGTTTTCCCGATGGTGTTGTTTCCTGGTAGTTTTCCAGATGGTGATGTTTCCTGGTAGTTTTCCAGAGCGTGATGTTTCCTGGTAGTTTTCCAGAGGTAGATGTTTCCTTTTAGTTTTACAGATGGTGATGTTTCCTGGTAGTTTTCCAGAGGGTGATGTTTCCTGGTAGTTTTCCAGATCGTGATGTTTCCTGGTAGTTTTCCAGATGGTGATTTTTCCTGTTAGTTTTCCAGAGGGTGGTGTTTCCTGGTATTTTTCCAAATGGTGATGTTTCCTGGTAATTTTCCAGAGGGTGATTTTTCCTGGTAGTTTTTCAGAAGGTGATGTTTACTGCTAGTTTTCCAGAGGATGATGTTTCCTTTTTGATTTCCAGATGGTGCTGGTTCCTGGTAGTTTTGCAGAAGTTGATGTTTCCTGGTACTTTTCCAGAGGGTAATGTTTCCTGCTAGTTTTTCAGATGGTGATGTTTCTTTTTAGTTTTCCAGATGGTGATGTTTCCCGATAGTTTTCCAGATGGTGATGTTTCCTGTTTGTTTTCCAGGTGGTGATGTTTCCTGGTACTTTTCCAGAGGGTGATGTTTCCTGGTAGTTTTCCATAGGGTAAAGTTTCCTGGTACTTTTCCAGATGGTGATGTTTCCTGGTAGTTTTCCAGATGGTGATGTTTCTTTTTAGTTTTCCAGATGGTGATGTTTCCCGATAGTTTTCCAGATGGTGATGTTTCCTGTTTGTTTTCCAGGTGGTGATGTTTCCTGGTACTTTTCCAGAGGGTGATGTTTCCTGGTAGTTTTCCAGAGCGTGATGTTTCCTGGTAATGTTCCAGAGGGAGATGTTTCCTGATACTTTTCCAGATGGTGATGTTTCCTGGTAGTTATCCAGATCGTGATGTTTCCTTTTAGTTTTCCAGATGGTGATGTTTCCCGATAGTTTGCCAGAGGTTGATGTTTCCTGTTTGTTTTCCAGGTGGTGATGTTTCCTGGTACTTTTCCAGAGGGTGATGTTTCCTGGTAGTTTTCCAGAGGGTAATGTTTCCTGGTAATTTTCCGGATGGTGTTGTTTCCTGGCAGTTTTCCACATGGTGATTTTTCCTTGTTGTTTTCCAGAGGGTGATGTTTCCTGGTAGTTTTCCGGAGGGTGATTTTTCCTGGCAGTTTTCCAGATGGTGACGTTTCCTGGTAGTTTTCCAGAGGGTGATGTTTCCTGCTAGTTTTCCATATGGTGATGTTTCCTGGTAGTTTTCCAGATGGTGATGTTTCCTTTTAGTTTTCCAGAAGGTAATGTTTCCTGGTAGTTTTCCAAATGGTGATGTTTCCTTTTAGTTTTCCAGATTGTGATGTTTCCTCGTAGTTTTTCAGAGGGTAATGTTTCCTGGTAGTTTTCCAGATGGTGAAGTTTCCTGGTTATTTTCCAGGGGGTTATTTTTCATTGTAGTTTTCCAAAGGGTGATGTTTCCTCGTAGTTTTCCAGATGGTGATGTTTCCTGGTAGTTTTCCAGATGGTGATGTTTCCTGGTAGTTTTACATTGGTGATGTTTCCTGCTAGTTTTCCAGATTGTGATGTTTCCTGGTACTTTTCCAGAGGGTGATGCTTCCGGGTAGTTTTCCATAGGGTAATGTTTCCTGGTACTTTTCCAGATGGTGATGTTTCCAGGTAGTTTTCCAGATGGTGATGTTTCCTTTTAGTTTTCCAGAGGGTGATGTTTCCCGATAGTTTTCCAGAGGGTGATGTTTCCTGTTCGTTTTCCAGGTGGTGATGTTTCCTGGTACTTTTCCAGAGGGTGATGTTTCCTGGTCGTTTTCCAGATGGTGATGTTTCGTAGTAATTTTCCTGAGGGTGATGTTTCCTGGTAGTTTTCCGAATGGTGATGTTTCCTGGTAATTTTCCAGAGGGTTATTTTTCCTGGTAGTTTTTCAGACGGTGATGTTTACTGGTAGTTTTCCAGAGGATGATGTTTCCTGTTTGTTTTCCAGATGGTGTTGTTTCCTGGTAGTTTTCCAGATGTTGATGTTTCCTGGTGGTTTTCCAGAGGGTAATGTTTCCTGGTAGTTTTTCATATGGTGATGTTTCCTGGTAGTTTTCCAGATGGTGATGTTTTCTTGTATTTTTACAGAGGGTGATGTTTCCTTTTAGTTTTCCTGATTGTGATGTTTCATTGTAGTTTTCCAGAGGGTGATGTTTCCTGGTAGTTTTCCAGAGGGAGATGTTTCATTTTAGTTTTCCAGTCGTGATGATTCCTGGTAGTTTTACATTGGTGATGTTTCCTGCTAGTTTTCCAGATTGTGATGTTTCCTGGTACTTTTCCAGAGGGTGATGCTTCCGGGTAGTTTTCCATAGGGTAATGTTTCCTGGTGCTTTTCCAGATGGTGATGTTTCCAGGTAGTTTTCCAGATGGTGATGTTTCCTTTTAGTTTTCCAGAGGGTGATGTTTCCCGATAGTTTTCCCTAGGTTGATGTTTCATGTTCGTTTTCCAGGTGGTGATGTTTCCTGGTACTTTTCCAGAGGGTGATGTTTCCTGGTAGTTTTCCAGAGCGTGATGTTTCCTGGTAGTTTTCCAGAGGGAGATGTTTCCTTTTAGTTTTCCAGATCGTGATGTTTCCTCGTAGTTTTCCAGATGGTGATGTTTCCTGGTAGTTTTACATTGGTGATGTTTCCTGCTAGTTTTCCAGATTGTGATGTTTCCTGGTACTTTTCCAGAGGGTGATGCTTCCGGGTAGTTTTCCATAGGGTAATGTTTCCTGGTACTTTTCCAGATGGTCATGTTTCCAGGTAGTTTTCCAGATGGTGATGTTTCCTTTTAGTTTTCCAGAGGGTGATGTTTCCTGATAGTTTTCCAGAGGTTGATGTTTCCTGTTCGTTTTCCAGGTGGTGATGTTTCCTGGTACTTTTCCAGAGGGTGATGTTTCCTGGTAGTGTTCCAGAGCGTGATGTTTCCTGGTAGTTTTCCAGAGGGAGATGTTTCCTTTTAGTTTTCCAGATCGTGATGTTTCCTGGTAGTTTTCCAGATGGTGATGTTTCCTGGTAGTTTTCCAGATCGTGATGTTTCCTGGTATTTTTCCAGATGGTGATTTTTCCTGTTAGTTATCCAGATGGTGATGTTTCCTGTCAGTTTTCCACATGGTGATTTTTCCTTGTAGTTTTCCAGAGGGTGATGTTTCCTTGTAGTTTTCCAGATGGTGATGTTTCCTCGTAGTTTTCCAGAGGGTGATGTTTCCTGGTAGATTTCCAGAGGGTAATGTTTCCTGGTAATTTTCCGGATGGTGATGTTTCCTGGTTATTTTCCAGATGGTGATGTTTCCTTGTAGTTTTCCAGAGGGTGATGTTTCCTGGCAGTTTTCCAGATGGTGATGATTCCTTTCAGTTTTCCAGATGGTAATGTTTCCTGCTAGTTTTCCAGATGGTGATGATTCCTGGTAGTTTTACAGATGGTGATGTTTCCTGGTATTTTTCCAGAGGTTGAATTTTCCTGTTCATTTTCCAGGTGGTGATGTTTCCTGGTACTTTTCCAGAGGGTGATGTTTCCTGGTAGTTTTCCAGAGCGTGATGTTACCTGGTAGTTTTCCAGAGGGAGATGTTTCATTTTAGTTTTCCAGATCGTGATGTTTCCTGGTAGTTTTCCAGATGGTGATGTTTCCTGGTAGTTTTCCAGAGGGTGATGTTTCCTGGTACTTTCCAGAGAGTGATGTTTCCTTGTAGTTTTCCAGATGGTGATGTTTCCTGGTAGTTTTCCAGATGGTGATGTTTCCTGTTAGTTATCCAGAGGGTGATGTTTCCTGGTAGTTTTCCACAGGGTGATGTTTCCTTTTAGTTTTCCAGATTGTGATGTTTCCTCGTAGTTTTTCAGAGGGTAATGTTTCCTGGTAGTTTTCCAGAGGGTAATGTTTCCTGGTAATTTTCCGGATGGTGTTGTTTCCTGGCAGTTTTCCACATGGTGATTTTTCCTTGTTGTTTTCCAGAGGGTGATGTTTCCTGGTAGTTTTCCGGAGGGTGATTTTTCCTGGCAGTTTTCCAGATGGTGACGTTTCCTGGTAGTTTTCCAGAAGGTGATGTTTCCTGCTAGTTTTCCATATGGTGATGTTTCCTGGTAGTTTTCCAGATGGTGATGTTTCCTTTTAGTTTTCCAGAAGGTAATGTTTCCTGGTAGTTTTCCACAGGGTGATGTTTCCTTTTAGTTTTCCAGATTGTGATGTTTCCTCGTAATTTTTCAGAGGGTAATGTTTCCTGGTATTTTTCGAGATGGTGAAGTTTCCTGGTTATTTTCCAGGGGGTTATTTTTCATTGTAGTTTTCCAAAGGGTGATGTTTCCTCGTAGTTTTCCAGATGGTGATGTTTCCTGGTAGTTTTCCAGATGGTGATGTTTCCTGGTAGTTTTACATTGGTGATGTTTCCTGCTAGTTTTCCAGATTGTGATGTTTCCTGGTACTTTTCCAGAGGGTGATGCTTCCGGGTAGTTTTCCATAGGGTAATGTTTCCTGGTACTTTTCCAGATGGTGATGTTTCCTTTTAGTTTTCCAGAGGGTGATGTTTCCCGATAGTTTTCCAGAGGTTGATGTTTCCTGTTCGTTTTCCAGGTGGTGATGTTTCCTGGTACTTTTCCAGAGGGTGATGTTTCCTGGTCGTTTTCCAGATGGTGATGTTTCGTAGTAATTTTCCAGAGGGTGATGTTTCCTGGTAGTTTTCCGAATGGTGATGTTTCCTGGTAATTTTCCAGAGGGTTATTTTTCCTGGTAGTTTTTCAGACGGTGATGTTTACTGGTAGTTTTCCAGAGGATGATGTTTCCTGTTTGTTTTCCAGATGGTGTTGTTTCCTGGTAGTTTTCCAGATGTTGATGTTTACTGGTGGTTTTCCAGAGAGTAATGTTTCCTGCTAGTTTTTCATATGGTGATGTTTCCTGGTAGTTTTCCAGATGGTGATGTTTTCTTGTATTTTTACAGAGGGTGATGTTTCCTTTTAGTTTTCCAGATTGTGATGTTTCATTGTAGTTTTCCAGAGGGTGATGTTTCCTGGTAGTTATCCAGAGGGAGATGTTTCATTTTAGTTTTCCAGTCATGATGATTCCTGGTAGTTTTACATTGGTGATGTTTCCTGCTAGTTTTCCAGATTGTGATGTTTCCTGGTACTTTTCCAGAGGGTGATGCTTCCGGGTAGTTTTCCATAGGGTAATGTTTCCTGGTGCTTTTCCAGATGATGATGTTTCCAGGTAGTTTTCCAGATGGTGATGTTTCCTTTTAGTTTTCCAGAGGGTGATGTTTCCCGATAGTTTTCCGTAGGTTGATGTTTCATGTTCGTTTTCCAGGTGGTGATGTTTCCTGGTACTTTTCCAGAGGGTGATGTTTCCTGGTAGTTTTCCAGAGCGTGATGTTTCCTGGTAGTTTTCCAGAGGGAGATGTTTCCTTTTAGTTTTCCATATCGTGATGTTTCCTCGTAGTTTTCCAGATGGTGATGTTTCCTGGTAGTTTTACATTGGTGATGTTTCCTGCTAGTTTTCCAGATTGTGATGTTTCCTGGTACTTTTCCAGAGGGTGATGCTTCCGGGTAGTTTTCCATAGGGTAATGTTTCCTGGTACTTTTCCAGATGGTGATGTTTCCAGGTAGTTTTCCAGATGGTGATGTTTCCTTTTAGTTTCCCAGAGGGTGATGTTTCCCGATAGTTTTCCAGAGGTTGATGTTTCCTGTTCGTTTTCCAGGTGGTGATGTTTCCTGGTACTTTTCCAGAGGGTGATGTTTCCTGGTAGTTTTCCAGAGCGTGATGTTTCCTGGTAGTTTTCCAGAGGGAGATGTTTCCTTTTAGTTTTCCAGATCGTGATGTTTCCTGGTAGTTTTCCAGATGGTGATGTTTCCTGGTCGTTTTACATTGGTGATGTTTCCTGCTAGTTTTCCAGATTGTGATGTTTCCTGGTACTTTTCCAGAGGGTGATGCTTCCGGGTAGTTTTCCGTAGGGTAATGTTTCCTGGTACTTTTCCAGATGGTGATGTTTCCAGGTTGTTTTCCAGATGGTGATGTTTCCTTTTAGTTTTCCAGAGGGTGATGTTTCCCGATAGTTTTCCAGAGGTTGATGTTTCCTGTTCGTTTTCCAGGTGGTGATGTTTCCTGGTACTTTTCCAGAGGGTGATGTTTCCTGGTAGTTTTCCAGAGCGTGATGTTTCCTGGTAGTTTTCCAGAGGGAGATGTTTCCTTTCAGTTTTCCAGATCGTGATGTTTCCTGGTAGTATTCCAGATGGTGATGTTTCCTGGTAGTTTTCCAGATCGTGATGTTTCCTGGTATTTTTCCAGATGGTGATTTTTCCTGTTAGTTATCCAGATGGTGATGTTTCCTGGCAGTTTTCCACATGGTGATTTTTCCTTGTAGTTTTCCAGAGGGTGATGTTTCCTTGTAGTTTTCCAGATGGTGATGTTTCCTCTTATTTTTCCAGAGGGTGATGTTTCCTGGTAGATTTCCAGAGGGTAATGTTTCCTGGAAATTTTCCGGATGGTGATGTTTCCTGGTTATTTTCCAGATGGTGATGTTCCCTTGTAGTTTTCCAGAGGGTGATGTTTCCTGGCAGTTTTCCAGATTGTGATGATTCCTTTCAGTTTTCCAGATGGTAATGTTTCCTGCTAGTTTTCCAGATGGTGATGATTCCTGGCAGTTTTACAGATGGTGATGTTTCCTGGTATTTTTCCAGAGGTTGAATTTTCCTGTTCATTTTCCAGGTGGTGATGTTTCCTGGTACTTTTCCAGAGGGTGATGTTTCCTGGTAGTTTTCCAGAGCGTGATGTTACCTGGTAGTTTTCCAGAGGGAGATGTTTCCTTTTAGTTTTCCAGATCGTGATGTTTCCTGGTAGTTTTCCAGATGGTGATGTTTCCTGGTCGTTTTCCAGAGGGTGATGTTTCCTGGTACTTTCCAGAGAGTGATGTTTCCTTGCAGTTTTCCAGATCGTGATGTTTCCTGGTAGTTTTCCAGATGGTGATTTTTCCTGTTAGTTATCCAGAGGGTGATGTTTCCTGGTAGTTTTCCAGATGGTGATGTTTCCTGGCAGTTTTCCACATGGTGATTTTTCCTTGTAGTTTTCCAGAGGGTAATGTTTCCTGGTAGTTTTCCAGATGGTGATGTTTCCTGGTAGTTTTCCAGAGGGTGATGTTTCCTCGTACTTTCCAGAGAGTGATGTTTCCTTGTAGTTTTCCAGATCGTGATGTTTCCTGGTAGTTTTCCAGATGGTGATTTTTCCTGTTAGTTTTCCAGGGCGTGATGTTTCCTGGTAGTTTTCCAGATGGTGATGTTTCCTCGCAGTTTTCCACATGGTGATTTTTCCTTGTAGTTTTCCAGAGGGTGATGTTTCCTGGTAGTTTTCCGGAGGGTGATTTTTCCTGGCAGTTTTCCAGATGGTGACATTTCCTGGTAGTTTTCCAGAGGGTGATGTTTCCTGCTAGTTTTCCATATGGTGATGTTTCCTGGTAGTTTTCCAGATGGTGATGTTTCCTTTTAGTTTTCCAGAAGGTAATGTTTCCTGGTAGTTTTCCACAGGGTGATGTTTCCTGGTAATTTTCCGGATGGTGTTGTTTCCTGGCAGTTTTCCACATGGTGATTTTTCCTTGTAGTTTTCCAGAGGGTGATGTTTCCTGGTAGTTTTCCGGAGGGTGATTTTTCCTGGCAGTTTTCCAGATGGTGACGTTTCCTGGTAGTTTTCCAGAGGGTGATGTTTCCTGCTAGTTTTCCATATGGTGATGTTTCCTGGTAGTTTTCCAGATGGTGATGTTTCCTTTTAGTTTTCCAGAAGGTAATGTTTCCTGGTAGTTTTCCACAGGGTGATGTTTCCTTTTAGTTTTCCAGATTGTGATGTTTCCTCGTAGTTTTTCAGAGGGTAATGTTTCCTGGTAGTTTTCCAGATGGTGAAGTTTCCTGGTTATTTTCCAGGGGGTTATTTTTCATTGTAGTTTTCCAAAGGGTGATGTTTCCTGGTAGTTTTCCAGATGGTGATGTTTCCTGGTAGTTTTCCAGATGGTGATGTTTCCTGGTAGTTTTACATTGGTGATGTTTCCTGCTAGTTTTCAAGATTGTGATGTTTCCTGGTATTTTTCCAGAGGTTGATGCTTCCGGGTAGTTTTCCATAGGGTAATGTTTCCTGGTACTTTTCCAGATGGTGAAGTTTCCTGGTTATTTTCCAGGGGGTTATTTTTCATTGTAGTTTTCCAAAGGGTGATGTTTCCTTGTAGTTTTCCAGAGGGAGATGTTTCCTGGTACTTTTCCAGAGGGTGATGTTTCTGGTAGTTTTCCAGAGTTTGATGTTTCCTTTTAGTTTTCCAGATCGTGATGTTTCCCGGTAGTTTTCCAGATGGTGATGTTTCCTGGTAGTTTTCCAGATGGTGATTTTTCCTGTTAGTTTTCCAGAGGGTGATGTTTCCTGGTCGTTTTCCAGATGGTGATGTTTCGTAGTAATTTTCCAGAGGGTGATGTTTCCTGGTAGTTTTCCGTTTGGTGATGTTTCCTGGTAATTTTCCAGAGGGTTATTTTTCCTGGTAGTTTTTCAGACGGTGATGTTTACTGGTAGTTTTCCAAAGGATGATGTTTCCTGTTGGTTCTCCAGATGGTGTTGTTTCCTGGTAGTTTTCCAGATGTTGATGTTTCCTGGTGGTTTTCCAGAGGGTAATGTTTCCTGCTAGTTTTTCATATGGTGATGTTTCCTGGTAGTTTTCCAGATGGTGATGTTTCCTGGTAGTTTTCCAGATGGTGATGTTTTCTTGTATTTTTACAGAGGGTTATGTTTCCTTTTAGTTTTCCAGATTGTGATGTTTCCTTGTAGTTTTCCGGAGGGTGATGTTTCCTGGTAGTTTTCCAGAGGGTAATGTTTCCTGGTAATTTTCCAGAGGATGATGTTTCCTGTTTGTTTTCCAGATGGTGTTGTTTCCTGGTGGTTTTCCAGATGTTGATGTTTCCTGGTGGTTTTCCAGAGGGTAATGTTTCCTGCTAGTTTTTCATATGGTGATGTTTCCTGGTAGTTTTCCAGATGGTGATTTTTCCAATTAGTTTCCCAGAGGGTGATGTTTCCCGATAGTTTTCCAGAGGTTGATGTTTCCTGTTCGTTTTCCAGGTGGTGATGTTTCCTGGTACTTTTCCAGAGGGTGATGTTTCCTGGTAGTTTTCCAGAGCGTGATGTTTCCTGGTAGTTTTCTAGAGGGAGATGTTTCCTTTCAGTTTTCCAGATCGTGATGTTTCCTGGTAGTTTTCCAGATGGTGATGTTTCCTGGTAGTTTTCCACATCGTGATGTTTCCTGGTATTTTTCCAGATGGTGATTTTTCCTGTTAGTTATCCAGATGGTGATGTTTCCTGGCAGTTTTCCACATGGTGATTTTTCCTTGTAGTTTTCCAGAGGGTGATGTTTCCTTGTAGTTTTCCAGATGGTGATGTTTCCTCTTATTTTTCCAGAGGGTGATGTTTCCTGGTAGATTTCCAGAGGGTAATGTTTCCTGGAAATTTTCCGGATGGTGATGTTTCCTGGTTATTTTCCAGATGGTGATGTTCCTTTGTAGTTTTCCAGAGGGTGATGTTTCCTGGCAGTTTTCCAGATTGTGATGATTCCTTTCAGTTTTCCAGATGGTAATGTTTCCTGCTAGTTTTCCAGATGGTGATGATTCCTGGCAGTTTTACAGATGGTGATGTTTCCTGGTATTTTTCCAGAGGTTGAATTTTCCTGTTCATTTTCCAGGTGGTGATGTTTCCTGGTACTTTTCCAGAGGGTGATGTTTCCTGGTAGTTTTCCAGAGCGTGATGTTACCTGGTAGTTTTCCAGAGGGAGATGTTTCCTTTTAGTTTTCCAGATCGTGATGTTTCCTGGTAGTTTTCCAGATGGTGATGTTTCCTGGTCGTTTTCCAGAGGGTGATGTTTCCTGGTACTTTCCAGAGAGTGATGTTTCCTTGCAGTTTTCCAGATCGTGATGTTTCCTGGTAGTTTTCCAGATGGTGATTTTTCCTGTTAGTTATCCAGAGGGTGATGTTTCCTGGTAGTTTTCCAGATGGTGATGTTTCCTGGCAGTTTTCCACATGGTGATTTTTCCTTGTAGTTTTCCAGAGGGTAATGTTTCCTGGTAGTTTTCCAGATGGTGATGTTTCCTGGTAGTTTTCCAGAGGGTGATGTTTCCTCGTACTTTCCAGAGAGTGATGTTTCCTTGTAGTTTTCCAGATCGTGATGTTTCCTGGTAGTTTTCCAGATGGTGATTTTTCCTGTTAGTTTTCCAGGGCGTGATGTTTCCTGGTAGTTTTCCAGATGGTGATGTTTCCTCGCAGTTTTCCACATGGTGATTTTTCCTTGTAGTTTTCCAGAGGGTGATGTTTCCTGGTAGTATTCCGGAGGGTGATTTTTCCTGGCAGTTTTCCAGATGGTGACATTTCCTGGTAGTTTTCCAGAGGGTGATGTTTCCTGCTAGTTTTCCATATGGTGATGTTTCCTGGTAGTTTTCCAGATGGTGATGTTTCCTTTTAGTTTTCCAGAAGGTAATGTTTCCTGGTAGTTTTCCACAGGGTGATGTTTCCTGGTAATTTTCCGGATGGTGTTGTTTCCTGGCAGTTTTCCACATGGTGATTTTTCCTTGTAGTTTTCCAGAGGGTGATGTTTCCTGGTAGTTTTCCGGAGGGTGATTTTTCCTGGCAGTTTTCCAGATGGTGACGTTTCCTGGTAGTTTTCCAGAGGGTGATGTTTCCTGCTAGTTTTCCATATGGTGATGTTTCCTGGTAGTTTTCCAGATGGTGATGTTTCCTTTTAGTTTTCCAGAAGGTAATGTTTCCTGGTAGTTTTCCACAGGGTGATGTTTCCTTGTAGTTTTCCAGATTGTGATGTTTCCTCGTAGTTTTTCAGAGGGTAATGTTTCCTGGTAGTTTTCCAGATGGTGAAGTTTCCTGGTTATTTTCCAGGGGGTTATTTTTCATTGTAGTTTTCCAAAGGGTGATGTTTCCTGGTAGTTTTCCAGATGGTGATGTTTCCTGGTAGTTTTCCAGATGGTGATGTTTCCTGGTAGTTTTACATTGGTGATGTTTCCTGCTAGTTTTCAAGATTGTGATGTTTCCTGGTATTTTTCCAGAGGTTGATGCTTCCGGGTAGTTTTCCATAGGGTAATGTTTCCTGGTACTTTTCCAGATGGTGATGTTTCCAGGTAGTTTTCCAGATGGTGATGTTTCCTTTTAGTTTTCCAGAGGGTGATGTTTCCCGATAGTTTTCCAGAGGTTGATGTTTCCTGTTCGTTTTCCAGGTGGTGATGTTTCCTGGTACTTTTCCAGAGGGTGATGTTTCCTGGTAGTTTTCCAGAGCGTGATGTTTCCTGGTAGTTTTCCAGAGGGAGATGTTTCCTTTTAGTTTTCCAGATCGTGATGTTTCCTGGTAGTATTCCAGATGGTGATGTTTCCTGGTATTTTTCCAGATCGTGATGTTTCCTGGTAGTTTTCCAGATGGTGATTTTTCCTGTTAGTTATCCAGATGGTGATGTTTCCTGGCAGTTTTTCACATGGTGATTCTTCCTTGTAGTTTTCCAGAGGGTGATGTTTCCTTGTAGTTTTCCAGAGGGTAATGTTTCCTGGTAGTTTTCCAGATGGTGATGTTTCCTGGCAGTTTTCCAGAGGCTGATGTTTCCTGGTACTTTCCAGAGAGTGTTGTTTCCTTGTAGTTTTCCAGATCGTGATGTTTCCTGGTAGTTTTCCAGATGGTGATTTTTCCTGTTAGTTATCCAGAGGGTGATGTTTCCTTTTAGTTTTCCAGATGGTGATGTTTCCTGGCAGTTTTCCACATGGTGAGTTTTTCTTGTAGTTTTCCAGAGGGTGATTTTTCCTGGTAGTTTTCCGGAGGGTGATTTTTCCTGGCAGTTATCCAGATGGTGACGTTTCCTGGTAGTTTTCCAGAGGGTGATGTTTCCTGCTAGTTTTCCATATGGTGATGTTTCCTGGTAGTTTTCCAGATGGGGATGTTTCCTTTTAGTTTTCCAGAAGGTAATGTTTCCTGGTAGTTTTCCACAGGGTGATGTTTCCTTTTAGTTTTCCAGATTGTGATGTTTCCTCGTAGTTTTTCAGAGGGTAATGTTTCCTGGTAGTTTTCCAGAGGGTAATGTTTGCTGGTAATTTTCCGGATGGTGTTGTTTCCTGGTTATTTTCCAGATGGTGATGTTTGCCGGTAGTTTTCCAGAGGGTGATGTTTCCTTTTAGTTTTACAGATGGTGATGTTTACTGGTAGTTTTCCAGAGGGTGATGTTTCCTTGCAGTTTTCCAGATGGTGATGATTCCTTTCAGTTTTCCAGATGGTAATGTTTCCTGCTAGTTTTCCAGATGGTGATGTTTCCTGGTAGTTTTCCAGATGGTGATGTTTCCTGATAGTTTTACAGATCGTGATGTTTCCTGGTACTTTTCCAGAGGGTGATGTTTCCGGGAAGTTTTTCAGATGGTGATGTTTCCTTTTAGTTTTCCAGATGGTGATGTTTCCTTTTAGTTTTCCAGATGGTGATGTTTCCTGGTATTTTTCCAGAGGTTGATGTCTCCTGTTCGTTTTCCAGGTGGTGATGTTTCCTGGTACTTTTCCAGAGAGTGATGTTTCCTGGTAGTTTTCCAGAGCGTGATGTTTCCTTGTGGTTTTCCAGATGGTGATTTTCCTTGTAGTTTTCCAGAGGGAGATGTTTCCTGGTACTTTTCCAGAGGGTGATGTTTCTGGTAGTTTTCCAGAGTTTGATGTTTCCTTTTAGTTTTCCAGATCGTGATGTTTCCCGGTAGTTTTCCAGATGGTGATGTTTCCTGGTAGTTTTCCAGATGGTGATTTTTCCTGTTAGTTTTCCAGAGGGTGATGTTTCCTGGTCGTTTTCCAGATGGTGATGTTTCGTAGTAATGTTCCAGAGGGTGATGTTTCCTGGTAGTTTTCCGTTTGGTGATGTTTCCTGGTAATTTTCCAGAGGGTTATTTTTCCTGGTAGTTTTTCAGACGGTGATGTTTACTGGTAGTTTTCCAAAGGATGATGTTTCCTGTTGGTTCTCCAGATGGTGTTGTTTCCTGGTAGTTTTCCAGATGTTGATGTTTCCTGGTGGTTTTCCAGAGGGTAATGTTTCCTGCTAGTTTTTCATATGGTGATGTTTCCTGGTAGTTTTCCAGATGGTGATGTTTCCTGGTAGTTTTCCAGATGGTGATGTTTTCTTGTATTTTTACAGAGGGTTATGTTTCCTTTTAGTTTTCCAGATTGTGATGTTTCCTTGTAGTTTTCCGGAGGGTGATGTTTCCTGGTAGTTTTCCAGAGGGTAATGTTTCCTGGTAATTTTCCAGAGGATGATGTTTCCTGTTTGTTTTCCAGATGGTGTTGTTTCCTGGTAGTTTTCCAGATGTTGATGTTTCCTGGTGGTTTTCCAGAGGGTAATGTTTCCTGCTAGTTTTTCATATGGTGATGTTTCCTGGTAGTTTTCCAGATGGTGATTTTTCCAATTAGTTTCCCAGAGGGTGATGTTTCCCGATAGTTTTCCAGAGGTTGATGTTTCCTGTTCGTTTTCCAGGTGGTGATGTTTCCTGGTACTTTTCCAGAGGGTGATGTTTCCTGGTAGTTTTCCAGAGCGTGATGTTTCCTGGTAGTTTTCCAGAGAGAGATGTTTCCTTTCAGTTTTCCAGATCGTGATGTTTCCTGGTAGTTTTCCAGATGGTGATGTTTCCTGGTAGTTTTCCACATCGTGATGTTTCCTGGTATTTTTCCAGATGGTGATTTTTCCTGTTAGTTATCCAGATGGTGATATTTCCTGGCAGTTTTCCACATGGTGATTTTTCCTTGTAGTTTTCCAGAGGGTGATGTTTCCTTGTAGTTTTCCAGAGGGTGATGTTTCCTCGTAGTTTTCCAGAGGGTGATGTTTCCTGGTAGATTTCCAGAGGGTAATGTTTCCTGGCAGTTTTCCAGATTGTGATGATTCCTTTCAGTTTTCCAGATGGTAATGTTTCCTGCTAGTTTTCCAGATGGTGATGATTCCTGGTAGTTTTACAGATGGTGATGTTTCCTGGTATTTTTCCAGAGGTTGAATTTTCCTGTTCATTTTCCAGGTGGTGTTGTTTCCTGGTACTTTTCCAGAGGGTGATGTTTCCTGGTAGTTTTCCAGAGCGTGATGTTACCTGGTAGTTTTCCAGAGGGAGATGTTTCCTTTTAGTTTTCCAGATCGTGATGTTTCCTGGTAGTTTTCCAGATGGTCATGTTTCCTGGTAGTTTTCCAGAGGGTGATGTTTCCTGGTACTTTCCAGAGAGTGATGTTTCCTTGTAGTTTTCCAGATCGTGATGTTTCCTGGTAGTTTTCCAGATGGTGATTTTTCCTGTTAGTTATCCAGAGGGTGATGTTTCCTGGTAGTTTTCCAGATGGTGATGTTTCCTGGCAGTTTTCCACATGGTGATTTTTCCTTGTAGTTTTCCAGAGGGTAATGTTTCCTGGTAGTTTTCCAGATGGTGATGTTTCCTGGTATTTTTCCAGAGGGTGATGTTTCCTGGTACTTTCCAGAGCTTGATGTTTCCTTGTAGTTTTCCAGATCGTGATGTTTCCTGTTAGTTTTCCAGATGGTGATTTTTCCTGTTAGTTATCCAGGGGGTGATGTTTCCTGGTAGTTTTCCAGATGGTGATGTTTCCTGGCAGTTTTCCACATGGTGATTTTTCCTTGTAGTTTTCCAGAGGGTGATGTTTCCTGGTAGTTCTCCGGAGGGTGATTTTTCCTGGCAGTTTTCCAGATGGTGACATTTCCTGGTAGTTTTCCAGAGGGTGATGTTTCCTGCTAGTTTTCCATATGGTGATGTTTCCTGGTAGTTTTCCAGATGGTGATGTTTCCTTTTAGTTTTCCAGAAGGTAATGTTTCCTGGTAGTTTTCCACAGGGTGATGTTTCCTTTTAGTTTTCCAGATTGTGATGTTTCCTCGTAGTTTTTCAGAGGGAGATGTTTCCTTTTAGTTTTCCAGATCGTGATGTTTCCTGGTAGTATTCCAGATGGTGATGTTTCCTGGTATTTTTCCAGATCGTGATGTTTCCTGGTAGTTTTCCAGATGGTGATTTTTCCTGTTAGTTATCCAGATGGTGATGTTTCCTGGCAGTTTTTCACATGGTGATTCTTCCTTGTAGTTTTCCAGAGGGTGATGTTTCCTTGTAGTTTTCCACAGGGTGATGTTTCCTTTTAGTTTTCCAGATTGTGATGTTTCCTCGTAGTTTTTCAGAGGGTAATGTTTCCTGGTAGTTTTCCAGAGGGTAATGTTTGCTGGTAATTTTCCGGATGGTGTTGTTTCCTGGTTATTTTCCAGATGGTGATGTTTCCCGGTAGTTTTCCAGAGGGTGATGTTTCCTTTTAGTTTTACAGATGGTGATGTTTACTGGTAGTTTTCCAGAGGGTGATGTTTCCTTGCAGTTTTCCAGATGGTGATGATTCCTTTCAGTTTTCCAGATGGTAATGTTTCCTGCTAGTTTTCCAGATGGTGATGTTTCCTGGTAGTTTTCCAGATGGTGATGTTTCCTGATAGTTTTACAGATCGTGATGTTTCCTGGTACTTTTCCAGAGGGTGATGTTTCCGGGAAGTTTTCCAGATGGTGATGTTTCCTTTTAGTTTTCCAGATGGTGATGTTTCCTTTTAGTTTTCCAGATGGTGATGTTTCCTGGTATTTTTCCAGAGGTTGATGTTTCCTGTTCGTTTTCCAGGTGGTGATGTTTCCTGGTACTTTTCCAGAGAGTGATGTTTCCTGGTAGTTTTCCAGAGCGTGATGTTTCCTTGTGGTTTTCCAGATGGTGATTTTCCTTGTAGTTTTCCAGAGGGAGATGTTTCCTGGTACTTTTCCAGAGGGTGATGTTTCCTGGTAGTTTTCCAGAGTTTGATGTTTCCTTTTAGTTTTCCAGATCGTGATGTTTCCCGGTAGTTTTCCAGATGGTGATGTTTCCTGGTAGTTTTCCAGATGGTGATTTTTCCTGTTAGTTTTCCAGAGGGTGATGTTTCCTGGTCGTTTTCCAGATGGTGATGTTTCGTAGTAATTTTCCAGAGGGTGATGTTTCCTGGTAGTTTTCCGTTTGGTGATGTTTCCTGGTAATTTTCCAGAGGGTTATTTTTCCTGGTAGTTTTTCAGACGGTGATGTTTACTGGTAGTTTTCCAAAGGATGATGTTTCCTGTTGGTTCTCCAGATGGTGTTGTTTCCTGGTAGTTTTCCAGATGTTGATGTTTCCTGGTAGTTTTCCAGAGGGTAATGTTTCCTGCTAGTTTTTCATATGGTGGTGTTTCCTGGTAGTTTTCCAGATGGTGATGTTTCCTGGTAGTTTTCCAGATGGTGATGTTTTCTTGTATTTTTACAGAGGGTTATGTTTCCTTTTAGTTTTCCAGATTGTGATGTTTCCTTGTAGTTTTCCGGAGGGTGATGTTTCCTGGTAGTTTTCCAGAGGGTAATGTTTCCTGGTAATTTTCCAGAGGATGATGTTTCCTGTTTGTTTTCCAGATGGTGTTGTTTCCTGGTAGTTTTCCAGATGTTGATGTTTCCTGGTGGTTTTCCAGAGGGTAATGTTTCCTGCTAGTTTTTCATATGGTGATGTTTCCTGGTAGTTTTCCAGATGGTGATTTTTCCAATTAGTTTCCCAGAGGGTGATGTTTCCCGATAGTTTTCCAGAGGTTGATGTTTCCTGTTCGTTTTCCAGGTGGTGATGTTTCCTGGTACTTTTCCAGAGGGTGATGTTTCCTGGTAGTTTTCCAGAGCGTGATGTTTCCTGGTAGTTTTCCAGAGGGAGATGTTTCCTTTCAGTTTTCCTGATCGTGATGTTTCCTGGTAGTTTTCCAGATGGTGATGTTTCCTGGTAGTTTTCCAGATCGTGATGTTTCCTGGTATTTTTCCAGATGGTGATTTTTCCTGTTAGTTATCCAGATGGTGATATTTCCTGGCAGTTTTCCACATGGTGATTTTTCCTTGTAGTTTTCCAGAGGGTGATGTTTCCTTGTAGTTTTCCAGATGGTGATGTTTCCTCGTAGTTTTCCAGAGGGTGATGTTTCCTGGTAGATTTCCAGAGGGTAATGTTTCCTGGCAGTTTTCCAGATTGTGATGATTCCTTTCAGTTTTCCAGATGGTAATGTTTCCTGCTAGTTTTCCAGATGGTGATGATTCCTGGTAGTTTTACAGATGGTGATGTTTCCTGGTATTTTTCCAGAGGTTGAATTTTCCTGTTCATTTTCCAGGTGGTGTTGTTTCCTGGTACTTTTCCAGAGGGTGATGTTACCTGGTAGTTTTCCAGAGCGTGATGTTACCTGGTAGTTTTCCAGAGGGAGATGTTTCCTTTTAGTTTTCCAGAACGTGATGTTTCCTGGTAGTTTTCCAGATGGTCATGTTTCCTGGTAGTTTTCCAGAGGGTGATGTTTCCTGGTACTTTCCAGAGAGTGATGTTTCCTTGTAGTTTTCCAGATCGTGATGTTTCCTGGTAGTTTTCCAGATGGTGATTTTTCCTGTTAGTTATCCAGAGGGTGATGTTTCCTGGTAGTTTTCCAGATGGTGATGTTTCCTGGCAGTTTTCCACATGGTGATTTTTCCTTGTAGTTTTCCAGAGGGTAATGTTTCCTGGTAGTTTTCCAGATGGTGATGTTTCCTGGTATTTTTCCAGAGGGTGATGTTTCCTGGTACTTTCCAGAGCTTGATGTTTCCTTGTAGTTTTCCAGATCGTGATGTTTCCTGTTAGTTTTCCAGATGGTGATTTTTCCTGTTAGTTATCCAGGGGGTGATGTTTCCTGGTAGTTTTCCAGATGGTGATGTTTCCTGGCAGTTTTCCACATGGTGATTTTTCCTTGTAGTTTTCCAGAGGGTGATGTTTCCTGGTAGTTCTCCGGAGGGTGATTTTTCCTGGCAGTTTTCCAGATGGTGACATTTCCTGGTAGTTTTCCAGAGGGTGATGTTTCCTGCTAGTTTTCCATATGGTGATGTTTCCTGGTAGTTTTCCAGATGGTGATGTTTCCTTTTAGTTTTCCAGAAGGTAATGTTTCCTGGTAGTTTTCCACAGGGTGATGTTTCCTTTTAGTTTTCCAGATTGTGATGTTTCCTCGTAGTTTTTCAGAGGGTAATGTTTCCTGGTAGTTTTCCAGAGGTTAATGTTTCCTGGTAATTTTCCGGATGGTGTTGTTTCCTGGCAGTTTTCCACATGGTGATTTTTCCTTGTAGTTTTCCAGAGGGTGATGTTTCCTGGTAGTTTTCCGGAGGGTGATTTTTCCTGGCAGTTTTCCAGATGGTGACGTTTCCTGGTAGTTTTCCAGAGGGTGATGTTTCCTGCTAGTTTTCCATATGGTGATGTTTCCTGGTAGTTTTCCAGATGGTGATGTTTCCTTTTAGTTTTCCAGAAGGTAATGTTTCCTGGTAGTTTTCCACAGGGTGATGTTTCCTTTTAGTTTTCCAGATTGTGATGTTTCCTCGTAGTTTTTCAGAGGGTAATGTTTCCTGGTAGTTTTCCGGATGGTGAAGTTTCCTGGTTATTTTCCAGGGGGTTATATTTCATTGTAGTTTTCCAAAGGGTGATGTTTCCTGGTAGTTTTCCAGATGGTGATGTTTCCAGGTAGTTTTCCAGATGGTGATGTTTCCTGGTAGTTTTACATTGGTGATGTTTCCTGCTAGTTTTCCAGATTGTGATGTTTCCTGGTACTTTTCCAGAGGGTGATGCTTCCGGGTAGTTTTCCATAGGGTAATGTTTCCTGGTACTTTTCCAGATGGTGATGTTTCCAGGTAGTTTTCCAGATGGTGATGTTTCCTTTTAGTTTTCCAGAGGGTGATGTTTCCCGATAGTTTTCCAGAGGTTGATGTTTCCTGTTCGTTTTCCAGGTGGTGATGTTTCCTGGTACTTTTCCAGAGGGTGATGTTTCCTGGTAGTTTTCCAGAGCGTGATGTTTCCTGGTAGTTTTCCAGAGGGAGATGTTTCCTTTTAGTTTTCCAGATCGTGATGTTTCCTGGTAGTATTCCAGATGGTGATGTTTCCTGGTAGTTTTCCAGATCGTGATGTTTCCTGGTAGTTTTCCAGATGGTGATTTTTCCTGTTAGTTATCCAGATGGTGATGTTTCCTGGCAGTTTTCCACATGGTGATTCTTCCTTGTAGTTTTCCAGAGGGTAATGTTTCCTTGTAGTTTTCCAGAGGGTAATGTTTCCTGGTAGTTTTCCAGATGGTGATGTTTCCTGGTAGTTTTCCAGAGGGTGATGTTTCCTGGTACTTTCCAGAGAGTGATGTTTCCTTGTAGTTTTCCAGATCGTGATGTTTCCTGGTAGTTTTCCAGATGGTGATTTTTCCTGTTAGTTTTCCAGGGGTGATGTTTCCTGGTAGTTTTCCAGATGGTGATGTTTCCTGGCAGTTTTACACATGGTGATATTTTCTTGTAGTTTTCCAGAGGGTGATGTTTCCTGGTAGTTTTCCAGAGGGTGATTTTCCTGGCAGTTTTCCAGATGGTGATGTTTCCCGGTAGTTTTCCAGAGGGTGATGTTTCCTTTTAGTTTTACAGATGGTGATGTTTACTGGTAGTTTTCCAGAGGGTGATGTTTCCTTGCAGTTTTCCAGATGGTGATGATTCCTTTCAGTTTTCCAGATGGTAATGTTTCCTGCTAGTTTTCCAGATGGTGATGTTTCCTGGTAGTTTTCCAGATGGTGATGTTTCCTGATAGTTTTACAGATCGTGATGTTTCCTGGTACTTTTCCAGAGGGTGATGTTTCCGGGAAGTTTTCCAGATGGTGATGTTTCCTTTTAGTTTTCCAGATGGTGATGTTTCCTTTTAGTTTTCCAGATGGTGATGTTTCCTGGTATTTTTCCAGAGGTTGATGTTTCCTGTTCGTTTTCCAGGTGGTGATGTTTCCTGGTACTTTTCCAGAGAGTGATGTTTCCTGGTAGTTTTCCAGAGCGTGATGTTTCCTTGTGGTTTTCCAGATGGTGATTTTCCTTGTAGTTTTCCAGAGGGAGATGTTTCCTGGTACTTTTCCAGAGGGTGATGTTTCCTGGTAGTTTTCCAGAGTTTGATGTTTCCTTTTAGTTTTCCAGATCGTGATGTTTCCCGGTAGTTTTCCAGATGGTGATGTTTCCTGGTAGTTTTCCAGATGGTGATTTTTCCTGTTAGTTTTCCAGAGGGTGATGTTTCCTGGTCGTTTTCCAGATGGTGATGTTTCGTAGTAATTTTCCAGAGGGTGATGTTTCCTGGTAGTTTTCCGTTTGGTGATGTTTCCTGGTAATTTTCCAGAGGGTTATTTTTCCTGGTAGTTTTTCAGACGGTGATGTTTACTGGTAGTTTTCCAAAGGATGATGTTTCCTGTTGGTTCTCCAGATGGTGTTGTTTCCTGGTAGTTTTCCAGATGTTGATGTTTCCTGGTGGTTTTCCAGAGGGTAATGTTTCCTGCTAGTTTTTCATATGGTGATGTTTCCTGGTAGTTTTCCAGATGGTGATGTTTCCTGGTAGTTTTCCAGATGGTGATGTTTTCTTGTATTTTTACAGAGGGTTATGTTTCCTTTTAGTTTTCCAGATTGTGATGTTTCCTTGTAGTTTTCCGGAGGGTGATGTTTCCTGGTAGTTTTCCAGAGGGTAATGTTTCCTGGTAATTTTCCAGAGGATGATGTTTCCTGTTTGTTTTCCAGATGGTGTTGTTTCCTGGTAGTTTTCCAGATGTTGATGTTTCCTGGTGGTTTTCCAGAGGGTAATGTTTCCTGCTAGTTTTTCATATGGTGATGTTTCCTGGTAGTTTTCCAGATGGTGATTTTTCCAATTAGTTTCCCAGAGGGTGATGTTTCCCGATAGTTTTCCAGAGGTTGATGTTTCCTGTTCGTTTTCCAGGTGGTGATGTTTCCTGGTACTTTTCCAGAGGGTGATGTTTCCTGGTAGTTTTCCAGAGCGTGATGTTTCCTGGTAGTTTTCCAGAGGGAGATGTTTCCTTTCAGTTTTCCAGATCGTGATGTTTCCTGGTAGTTTTCCAGATGGTGATGTTTCCTGGTAGTTTTCCACATCGTGATGTTTCCTGGTATTTTTCCAGATGGTGATTTTTCCTGTTAGTTATCCAGATGGTGATATTTCCTGGCAGTTTTCCACATGGTGATTTTTCCTTGTAGTTTTCCAGAGGGTGATGTTTCCTTGTAGTTTTCCAGAGGGTGATGTTTCCTCGTAGTTTTCCAGAGGGTGATGTTTCCTGGTAGATTTCCAGAGGGTAATGTTTCCTGGCAGTTTTCCAGATTGTGATGATTCCTTTCAGTTTTCCAGATGGTAATGTTTCCTGCTAGTTTTCCAGATGGTGATGATTCCTGGTAGTTTTACAGATGGTGATGTTTCCTGGTATTTTTCCAGAGGTTGAATTTTCCTGTTCATTTTCCAGGTGGTGTTGTTTCCTGGTACTTTTCCAGAGGGTGATGTTTCCTGGTAGTTTTCCAGAGCGTGATGTTACCTGGTAGTTTTCCAGAGGGAGATGTTTCCTTTTAGTTTTCCAGATCGTGATGTTTCCTGGTAGTTTTCCAGATGGTCATGTTTCCTGGTAGTTTTCCAGAGGGTGATGTTTCCTGGTACTTTCCAGAGAGTGATGTTTCCTTGTAGTTTTCCAGATCGTGATGTTTCCTGGTAGTTTTCCAGATGGTGATTTTTCCTGTTAGTTATCCAGAGGGTGATGTTTCCTGGTAGTTTTCCAGATGGTGATGTTTCCTGGCAGTTTTCCACATGGTGATTTTTCCTTGTAGTTTTCCAGAGGGTAATGTTTCCTGGTAGTTTTCCAGATGGTGATGTTTCCTGGTATTTTTCCAGAGGGTGATGTTTCCTGGTACTTTCCAGAGCTTGATGTTTCCTTGTAGTTTTCCAGATCGTGATGTTTCCTGTTAGTTTTCCAGATGGTGATTTTTCCTGTTAGTTATCCAGGGGGTGATGTTTCCTGGTAGTTTTCCAGATGGTGATGTTTCCTGGCAGTTTTCCACATGGTGATTTTTCCTTGTAGTTTTCCAGAGGGTGATGTTTCCTGGTAGTTCTCCGGAGGGTGATTTTTCCTGGCAGTTTTCCAGATGGTGACATTTCCTGGTAGTTTTCCAGAGGGTGATGTTTCCTGCTAGTTTTCCATATGGTGATGTTTCCTGGTAGTTTTCCAGATGGTGATGTTTCCTTTTAGTTTTCCAGAAGGTAATGTTTCCTGGTAGTTTTCCACAGGGTGATGTTTCCTTTTAGTTTTCCAGATTGTGATGTTTCCTCGTAGTTTTTCAGAGGGTAATGTTTCCTGGTAGTTTTCCAGAGGTTAATATTTCCTGGTAATTTTCCGGATGGTGTTGTTTCCTGGCAGTTTTCCACATGGTGATTTTTCCTTGTAGTTTTCCAGAGGGTGATGTTTCCTGGTAGTTTTCCGGAGGGTGATTTTTCCTGGCAGTTTTCCAGATGGTGACGTTTCCTGGTAGTTTTCCAGAGGGTGATGTTTCCTGCTAGTTTTCCATATGGTGATGTTTCCTGGTAGTTTTCCAGATGGTGATGTTTCCTTTTAGTTTTCCAGAAGGTAATGTTTCCTGGTAGTTTTCCACAGGGTGATGTTTCCTTGTAGTTTTCCAGATTGTGATGTTTCCTCGTAGTTTTTCAGAGGGTAATGTTTCCTGGTAGTTTTCCGGATGGTGAAGTTTCCTGGTTATTTTCCAGGGGGTTATATTTCATTGTAGTTTTCCAAAGGGTGATGTTTCCTGGTAGTTTTCCAGATGGTGATGTTTCCAGATAGTTTTCCAGATGGTGATGTTTCCTGGTAGTTTTACATTGGTGATGTTTCCTGCTAGTTTTCCAGATTGTGATGTTTCCTGGTAGTTTTCCAGAGGGTGATGCTTCCGGGTAGTTTTCCATAGGGTAATGTTTCCTGGTACTTTTCCAGATGGTGATGTTTCCAGGTAGTTTTCCAGATGGTGATGTTTCCTTTTAGTTTTCCAGAGGGTGATGTTTCCCGATAGTTTTCCAGAGGTTGATGTTTCCTGTTCGTTTTCCAGGTGGTGATGTTTCCTGGTACTTTTCCAGAGGGTGATGTTTCCTGGTAGTTTTCCAGAGCGTGATGTTTCCTGGTAGTTTTCCAGAGGGAGATGTTTCCTTTTAGTTTTCCAGATCGTGATGTTTCCTGGTAGTATTCCAGATGGTGATGTTTCCTGGTAGTTTTCCAGATCGTGATGTTTCCTGGTAGTTTTCCAGATGGTGATTTTTCCTGTTAGTTATCCAGATGGTGATGTTTCCTGGCAGTTTTCCACATGGTGATTCTTCCTTGTAGTTTTCCAGAGGGTAATGTTTCCTTGTAGTTTTCCAGAGGGTAATGTTTCCTGGTAGTTTTCCAGATGGTGATGTTTCCTGGTAGTTTTCCAGAGGGTGATGTTTCCTGGTACTTTCCAGAGAGTGATGTTTCCTTGTAGTTTTCCAGATCGTGATGTTTCCTGGTAGTTTTCCAGATGGTGATTTTTCCTGTTAGTTTTCCAGGGGGTGATGTTTCCTGGTAGTTTTCCAGATGGTGATGTTTCCTGGCAGTTTTACACATGGTGATTTTTTCTTGTAGTTTTCCAGATGGTGACGTTTCCTGGTAATTTTCCAGTGGGTGATGTTTCCTGCTAGTTTTCCATATGGTGATGTTTCCTGGTAGTTTTCCAGATGGTGATGTTTCCTTTTAGTTTTCCAGAAGGTAATGTTTCCTGGTAGTTTTCCACAGGGTGATGTTTCCTTTTAGTTTTCCAGATTGTGATGTTTCCTCGTAGTTTTTCAGGGGGTAATGTTTCCTGGTAGTTTTCCAGAGGGTAATGTTTCCTGGTAATTTTCCGGATGGTGTTGTTTCCTGGTTATTTTCCAGATGGTGATGTTTGCCGGTAGTTTTCCAGAGGGTGATGTTTCCTTTTAGTTTTACAGATGGTGATGTTTACTGGTAGTTTTCCAGAGGGTGATGTTTCCTTGCAGTTTTCCAGATGGTGATGATTCCTTTCAGTTTTCCAGAAGGTAATGTTTCCTGCTAGTTTTCCAGATGGTGATGTTTCCTGGTAGTTTTCCAGATGGTGATGTTTCCTGATAGTTTTACAGATCGTGATGTTTCCTGGTACTTTTCCAGAGGGTGATGTTTCCGGGTAGTTTTCCAGATGGTGATGTTTCCTTTTAGTTTTCCAGATGGTGATGTTTCCTTTTAGTTTTCCAGATGGTGATGTTTCCTGGTATTTTTCCAGAGGTTGATGTTTCCTGTTCGTTTTCCAGGTTGTGATGTTTCCTGGTACTTTTCCAGAGGGTGATGTTTCCTGGTAGTTTTCCAGAGCGTGATGTTTCCTTGTAGTTTTCCAGATGGTGATTTTCCTGGTAGTTTTCCAGAGGGAGATGTTTCCTGGTACTTTTCCAGGGGGTGATGTTTCCTGGCAGTTTTCCAGATTGTGATAATTCCTTTCAGTTTTCCAGATGGTAATGTTTCCTGCTAGTTTTCCAGATGGTGATGATTCCTGGTAGTTTTACAGATGGTGATGTTTCCTGGTATTTTTCCAGAGGTTGAATTTTCCTGTTCATTTTCCAGGTGGTGTTGTTTCCTGGTACTTTTCCAGAGGGTGATGTTTCCTGGTAGTTTTCCAGAGCGTGATGTTACCTGGTAGTTTTCCAGAGGGAGATGTTTCCTTTTAGTTTTCCAGATCGTGATGTTTCCTGGTAGTTTTCCAGATGGTGATGTTTCCTGGTAGTTTTCCAGAGGGTGATGTTTCCTGGTACTTTCCAGAGAGTGATGTTTCCTTGTAGTTTTCCAGATCGTGATGTTTCCTGGTAGTTTTCCAGATGGTGATTTTTCCTGTTAGTTATCCAGAGGGTGATGTTTCCTGGTAGTTTTCCAGGTGGTGATGTTTCCTGGCAGTTTTTCACATGGTGATTTTTCCTTGTAGTTTTCCAGAGGGTAATGTTTCCTGGTAGTTTTCCAGATGGTGATGTTTCCTGGTATTTTTCCAGAGGGTGATGTTTCCTGGTACTTTCCAGAGCTTGATGTTTCCTTGTAGTTTTCCAGATCGTGATGTTTCCTGGTAGTTTTCCAGATGGTGATTTTTCCTGTTAGTTATCCAGGGGGTGATGTTTCCTGGTAGTTTTCCAGATGGTGATGTTTCCTGGCAGTTTTCCACATGGTGATTTTTCCTTGTAGTTTTCCAGAGGGTGATGTTTCCTGGTAGTTTTCCGGAGGGTGATTTTTCCTGGCAGTTTTCCAGATGGTGACATTTCCTGGTAGTTTTCCAGAGGGTGATGTTTCCTGCTAGTTTTCCATATGGTGATGTTTCCTGGTAGTTTTCCAGATGGGGATGTTTCCTTTTAGTTTTCCAGAAGGTAATGTTTCCTGGTAGTTTTCCACAGGGTGATGTTTCCTTTTAGTTTTCCAGATTGTGATGTTTCCTCGTAGTTTTTCAGAGGGTAATGTTTCCTGGTAGTTTTCCAGAGGTTAATGTTTCCTGGTAATTTTCCGGATGGTGTTGTTTCCTGGCAGTTTTCCACATGGTGATTTTTCCTTGTAGTTTTCCAGAGGGTGATGTTTCCTGGTAGTTTTCCGGAGGGTGATTTTTCCTGGCAGTTTTCCAGATGGTGACGTTTCCTGGTAGTTTTCCAGAGGGTGATGTTTCCTGCTAGTTTTCCATATGGTGATGTTTCCTGGTAGTTTTCCAGATGGTGATGTTTCCTTTTAGTTTTCCAGAAGGTAATGTTTCCTGGTAGTTTTCCACAGGTTGATGTTTCCTTTTAGTTTTCCAGATTGTGATGTTTCCTCGTAGTTTTTCAGAGGGTAATGTTTCCTGGTAGTTTTCCGGATGGTGAAGTTTCCTGGTTATTTTCCAGGGGGTTATATTTCATTGTAGTTTTCCAAAGGGTGATGTTTCCTGATAGTTTTCCAGATGGTGATGTTTCCAGGTAGTTTTCCAGATGGTGATGTTTCCTGGTAGTTTTACATTGGTGATGTTTCCTGCTAGTTTTCCAGATTGTGATGTTTCCTGGTACTTTTCCAGAGGGTGAAGCTTCCGGGTAGTTTTCCATAGGGTAATGTTTCCTGGTACTTTTCCAGATGGTGATGTTTCCAGGTAGTTTTCCAGATGGTGATGTTTCCTTTTAGTTTTCCAGAGGGTGATGTTTCCCGATAGTTTTCCAGAGGTTGATGTTTCCTGTTCGTTTTCCAGGTGGTGATGTTTCCTGGTACTTTTCCAGAGGGTGATGTTTCCTGGTAGTTTTCCAGAGCGTGATGTTTCCTGGTAGTTTTCCAGAGGGAGATGTTTCCTTTTAGTTTTCCAGATCGTGATGTTTCCTGGTAGTATTCCAGATGGTGATGTTTCCTGGTAGTTTTCCAGATCGTGATGTTTCCTGGTAGTTTTCCAGATGGTGATTTTTCCTGTTAGTTATCCAGATGGTGATGTTTCCTGGCAGTTTTCCACATGGTGATTCTTCCTTGTAGTTTTCCAGAGGGTGATGTTTCCTGGTAGTTTTCCAGATGGTGATGTTTCCTGGTAGTTTTCCAGAGGGTGATGTTTCCTGGTACTTTCCAGAGAGTGATGTTTCCTTGTAGTTTTCCAGATCGTGATGTTTCCTGGTAGTTTTCCAGATGGTGATTTTTCCTGTTAGTTTTCCAGGGGGTGATGTTTCCTGGTAGTTTTCCAGATGGTGATGTTTCCTGGCAGTTTTACACATGGTGATTTTTTCTTGTAGTTTTCCAGAGGGTGATGTTTCCTGGTAGTTTTCCGGAGTGTGATTTTCCTGGCAGTTTTCCAGATGGTGACGTTTCCTGGTAGTTTTCCAGAGGGTGATGTTTCCTGCTAGTTTTCCATATGGTGATGTTTCCTGGTAGTTTTCCAGATGGTGATGTTTCCTTTTAGTTTTCCAGAAGGTAATGTTTCCTGGTAGTTTTCCACAGGGTGATGTTTCCTTTTAGTTTTCCAGATTGTGATGTTTCCTCGTAGTTTTTCAGGGGGTAATGTTTCCTGGTAGTTTTCCAGAGGGTAATGTTTCCTGGTAATTTTCCGGATGGTGTTGTTTCCTGGTTATTTTCCAGATGGTGATGTTTGCCGGTAGTTTTCCAGAGGGTGATGTTTCCTTTTAGTTTTACAGATGGTGATGTTTACTGGTAGTTTTCCAGAGGGTGATGTTTCCTTGTAGTTTTCCAGATTGTGATGTTTCCTCGTAGTTTTTCAGAGGGTAATGTTTCCTGGTAGTTTTCCGGATGGTGAAGTTTCCTGGTTATTTTCCAGGGGGTTATATTTCATTGTAGTTTTCCAAAGGGTGATGTTTCCTGGTAGTTTTCCAGATGGTGATGTTTCCAGATAGTTTTCCAGATGGTGATGTTTCCTGGTAGTTTTCCAGATTGTGATGTTTCCTGGTACTTTTCCAGAGGGTGATGCTTCCGGGTAGTTTTCCATAGGGTAATGTTTCCTGGTACTTTTCCAGATGGTGATGTTTCCAGGTAGTTTTCCAGATGGTGATGTTTCCTTTTAGTTTTCCAGAGGGTGATGTTTCCCGATAGTTTTCCAGAGGTTGATGTTTCCTGTTCGTTTTCCAGGTGGTGATGTTTCCTGGTACTTTTCCAGAGGGTGATGTTTCCTGGTAGTTTTCCAGAGCGTGATGTTTCCTGGTAGTTTTCCAGAGGGAGATGTTTCCTTTTAGTTTTCCAGATCGTGATGTTTCCTGGTAGTATTCCAGATGGTGATGTTTCCTGGTAGTTTTCCAGATCGTGATGTTTCCTGGTAGTTTTCCAGATGGTGATTTTTCCTGTTAGTTATCCAGATGGTGATGTTTCCTGGCAGTTTTCCACATGGTGATTCTTCCTTGTAGTTTTCCAGAGGGTAATGTTTCCTTGTAGTTTTCCAGAGGGTAATGTTTCCTGGTAGTTTTCCAGATGGTGATGTTTCCTGGTAGTTTTCCAGAGGGTGATGTTTCCTGGTACTTTCCAGAGAGTGATGTTTCCTTGTAGTTTTCCAGATCGTGATGTTTCCTGGTAGTTTTCCAGATGGTGATTTTTCCTGTTAGTTTTCCAGGGGGTGATGTTTCCTGGTAGTTTTCCAGATGGTGATGTTTCCTGGCAGTTTTACACATGGTGATTTTTTCTTGTAGTTTTCCAGATGGTGACGTTTCCTGGTAATTTTCCAGTGGGTGATGTTTCCTGCTAGTTTTCCATATGGTGATGTTTCCTGGTAGTTTTCCAGATGGTGATGTTTCCTTTTAGTTTTCCAGAAGGTAATGTTTCCTGGTAGTTTTCCACAGGGTGATGTTTCCTTTTAGTTTTCCAGATTGTGATGTTTCCTCGTAGTTTTTCAGGGGGTAATGTTTCCTGGTAGTTTTCCAGAGGGTAATGTTTCCTGGTAATTTTCCGGATGGTGTTGTTTCCTGGTTATTTTCCAGATGGTGATGTTTGCCGGTAGTTTTCCAGAGGGTGATGTTTCCTTTTAGTTTTACAGATGGTGATGTTTACTGGTAGTTTTCCAGAGGGTGATGTTTCCTTGCAGTTTTCCAGATGGTGATGATTCCTTTCAGTTTTCCAGAAGGTAATGTTTCCTGCTAGTTTTCCAGATGGTGATGTTTCCTGGTAGTTTTCCAGATGGTGATGTTTCCTGATAGTTTTACAGATCGTGATGTTTCCTGGTACTTTTCCAGAGGGTGATGTTTCCGGGTAGTTTTCCAGATGGTGATGTTTCCTTTTAGTTTTCCAGATGGTGATGTTTCCTTTTAGTTTTCCAGATGGTGATGTTTCCTGGTATTTTTCCAGAGGTTGATGTTTCCTGTTCGTTTTCCAGGTTGTGATGTTTCCTGGTACTTTTCCAGAGGGTGATGTTTCCTGGTAGTTTTCCAGAGCGTGATGTTTCCTTGTAGTTTTCCAGATGGTGATTTTCCTGGTAGTTTTCCAGAGGGAGATGTTTCCTGGTACTTTTCCAGGGGGTGATGTTTCCTGGCAGTTTTCCAGATTGTGATAATTCCTTTCAGTTTTCCAGATGGTAATGTTTCCTGCTAGTTTTCCAGATGGTGATGATTCCTGGTAGTTTTACAGATGGTGATGTTTCCTGGTATTTTTCCAGAGGTTGAATTTTCCTGTTCATTTTCCAGGTGGTGTTGTTTCCTGGTACTTTTCCAGAGGGTGATGTTTCCTGGTAGTTTTCCAGAGCGTGATGTTACCTGGTAGTTTTCCAGAGGGAGATGTTTCCTTTTAGTTTTCCAGATCGTGATGTTTCCTGGTAGTTTTCCAGATGGTGATGTTTCCTGGTAGTTTTCCAGAGGGTGATGTTTCCTGGTACTTTCCAGAGAGTGATGTTTCCTTGTAGTTTTCCAGATCGTGATGTTTCCTGGTAGTTTTCCAGATGGTGATTTTTCCTGTTAGTTATCCAGAGGGTGATGTTTCCTGGTAGTTTTCCAGGTGGTGATGTTTCCTGGCAGTTTTTCACATGGTGATTTTTCCTTGTAGTTTTCCAGAGGGTAATGTTTCCTGGTAGTTTTCCAGATGGTGATGTTTCCTGGTATTTTTCCAGAGGGTGATGTTTCCTGGTACTTTCCAGAGCTTGATGTTTCCTTGTAGTTTTCCAGATCGTGATGTTTCCTGGTAGTTTTCCAGATGGTGATTTTTCCTGTTAGTTATCCAGGGGGTGATGTTTCCTGGTAGTTTTCCAGATGGTGATGTTTCCTGGCAGTTTTCCACATGGTGATTTTTCCTTGTAGTTTTCCAGAGGGTGATGTTTCCTGGTAGTTTTCCGGAGGGTGATTTTTCCTGGCAGTTTTCCAGATGGTGACATTTCCTGGTAGTTTTCCAGAGGGTGATGTTTCCTGCTAGTTTTCCATATGGTGATGTTTCCTGGTAGTTTTCCAGATGGGGATGTTTCCTTTTAGTTTTCCAGAAGGTAATGTTTCCTGGTAGTTTTCCACAGGGTGATGTTTCCTTTTAGTTTTCCAGATTGTGATGTTTCCTCGTAGTTTTTCAGAGGGTAATGTTTCCTGGTAGTTTTCCAGAGGTTAATGTTTCCTGGTAATTTTCCGGATGGTGTTGTTTCCTGGCAGTTTTCCACATGGTGATTTTTCCTTGTAGTTTTCCAGAGGGTGATGTTTCCTGGTAGTTTTCCGGAGGGTGATTTTTCCTGGCAGTTTTCCAGATGGTGACGTTTCCTGGTAGTTTTCCAGAGGGTGATGTTTCCTGCTAGTTTTCCATATGGTGATGTTTCCTGGTAGTTTTCCAGATGGTGATGTTTCCTTTTAGTTTTCCAGAAGGTAATGTTTCCTGGTAGTTTTCCACAGGTTGATGTTTCCTTTTAGTTTTCCAGATTGTGATGTTTCCTCGTAGTTTTTCAGAGGGTAATGTTTCCTGGTAGTTTTCCGGATGGTGAAGTTTCCTGGTTATTTTCCAGGGGGTTATATTTCATTGTAGTTTTCCAAAGGGTGATGTTTCCTGATAGTTTTCCAGATGGTGATGTTTCCAGGTAGTTTTCCAGATGGTGATGTTTCCTGGTAGTTTTACATTGGTGATGTTTCCTGCTAGTTTTCCAGATTGTGATGTTTCCTGGTACTTTTCCAGAGGGTGAAGCTTCCGGGTAGTTTTCCATAGGGTAATGTTTCCTGGTACTTTTCCAGATGGTGATGTTTCCAGGTAGTTTTCCAGATGGTGATGTTTCCTTTTAGTTTTCCAGAGGGTGATGTTTCCCGATAGTTTTCCAGAGGTTGATGTTTCCTGTTCGTTTTCCAGGTGGTGATGTTTCCTGGTACTTTTCCAGAGGGTGATGTTTCCTGGTAGTTTTCCAGAGCGTGATGTTTCCTGGTAGTTTTCCAGAGGGAGATGTTTCCTTTTAGTTTTCCAGATCGTGATGTTTCCTGGTAGTATTCCAGATGGTGATGTTTCCTGGTAGTTTTCCAGATCGTGATGTTTCCTGGTAGTTTTCCAGATGGTGATTTTTCCTGTTAGTTATCCAGATGGTGATGTTTCCTGGCAGTTTTCCACATGGTGATTCTTCCTTGTAGTTTTCCAGAGGGTGATGTTTCCTGGTAGTTTTCCAGATGGTGATGTTTCCTGGTAGTTTTCCAGAGGGTGATGTTTCCTGGTACTTTCCAGAGAGTGATGTTTCCTTGTAGTTTTCCAGATCGTGATGTTTCCTGGTAGTTTTCCAGATGGTGATTTTTCCTGTTAGTTTTCCAGGGGGTGATGTTTCCTGGTAGTTTTCCAGATGGTGATGTTTCCTGGCAGTTTTACACATGGTGATTTTTTCTTGTAGTTTTCCAGAGGGTGATGTTTCCTGGTAGTTTTCCGGAGTGTGATTTTCCTGGCAGTTTTCCAGATGGTGACGTTTCCTGGTAGTTTTCCAGAGGGTGATGTTTCCTGCTAGTTTTCCATATGGTGATGTTTCCTGGTAGTTTTCCAGATGGTGATGTTTCCTTTTAGTTTTCCAGAAGGTAATGTTTCCTGGTAGTTTTCCACAGGGTGATGTTTCCTTTTAGTTTTCCAGATTGTGATGTTTCCTCGTAGTTTTTCAGGGGGTAATGTTTCCTGGTAGTTTTCCAGAGGGTAATGTTTCCTGGTAATTTTCCGGATGGTGTTGTTTCCTGGTTATTTTCCAGATGGTGATGTTTGCCGGTAGTTTTCCAGAGGGTGATGTTTCCTTTTAGTTTTACAGATGGTGATGTTTACTGGTAGTTTTCCAGAGGGTGATGTTTCCTTGCAGTTTTCCAGATGGTGATGATTCCTTTCAGTTTTCCAGATGGTAATGTTTCCTGCTAGTTTTCCAGATGGTGATGTTTCCTGGTAGTTTTCCAGATGGTGATGTTTCCTGATAGTTTTACAGATCGTGATGTTTCCTGGTACTTTTCCAGAGGGTGATGTTTCCGGGTAGTTTTCCAGATGGTGATGTTTCCTTTTAGTTTTCCAGATGGTGATGTTTCCTTTTAGTTTTCCAGATGGTGATGTTTCCTGGTATTTTTCCAGAGGTTGATGTTTCCTGTTCGTTTTCCAGGTTGTGATGTTTCCTGGTACTTTTCCAGAGGGTGATGTTTCCTGGTAGTTTTCCAGAGCGTGATGTTTCCTTGTAGTTTTCCAGATGGTGATTTTCCTGGTAGTTTTCCAGAGGGAGATGTTTCCTGGTACTTTTCCAGAGGGTGATGTTTCCTGGTAGTTTTCCAGAGTTTGATGTTTCCTTTTAGTTTTCCAGATCGTGATGTTTCCTGGTAGTTTTCCAGATGGTGATGTTTCCTGGTAGTTTTCCAGAGGGTGATGTTTCCTGGTACTTTCCAGAGAGTGATGTTTCCTTGTAGTTTTCCAGATCGTGATGTTTCCTGGTAGTTTTCCAGATGGTGATTTTTCCTGTTAGTTTTCCAGGGGGTGATGTTTCCTGGTAGTTTTCCAGATGGTGATGTTTCCTCGCAGTTTTACACATGGTGATTTTTTCTTGTAGTTTTCCAGAGGGTGATGTTTCCTGGTAGTTTTCCGGAGTGTGATTTTCCTGGCAGTTTTCCAGATGGTGACGTTTCCTGGTAGTTTTCCAGAGGGTGATGTTTCCTGCTAGTTTTCCATATGGTGATGTTTCCTGGTAGTTTTCCAGATGGTGATGTTTCCTTTTAGTTTTCCAGAAGGTAATGTTTCCTGGTAGTTTTCCACAGGGTGATGTTTCCTTTTAGTTTTCCAGATTGTGATGTTTCCTCGTAGTTTTTCAGGGGGTAATGTTTCCTGGTAGTTTTCCAGAGGGTAATGTTTCCTGGTAATTTTCCGGATGGTGTTGTTTCCTGGTTATTTTCCAGATGGTGATGTTTGCCGGTAGTTTTCCAGAGGGTGATGTTTCCTTTTAGTTTTACAGATGGTGATGTTTACTGGTAGTTTTCCAGAGGGTGATGTTTCCTTGCAGTTTTCCAGATGGTGATGATTCCTTTAAGTTTTCCAGATGGTAATGTTTCCTGCTAGTTTTCCAGATGGTGATGTTTCCTGGTAGTTTTCCAGATGGTGATGTTTCCTGATAGTTTTACAGATCGTGATGTTTCCTGGTACTTTTCCAGAGGGTGATGTTTCCGGGTAGTTTTCCAGATGGTGATGTTTCCTTTTAGTTTTCCAGATGGTGATGTTTCCTTTTAGTTTTCCAGATGGTGATGTTTCCTGGTATTTTTCCAGAGGTTGATGTTTCCTGTTCGTTTTCCAGGTTGTGATGTTTCCTGGTACTTTTCCAGAGGGTGATGTTTCCTGGTAGTTTTCCAGAGCGTGATGTTTCCTTGTAGTTTTCCAGATGGTGATTTTCCTGGTAGTTTTCCAGAGGGAGATGTTTCCTGGTACTTTTCCAGAGGGTGATGTTTCCTGGTAGTTTTCCAGAGTTTGATGTTTCCTTTTAGTTTTCCAGATCGTGATGTTTCCTGGTAGTTTTCCAGATGGTGATGTTTCCTGGTAGTTTTCCAGATGGTGATTTTTCCTGTTAGTTTTCCAGAGGGTGATGTTTCCTGGTCGTTTTCCAGATGGTGATGTTTCGTAGTAATTTTCCAGAGGGTGATGTTTCCTGGTAGTTTTCCGTTTGGTGATGTTTCCTGGTAATTTTCCAGAGGGTTATTTTTCCTGGTAGTTTTTCAGACGGTGATGTTTACTGGTAGTTTTCCAGAGGATGATGTTTCCTTTTGGTTCTCCAGATGGTGTTGTTTCCTGGTAGTTTTCCAGATGTTGATGTTTCCTGGTGGTTTTCCAGAGGGTAATGTTTCCTGCTAGTTTTTCATATGGTGATGTTTCCTGGTAGTTTTCCAGATGGTGATGTTTCCTGGTAGTTTTCCAGATGGTGATGTTTTCTTGTATTTTTACAGAGGGTGATGTTTCCTTTTAGTTTTCCAGATTGTTTTGTTTCCTTGTAGTTTTCCGGAGGGTGATGTTTCCTGGTAGTTTTCCAGAGGGTAATGTTTCCTGGTAATTTTCCAGTGGATGATGTTTCCTGTTTGTTTTCCAGATGGTGTTGTTTCCTGGTAGTTTTCCAGATGTTGATGTTTCCTGGTGGTTTTCCAGAGGGTAATGTTTCCTGCTAGTTTTTCATATGGTGATGTTTCCTCGTAGTTTTCCAGATGGTGATTTTTCCAATTAGTTTTCCAGAGGGTGATGTTTCCTGGTCGTTTTCCAGATGGTGATGTTTTGTAGTAATTTTCCAGAGGGTGATGTTTCCTGGTAGTTTTCCGGATGGTGATGTTTCCTGGTAATTTTCCAGAGGGTTATTTTTCCTGGTAGTTTTTCAGACGGTGATGTTTACTGGTAGTTTTCCAGAGGATGATGTTTCCTGTTTGTTTTCCAGATGGTGTTGTTTCCTAGTAGTTTTCCAGATGTTGATGTTTCCTGGTGGTTTTCCAGAGGGTAATGTTTCCTGCTAGTTTTTCATATGGTGATGTTTCCTGGTAGTTTTCCAGATGGTGATTTTTCCTGGTACTTTTCCAGATGGTGATGTTTTCTTGTATTTTTACAGAGGGTGATTTTTCCTTTTAGTTTTCCAGATTGTGATGTTTCCTTGTAGTTTTCCAGAGGGTGATGTTTCCTGGTAGTTTTCCAGAGGGTTTTGTTTCCTGGTAATTTTCCAGATGGTGATGTTTCCTTTTAGTTTTACAGATGGTGATGTTACCTTTTAGTTTTCCAGATGATGATGTTTCCCGGTAGTTTTCCAGAGGGTGATGTTTCCTGGCAGTTTTCCAGATGGTGATGATTCCTTTCAGTTTTCCAGATGGTAATGTTTCCTGCTAGTTTTCCAGATGGTGATGTTTCCTTTTAGTTTTCCAGATGGTGATGTTTCCTGGTAGTTTTACAATGGTGATGTTTCCTGGTAGTTTTCCAGATCGTGATGTTTCCTGGTACTTTTCCAGAGGGTGATGTTTCCGGGTAGTTTTCCATAGGGTAATGTTTCCTGGTACTTTTCCAGATGGTGATGTTTCCCGGTATTTTTCCAGAGGTTGATGTTTCCTGTTCGTTTTCCAGGTGGTGATGTTTCCTGGTACTTTTCCAGAGGGTGATGTTTCCTGGTAGTTTTCCAGAGCGTGATGTTTCCTGGTAGTTTTCCAGAGGGAGATGTTTCATTTTAGTTTTCCAGATCGTGATGTTTCCTGGTAGTTTTCCAGATGGTGATGTTTCCTGGTATTTTTCCAGAGGGTGATGTTTCCTGGTAGTTTTCCAGATCGTGATGTTTCCTGGTAGTTTTCCAGATGGTGATTGTTCCTGTTAGTTTTCCAGAGGGTGATGTTTCCTGGTAGTTTTCCAGATGGTGATGTTTCCTGGCAGTTTTCCACATGGTGATTTTTCCTGGTAGTTTTCCAGAGGGTGATGTTTCCTGGTAGTTTTCCAGATGGTGATGTTTCCTGGTAGTTTTCCAGAGGGTGATTTTTCCTGGTAGTTTTCCAGATGGTGACGTTTCCTGGTAGTTTTCCAGAGGGTGATGTTTCCTGGTAGTTTTCCAGAGGGTGATGTTTCCTGGTAGTTTTCCAGATGGTGATGTTTCCTGGTCATTTTCCAAATGTTGATTTTTCCTGGTAATTTTCCAGAGCGTGATGTTTCCTGGTATTTTTCCAGATGGTGCTATTTCCTGATAATTTTCCGGAGGGTGATGTTTCCTGGTAGTTTTCCAGATGGTGACGGTTCCTGGTCATTTTCCACATGTTGATTTTTCCTGGTGGTTTTCCAGAGGGTGATGTTTCCTGGTGTCAGGCCACAAATTACCTGATTGATTTAATTTTCGCCTGGCCCTGGTGTGATTTGAACTCTTCTATTGAATTCAGCCATGGAGGTGAGCTCCATTTGGGATAGAATGACAGAATTGTTACAGTGCAGAAGGAGGCCATTCAGTCCTTTGTGCCTGTGCCTGTTCTCTGAAGGAGAATTTCACCTAGTTCCACTTTCCCACCTTCCCCCTGTACCCCTGGATATTCTCCCTTTTCAGAAAACCGTCTAATTCCCTTTTGAATGGTCCGATTGTCCCTGTCTCCCACACAGTCTTTGACAATGTATTCCAGATCCTAACCACTCGATTGACCCTTTCTCCCCCACACTCTCAGACAGTGCATTCCAGATCCTAACCTCTCGATTGACCCTGTCTCCCCCACACTCTCAGACAGTGCATTCCCGATCCTAACCTCTCGATTGACCCTGTCTCCCCCACACTCTCAGACAGTGCATTCCCGACCCTAACCACTCGATTGACCCTGTCTCCACCACACTCTCAGGAAGTGTATTTCAGACCTTAACCACTCGCTGGGTCAAAATGTTTCTCTTCATTTCACTATTGCTTCATTGACTAATTACTTTAAATCTATGCCCTCTCATTCTCGATCCTTTCACCAGTGGGAACAGCTTCTCCCATTCTGCCCTGTCCAGTCCCCTCATAAGTATGAACATCTCTATCAAATCTCCTCTTAGCCTTCTTCTTTCCCAGGAGAACAGTCCCAACCTCTCCAATCTACCCTCATAGCTGAAGTTTCTCATCCCTGGAACCATTCCCATAAATCTTCTCTGCACTCTCTCCAATGTGTTCACATTCTTAAAGTGCAGCACCCAGAACTGGACACAATACTCCAGTTGAAACCTAACTAGTGTTTTACAAAACTTCAACATAACCTCCCTGCACTTGTACTCTATGCCCCTATTAATACAGCCCAGGAAACTGTTTACTTTATGAACTGCTCTCTCAACCTGTTCTGCTACCTTCAATGATTCATGCACGTATACACCCAGGAACAAAAGGAGAGAGCAGATGAACGTGTAGCTGGAGAGATGGTGCAGGAGGGAGGGCTTTAGATTCCTAGGGCATTGGGATCATTTCAGGTGGAGGTGGGACCTGTACAGGTCGGACGGGTTAAATCTGAACAGGAACAGGACAACATCCTCGCGGGGAGATTTGCTAATGCTGCTGGTGTGGATTTAAACTAAATTGTCAGTGGGATAGGACCCTGAAAAGTAGTTCAGAGGGGAGCGAAGCTGTGATGGAATTAGAAGTTAAAACACGAGTGAGTGAGTCTGGAAAGCAGAGGGAACATAGGCTAGATAAGAAAAAAGTGAGTTCAGCGAGGCTAAATGGAATATATTTTAATGTAAGGAGCCTGAGGAATAAGACAGATGAGCTGAGGGCACAGATAGGCATGTGGGAGTATGATATCATAGCGATCACCGAGACTTGGATAAGAGAAGGGCAGGATTGGCAGCTCAACATTCCTGGATCTAGGATATTCAGACGAGATAGAGAGGGGGATAGAAGAGGAGGTGGGGTGTAATATTGATCAAGGAATCAATTCTAGCAATGAGGAGGCTGATATCCTGGGTGAATCATCAAATGAGGCCAAATGGATAGAAGTAACAAACACAGGAGGGGTTAAACCCGCTGTCAGGTGTGTGCTATTGTACACTATTGTAAACCCGCTGTCGGGTGTGTGCTATTGTACACTATTGTAAACCCGTTGTCGGGTGTGTGCTATTGTACACTATTGTAAACCCGCTGTCGGGTGTGTGCTATTGTACACTATTGTAAACCCGCTGTCGGGTGTGTGCTATTGTACACTACTGTAAACCCGCTGTCGGGTGTGTGCTATTGTACACTATTGTAAACCCGCTGTCGGGTGTGTGCTATTGTACACTATTGTAAACCCGCTGTAGGGTGTGTGCTATTGTACACTATTGTAAACCCGCTGTCGGGTGTGTGCTATAGGCCCCCAAACAGTCAGGGACAGATAGAGGGTCAAACATGTCATCACATTTCAGAGAAGTGTAAGAATAATGAAACAGTAACACCCAAATATTAACTGGAATAGTTTTAGTGTGCAAGGTAGGGAGGGAGCAAAATTCTTAAGTTGCATCCAGGAGAACTTTTTTGGTCAGTGTATAGAAAACCCAACAAGGGAGGGGGCAGTTCTGAGCCTAATATTCGGAAATGAGCCTGGGCAGGTGGGAGGTGTATCAGTAGGGGAGCATTTTGGAGATAGTGACCATAACTCAGTTAGATTTAGAATAGTTATGGAAAAGAATGAGGTTGGGCTGGGAATAAAAGCTCTAAACTGGGGAAAGGCTAATTTTACTAAGATGAGATACAATTTGTCCCAAGTGGACTGGGAGCAGCTACCTGCAGATAAAACTGTGTCAGAGCAAGTGGGAGGCATTCAAGGAGGAAATAGCGAGAGTACAGGGCAATATGTTCCTGTAAAGACAAATGGGGGGACCAAGTCCGGAGAACCCTGGATGTCATGGGATGTAAAGGTTAGGATTGAGAAAAAAAGAGAAGCTTATGGCAGATACTGAGGGCTCAATTTGACAGTGTCCCTAGAGGAGTATAAAAAGTGCAGAGGGGAACTTAAAAAGGAAATTAGGAAAGCTGAGAGAGTGCATGAGAAAGTATTTGCGGGTAAAATAAAGGAAACCCAAAGGGTTTTTTAAATATATAAAGAGTAAGAGAATAACTAGGGGAAGAATAGGGCCAATTAGGGACCATAGAGGTAATGTGTGTGTGGACCCAGAAGATGCGGGTACAGTCCTCAATGAATACTTTGCATCGGTCTTCACAATGGAAAAGGACGATGCAGGTATAGAGTGGAGGACTGTGAAATATTAGAGGAAATTAACATAGAGAGAGAGGAGGTCCCAGCAGGTTTAGCGGCCTTAAAATTGGATAAATCCACAGGCCCAGATGAGATGTATCCCAGGCTGTTGAGGGAGGTAAGGGAAGAGATATCAGCGTCTCTGGCAGTAATTTTCAAATCCTCTCTGGCCACAGGTGAGGTGCTAGAGGACTGGAAACTGCTAACATTGTCCCATTATTAAAAAAGGGAGGAAGGGATAGGCCAGAAAATTACAGGCCAGTCAGCCTAACCTCAGTGGTGGGGGAGTTACTGGAAAGAATTCTGAGGGACAGAATATATCTGCACTGGGAGAGACACGGATTAATCAGGGATAGTCAGCGTGGATTTGTTAAGGGAAGGTTGTGTTTGACAAATTTAATTGAATTTTTTGAGGAGGTAACCAGGAGTGTTGATGAGGTTAATGCATTTGATGTGGTCTACATGGACTTTAGCAAGGCTTTTGATAAGGTCCCTTATGGCAGACTGGTTAAGAAACTAAGAGCCCATGGGATCCAAGGCAAAGTGGCAGGTTGGATCCAAAATTGGCTGAGAGGCAGGAAGCAGAGGGTGACACTGGAGGGATGTTTCTGTGACTGGAAGTCTGTTTCCAGTGGGGTTCTGCAGGGTTCGGTGCTGGGGCCCTTGCTGTTTGTGGTGTACATAAATGATTTGGACTTAAATGTAGGGTGTGATTGCACTGGAGACGGTGCAGAGGAGATTTACCAGGATGCTGCCTGGGCTGGAGGGTCTGAGCTATGAGGAAAGATTGGATAGGCTGGGGTTGTTTTCCTTGGAGCAGCAAAGGTTGAGATGGGGCCTTACAGAGGTGTATAAGATTATGAGGAGCATATATAGGGTGGTTAGGAAGGCACTTTTTCCATTAGTAGAGGGGTCAGTAACCAGGGGGGAATAGATTTAAGGTAAGAGGTAGAAAGCTAAGAGGGGAGTTGAGGAGAAATTTTTCACCCAGGGAGTGGTGGGAGTCTGGAACTCACAGCTTGAAAGGTTGGTTGAGTCAGAAACTCTTGTACCATTTAAGAAGTATTTAGATATTCACTTGCATTGCCATATCCTCCAGGTTTATGGGTGATGCACTGGAAAATGGGATTAGTGTAGTCAGATCTTTGTTGACTGGCGCAGTCACACTGGGCCGAATGGCCTCCTTCTGTGCTGTAAATGTCTGAGTCAAGGAGTCTATGAGTCTACTCTGCTCCTGCGCCCTCTCTAGAACTTTATGCTTTATTTTACACTGCCTCTCCATGTTCTTCTCACCAGAATGAATCACTTCACATTTCTCCACATTGAACTTCATCTGCCACCTATCGGCCCACCCCACCAACGTGTCAATGTCCTTTTGAAGTTCCACACTGACCTCCACACAGTTCACGATGCTTCCAAGTTTCGGATCATCCTCAAATTTTAAAACTGTGCCCTGTAAGTCAAGGTCCAGGTCATTAATACATATCAGGAAAAACAAGGCTGACTTTCCTTAATTAGTCCACATGTGTCCATATTATTATTAATTTTCTCCTGAATTATTGTTTCTAGAAGTTTCCCTCCACCGAAGTTAAACTAAGTGGCATGATGTTGCTGGGCTTATCTTTACACCTTATTTTGAACAAGGGTGTAACATTTGCAATTCTCCAGTCCTCTGGCACCACCTCTGAGTCTCAGGAAGACTGAAAGTATCTGGCCAGTGTCTCCATAGTTTCCACTCTCACTTCCCTCAGTTTCCTTGGCTGCATCTCACCCGGTTCTGGCACCTTATCAACTACAATTACAGGTTGAGGAGTGACGAGGTGGATTACTGACACTGTCCAGCCTCCAGGATTGTATCTCAGAGGCAACCAGCAAGAGGAATCAACAAACCTGTGTATAAACCCCCTCTATAATCCCCCTCTATAAACCTCCTCTATAAACCCCCTCTATAAACACGCTCTATAAACCCCCTCTATAAACCCCCTCTATAAACCCCCTCTATAAACACGCTCTATAAACACGCTCTATAAACCCCCTCTATAAACCCCCTCTATATACCCCCTCTATAAACCCCCTCTATAAACCCCCTCTATAAAACCCCTCTATAAACACGCTCTATAAACCCCCTCTATAAACCTCTCTATAAACCACCTCTATAAACCCCCTCTATAAACACGCTCTATAAACACGCTCTATAAACCCCCTCTATAAACACGCTCTATAAACCCCCTCTATAAACCCCCTCTATAAACCCCCTCTATAAACCCCCTCTATAAACCCCCTCTATAAACACGCTCTATAAACACGCTCTATAAACCCCCTCTATAAACACACTCTATAAACCCCCTCTATAAACCCCCTCTATAAACCCCCTCTATAAACACGCTCTATAAACACGCTCTATAAACCCCCTCTATAAACCCCCTCTATAAACCCCCTCTATAAACACGCTCTATAAACACGCTCTATAAACCCCCTCTATAAACCCCCTCTATAAACCCCCTCTATAAACACGCTCTATAAACACGCTCTATAAACCCCCTCTATAAACACGCTCTATAAACACGCTCTATAAACCCCCTCTATAAACTCCCTTTATAAACCCCCTCTATACACCCCCTTCTACAATCCCCCTCTAGAAACATCCTCTACAAACCCCTCCTATAGACCCACTCTATAAACCCCCTCAATATACCCCCTCTATAAGCAACTTCTATAAACCCCCTCTATAAACCCCCTCTATAAACCCCCTCTATAAACCCCCTCTGTACACCCCCTTCTACAAACCCCCTCTAGAAACATCCTCTACAAACCCCTTCTATAGACCCACTCTATAAAAGCGCTCTATACATCCCCTCTATAAACCCCCTCTATAAACCCCCTCTATAAACCCCATCTATAAACCCCCTCTATAAACCCCCTCTATAAACCCCATCTATAAACCCCCTCTATAAACCCCCTCTATAAACCCCCTCTATAAACCCCCTCTATAAACCCCCTCTATAAACACGCTCTATACACCCCCTCTATACACCCCCTCTATACACCCCCTCTATAAACCCCCTCTATAAACCCCCTCTATACCCCCCCTCTATAAACCCCCTCTATAAAGCCCCTCTATACATCCCTTCTATAAACCCCCTCTATAAACCCCCTCTATAAACCCCCTCTATACACCCCCTTCCACAAACCCCCTCTAGAAACATCCTCTACAAACCCCTCCTATAGACCCCCTTTATAAACCCCCTCAATATACCCCCTCTATAAGCAACTTCTATAAACCCCCTCTATAATTCCCCTCGATAAACCCAATCTATAAGCTCCCTCTATAAACCTACTCTATAAGCCCCCCTCTATAAACCCCCTTTATAAACCTTCCTCTATAAACCCTCCTTTATAAATCCCCTTTATAGCCCGCCCTCTATAACTCGCCCTCTGTAAACCTCTAAAAACCCTCTTCTACAAACCCCTTCTATAAACCTCCTCTATAAGCCCCTCTATAGAGGGGGGTTTATAGAGGGGGTATTATGTAGGGGTTAATAGAAGGGGTTTGTAGAAGGGGGTTTATAGAGGGCGGGTTATAGAGGGAGTTTATGAAGGAGGGTTTATAGAGGAGGGTTTATAAAGGAGGTTTATAGAGGGGTTTTATAGAAGGGGTTTATAGAGGGAGCTTATAGAAGGGTTTTATAGAGGGGAATTATAGAGGAGATATTATAGAGGGAGTTTATAGAAGAGTTGATAGAGGATGCGTTATAGAGGGGGTTTATAGAGGGGAATTATAGAAGGGGTTTTTAGAGGGGGTTTGTTGAAGGGGGTTTATAGATGGAATATATTGAGGGGGTTTATAGAGGGGGTTTACAGAGGGGTTTTGTAGAGGGGGGTTTATAGAGGGGAATTATAGAGGGGATATTATAGAGGGCGTTAATAGAGGGAGCTTATAAATCCCCTCTATAACCACCTCTATAAACCCCATATATAAATCCCCTCTATAAGCCCCCCTCTACAAAACCCCCTCTATAAACCCCCTCTATACACCCCCTCAATATACTCCCTCTATAAACCCCCTTCAACAAACCCCTTCTAAAAACCCCCCTAAAAAACCCTTATAAAAACCCCCTCTATAAATCCTCTCTATAAATGCCTCTAAAAACCCCCTATATAAACCCCTTTATAAACCCATCTATAACCCCCCACTATACACCCCATCTATAAACCCTGCTCTATAAGCACCCCTCTATAAATCCCCCTCTATAAACCCCCTCTATATATCCACTCCATAAGCCCCCTCTATAAATCCCCCTCTATAAACCCCCTCTATAAGCTCTCCCATAGATCCCCTGTATATACCCCCTCTATGAACCCCAGTTATAAACTCTGCTTTATAAAAGCCCTCTATAAATCCCCTCTATTAAACCCCTCTATATACCCCCTTCTGTAAAGCCTTTCTATAAACCCCCCTTTATGAACCCTCCTCTATAAAGCTCCCCCCATATACCCCCCTCTATAAACCTCCAAATCTAAAGCCCCTCTATTAACCCCCTCTATAAACTCCCCTTTAAAAAACCCTTCTAAAAACCCCCCTCTATAAAGCCCCTGTATAAACCCCCCTCTATGAACCCCCTTCTATAAACCCCCTCCATAAACCCTCCTCTATAAACTCCCCTCCATCAACCCACCTCTAAAAACCCCCTCCATAAAGCCCCCTACACAAACCCTCCTCCATAAACCCCCCTCTATAAACTCCCCTCTATAAACCCCCCTCCATAAACCCTCCTCCATAAACCCTCCTCTATAAACTCCCCTCTATAAACCCTCCTCTATAAACCCCCCTCTATAAAGCCCCTCTATAAACTCCCCTCTATAAACCCCCTCCATAAACCCCCCTCCATAAACCCCCCTCTATAAACCCCCTCCATAAACCCCCTCCATAAACTCCCCTCCATAAACCCCCTCCATAAACCCCCCTCTATAAACCCCCTCCATACACCCCCCTCTATAAACTCCCCTCTATAAACTCCCCTCTATAAACCCCCCTCTATAAACCCCCCTCCATACACCCCCCTCTATAAACCCCCCTCTATAAAGCCCCTCCATAAACTCCCCTCTATAAAGCCCCTCCATAAACCCCCCTCTATAAACCCCCCTCTATAAACCCCCCTCTATAAACCCCCCTCTATAATCCCCCTCTATAAACCCCCCTCTATAAACGCTGTAAAGGAATCCAAACCATTGAAGTCTAAACAACCATAGCTCTTCTTCAGTTTGACCTTATCAGCAGGTTTCTCAGAGCGTCTCATGTAAGCCCCTCCTGAAGGCCTTCCTGTCTCAGTTGTCTTCAGGTGGGACTATCAGCCAAGAGGCACACAGATTCTCTCATTGGGCTTCAGAGACCCAGCCCCCACAGAAACCAACAATGAGTAGCCCACCCAATGGAAAGTTCCATGGGCAGGTGATGTGACGACACGCACAGGCTCAGGAGCCACATACAGACCCAACCCCACAGTAAAATTCAGCCAACAGTTTCTGGGTGACTGTGGAACAACACAAGGTCTGGGGAATGCGACATTCTACAACAGGTGCAATTGTGCCACCAGTTAGATTAGATACAGGAGGAGCCACCCCAACCTGCCATTCAATTAAAACATAGCTGATGCTGATCTTAGCTTCAATTGCACACCACTGTGCAGAGCAGGAGTGGTGGAGTGGGGGATGGGTAAGAGGAGTAGAGGAGAATGGGGAGTGGGGAATTGAGGGGTAGAGAGCGGAGAGTCGGGGAGCAGGGAGCACCGGAGTGAGAGTATGGGATGGTAAGCTGAGGAACACAGGGAGTGAGGGATAGGAGGTGAAGGAGTGCAGGGAGTTGCGGATGAGGAAATAGGGGGTGTGAAGAAGTGTAGGATGAGGAATGGCAAGTGGAGGAGCAAGAAGAGAGAGGAATCAGGAGGGGTGAAAAGGCTAGACTATGTCCCAGCATGTGTCCAGCATCAGGACGAACAAGCAAGTGGGTCACAGTGTAGGACAAAGTATTCAAGAGAAATTATTGTGTGCTTGTGATAAAGGGACAGCAATAATCATGGGTGGTTTTAATCTACACATAAACTGGAAAAATCAGATTGGCAGTAGCAGCCTGGATGAAGAGTTCCACTGAATGCTTTCGAGATAGTTTCTTAGACCAGTGTATACTGGAAACAATCAGAGAGCAGGTTCTATTAGACTTGGTATTGTGTAACACCACAGGATTAATTACTTACATCAGAGTGAAGGGACCCCTAGGTAGCAGTGACCACAATATGATTGAATTTTACATCCAGTTTGAAAGGGAGAAGAGTGGGTCTAAGACTAGTATCTTAAACTTAAATAAGAGCAACTATGTGGGGATGAAAGCTGAGCTAACTGAAGTGAACTAGAAAACTAGGCTAGAGGATAGATCCATAGAGAAGCAGGGGCAGATATTTAAGGGGATATTTCAGAGTATTCAGAATAAGTCCATTCCTACTATAAAGAAAAATTCTAAGGGGAGGACCCACCATCCGTGGTCAACTAAAGATGTTAAGGAAAGCATCAAACTTATGAAAAAAGCATAGAACTCCGCAAATGTGAGAGACAGGACAGATGATTGGACAGATATAAAGAACAGCAGAGAATGACTAAAAGGTTAATCAGGAGAAGGAAATTAGAATATGAGAGGAAGCTAGCTAGAAATGTAAAACGGATAGCAAGAGTTTCTACAAGTATTTAAACAGGAAAAGATTGAGTAAAGTGAGTGTTGGTCCTCGAGAGAGTGACAGTGTGGAGTTAATAGTTGATAATAAGGAAATGGCGGAAGAATTGAACAAATATTTTGCTTCTGTGTTCACTATAGAGGATACAAAAAACATTCCAGTAATAGCTGCAAATCAGGAGGTGAAAGGGAGAGAGGAACTTGGTGAAATTACAATCATTAGGGAAACAGTACCGAACAAACTGATGGAGCTGGGGGCTGGCAAGTCTCCAGGTCTCAATGGACTACATCCTAGGGTCTTAAAAGAGGTGGCTAATGAGGTAGTTGATGCGCTGGTGATAATTTTCCAAAATTTGCTAGATTCTGGAAAGGTTTAATCAGATTGGAAAGTAGTAAATATAACCCCTCTATTCAAGAAGAGAGGGAGGCAGAAACCAGGAAACTATAGGCTTGACGTCTGTTGTGGAGAAGTTATTAGAATCGATCATTAAGGAGGTTATTGCTGGGCACTTAGAAGAGCTCAAGGCAATAGGGAAGAGACAGCATGGTTTTGTGAAAGGAAAATCATGTTTAACCAATTTACTGGAGTTTTTTGAAGGAGTCACATGTGCAGGGGATAAAGGGGAGCCTGTAGACGTGCTGTACTTGGATTTCCAGAAGGTATTTGCTAAGTTGCCACATCAAAGATTAAGACAGAAAATAAAAGTGCACGATATAGGGAGTAACATATTAGCATGGATAGAAGATTGGCTGGCTGGCAGAAAGCAGAGAGCATGTATAAATGGGTCTTTTTCTGATTGGCAGGATGTGACGAGTGGAGTCCCACAGGGGTCCGTGCTGGGGTTTCAGTTTTTTATGATTTACATCAATGACTTAGATAAGCGGTGTGAAGACATGGTAGCTAAATTTGTAGATGACACAAAGAGAGGTAGGAAAGTATGTTGTGAAGAGGACATGAGGTTGCAGATGGATATAGTTAGGTTGAGTGAGTGGGCAAAGATCGGCAAATGGAGTTGAATATTGGAAAATGTACAGTTGTTCACTTTGGCAGGAAGAACAAAAAAGCAAAGTATTACTTAAATAGAGAACGGCTGCATAATTCTGAGGTGCAGAGGGATCTAGGTGTTCTAGTACATGAGTCACACAAAGTTAGTTTGCTGTACAGCAAGTAATTAAGTAGGCTAATGGAATGTTATCCTTTATTACGAGGGGGATTGAACATAAAAGTAAGGATGTTATGCTTCAGTTACACAGGGCATTGGTGAGACTGCACCTCGAATACTGTGTGTAGTTTTGGTCTCCTTATTTAATGAAGGATGTAAATGCATTGGAGGTGGTTCAGAGGGAGTTTACTAGATTGATATCTGGAATGAGTGGGTTGTCTTATGAGGAAAGGTTGGACAGACTGGGCTTGTTTCCACTGGAGTTTAGAAGAGTGAGGGGTGATTTGATTGAAGTGTACAAGATCCTGAACGGGCTTGACAAGGTGGATGTAGAAAGGATGTTTCCTCTTGTGGGTGAGTCCAGGACTGGGGGCGGGGGGGGGCGGGGGGGGGGCAGTGTTTTAAGATTAGGGGTCTCCTTTTTAGGACAGAGATGAGCAGAATGTTTTCTCCCTGAGGGTGGTGCGACTTTGGAACTCTCTGCCTCGGAAGGTGGTGGAGGCGGGGTCACTGAATGTTTTTAAAGCAGAGGTAGATAGACTCTTGTTAGGCACAGAATCAAAGGTTACCGGGGTTAAATGGGAATGTGGAAATCAAAACAAGATCATTAGCCATGATCATAATGAATGGCGGATCAGGCTTGAGGGGCCGAATGGTCTATTCCTGTTTCTGTTTCTTATGTTCTTATGTGACAGGCTGACTTGGGGGACCCACAAATTCCATCTCTCACGTTATCCGTCTGTTTCCTGATCCCAGTTATTGGCAGAAATTATTGCAGCAGAGACCGAAAAAGAAAATCAGAAAACAAAGAAAGGCAACGTGAAAGAGGGAGCGAAGGAAGAGAAGAAAAAAAAGAAGAGGAAACAGAAAGCAGAGGTGAATCTGGAAAACAGGACAATACACCGCACCGTACACACTGTGTATAATACACAGGACAATACACCACACCGTACACACTGTGTATAATACACAGGACAATGCACCGCACCGTACACACTGTGTATAATACACAGGACAATACACCACACCGTACACACTGTGTATAATACACAGGACAATACACCGCACCGTACACACTGTGTATAATACACAGGACAATACACCGCACCATACACACTGTGTATAATACACAGGACAATACACCACACCATACACACTATGTATAATACACAGGACAATACACCGTACCGTACACACTGTGTATAATACACAGGACAATACACCGCACCGTACACACTATGTATAATACACAGGACAATACACCGCACCGTACACACTGTGTATAATACACAGGACAATACACCGCACCGTACACATTGTATATAATACACAGGACAATACACCACACAATACACACTGTGTATAACACACAGGACAATACACCGCACCGTACACACTGTGTATAACACACAGGATGATACACCGCTCCCTACACACTGTGTATAATACACAGGACAATACACCACACAATACACACTGTGTATAACACACAGGACAATACACCGCTTCGTACACAATGTGTATAATACACAGGACAATACACTGCAGCATACACACTGTGTATAATACACAGGACAATACACCACACAGTACACACTGTGTATAATACATAGGACAATACACCACACAATACACACTGTGTATAATACACAGGACAATACACAACACAATACACACTATGTATAATACACAGGACAGTACACCACACAATACAGACTGTGTATAATACACAGGACAATACACCACACAATACACACTGTGTATAATACACAGGACAATACACCACACAATACACACTGTGTATAATACACAGGACAATACACCACACAATACACACTGTGTATAATACACAGGACAATACACCACACAATACACACTGTGTATAATACACAGGACAATACACCATACAATACACTTCACTGGTTGGAGTCATACCTGGTACAAAGGAAGATGGTTGTGGTTGTTGGAGGTCAGTCATCTCAGCTCCAGGACATCACTGCAGGAGTCCCTCAGGGTAGTGTCCTCGGCCCAACCATCTTCAGCTGCTTCATCAATGACCTTCCTTCCATCATAAGGTCAGAAGTGGGGATGTTCACTGATGATTGCACAATGTTCAGCACCATTCACAACTCCTCAGATTCTGAAGCAGTCCATGTCCAAATGCAGTAAGACCTGGACAATATCCAGGCTTGGGCTGACAAGTGGCAAGTAACATTCATGCTACACAAGTGTCAGGCAATGACCATCTCCAACAAGAGAGAATCCAACCATCGCCCCTTGCTGTTCAATAGCATTAACATCACTGAATCTCCCACTATCAACATCCTGGGGGTTACCATTGACCAGAAACTGAACTGGAACAGCCATATAAATACTGTGGCTACAAGAGCAGGTCAGAGGCTAGGAATCCTGCAACAAGTAACTCACCTCCTGACTCCCCAAAGCCTGTCCACCATCCACAAGGCACAAGTCAGGAGAGTGATGGAATACTCTCCACTTGCCTGGATGAGTGCAGCTCCCACAACACTCAAGAAGCTCAACACCATCCAGGACAAAGCATCCCCGCTTGATTGGCACCACATCCACAAACATTCACTCCCTCCACCACCGACACACAGTAGCAGCAGTGTGTACCATCTACAAGATGCACTGCAGGAACTCATCAAGGTTCCTTCGACAACACCTTCCAACCCCACAACCACTACCATCTAGAAGGACAAGGGCAGCAGATAGATGGGAACATCACCACCTGGAAGTTCCCCTCCAAGTCACTCACCATCCTGACTTGGAAATATATCACCGTTCCTTCACTGTCGCTGGGTCAAAATCCTGGAACTCCCTCCCTAACAGCACTGTGGGTGTACCTACCCCACATGCACTGCAGCGGTTCAAGAAGGCAGCTCACCACCACCTTCTCAAGGGGCAACTAGGGATGGACAATAAATGCTGGCCCAGCCAGTGACACCCACATCCCATGAATGAATAAAACATTTTTAAAATGCAAGGTAGAGACAATATATAATATACAGGGCAATACACAGCTCTGTACGCATTGCGTAATACACAGGACCATTCACAGCTCTGTACACACTGTATCATACACAGGACCATACACAGCTCTGTACACACTGTATAATATACAGGGCCATACACAGCTCTGTACACACTGTTAAATACACAGGGCAATACACAGCGTTGTACACACTGTATAATACACAGGACTATACACAGCTCTGTACACATTGTATAATATACAGCACCATACACAGTTCTGTACACACTGTATAATACACAGGGCCATACACAGCTCTGTACTCACTGTATAATACACAGGACTATACACAGCTCTGTACACACCATAATACACAGGACCATACACAGCTCTGTATACACTGTATAATACACAGGACCATACACAGCTCTGTATACACTGGATCATACACAGGATCATACACAGCTCTGTACATACTATAATACACAGGACCATACACAGCTCTGTACAGACTGTATCATACATGGGACAATACACAGCTTTGTACACACTCTATAATACCTAGGAAATACACAGATCTGTACACACTATGTGTATTATACAGGACAATAATCTGTACTTTACACACTTTCTATAATATAGTGGGCAAAATACGGTACCATAGATACTGTGTACAGTATACAGGATACAGAGGACTCCTGACCACTCGGTACAGTCCATGTATAATGCAGAGGACTGCATACCACTCGGTATAATACAGAGAAATGTAGAAACATAGAAAATAGGATGATAAGAAATAGGAACAGGAGTAGGCCATTCAGCCCCTCGAGCCTGCTCCACCATTCAATATGACCATGGCTGATCTTATTGTGTTTCAGTTTCCACATTCCCATCTAACCCCGATAACCTTTGATTCTGTGCCTAACAAGAGTCTATCTATCTCTGCCTTAACAAGATTCAATGATCCCGCCTCCACCACCTTCTGAGGCAGAGAGTTCCAAAGTCACACAACCCTCTGAGGGAAAAGATTTCTCCTCATCTCTGTCCTAAAAGGGTGACCCCTCATTTTAAATCAGTGTCCCCTAGGTCTGGACTCACCCACAAGAGGAAACATCCTTTCCACATCCACCTTGTCAAGGCCGTTCAGGATCTTGTAAACTTCAATCAAATCACCCCTCACTCTTCTAAACTCCAGTGGAAACAAGCCCAGTCTGTCCAACCTTTCCTCATAAGACAACCCACTCATTCCAGGTATCAATCTAGTAAACCTCCTCTGAACCGCCTCCGATGAATTTATATCCTTCCTTAAATAAGGAGACCAAAACTGCGCACAGTATTCCAGTTGAAGTATCACCAATGCCCTGTGTAACTGAAGTATAACATCCTTACTTTTATGTTCCATCCCTCTCATAATAAAGGATAACATTCCATTAGCCTTCTTAATTACTTGCTGTACCTGCAAACTAACTTTGTGTGACTCATGTACTAGAACACCTAGATCCCTCTGCACCTCAGAATTATTCAGCCGTTGTCCATTTAAGTAAGCCGTTTGAGTGTGTGGAGTGTGGGGAGTTAACAGGAATATAGTGCTAGTTGGGGACAGTATAGTCAGGGGGATTGGCCCTGTTCTCTGGAGCAAAGAGTGAAGTCCAGGCAGCTGTGTCCAGGCAGCTGTGTCCAGGCAGCTGTGTCCAGGCAGCTGTGTTGCCTGCCCAGTGCCAGGGATTGGGACATCTGCTCAGGGCTGGGATGGGACTTGCAGTGGGTGGGGGAGGATTTGGTGGTTGTGGCCCACGTATGACATAGATAGGACTAGGAAAGAGGATCTATAACCCTGAAAAGTGTGAGGTGATACACTTTGGAAGGAGTAATTTGACAAGGAAGTATTCAATGAACGGCATGACACTAGGAAGTTCTAAGGAACAAAGGGACCTTGGCGTGTGTGTCCATAGATCTCTGAAGGTGGAGGGGCATGTTAGTGGGGTGGTGAAAAAGGCATATGGGACACTTGCCTTTATCAATTGAGGCATAGATTACAAAAGTAGGGAGGTCATGTTGGAGTTGTATAGAACCTTGGTGAGGCCACAGCTGGAGTACTGTGTGCAGTTCTGGTCACCACATTATAGGAAGATGTGATTGCACTGGAGGGGGTGCAGAGAAGATTCACCAGGATGTTGCTTGGGATGAAACATTTAAGTTATGAAGAGAGGTTGGATAGACTTGGGTTGTTTTTGTTGGAGCAGAGAAGACTGAGGGGTGACCTGATCGAGGTGTACAAGATTATGAGGGGCATGGACAGGGTGGATAGGGAGCAGCTGTTCCCCTTAGTTGAAGGGTCAGTCACAAGGGGACATAAGTTCAAGGTGAGGGGCAGGAGGTTTAGGGCGGATGTGAGGAAAAAGCTTTTTACCCAGAGGGTGGTGAGGGTCTGGAATGCGCTGCCTGGGAGGGTGGTGGAGGCGGGTTGCCTCACATCCTTTAAAAAGTACCTGGATGAGCACTTGGCACGTCATAACATTCAAGGCTATGGGCCAAGTGCTGGTAAATGGGATTAGGTAGGTAGATCAGGTGTTTCTCACGTGTCAGTGAAGACTCGATGGGCTGAAGGGCCTCTTCTGTACTGTGTGACTCTGTGAATCTGATTCTATATAGAAAGTGTGAGCAGCTGGGGGCTAAATGAAAAAGCAGAACCTTAAAGGGAATAATCTCTGGATTATTCCCTGACCCACGAGCAAATTGGCGTCAGGTAAATAAGATTAGAGAGTTAAATACATGACTCAAAGATTGGTGTGGGGGAAATGGGTTTCGGTCCATAGGGCACTGGCACTGGGATAGGTGGGAGCTGCACCACTGGGGGTCAGGCTTCACCTGGACCTCGCTGAGACCACTGTCCTGGTGAGTTATATAACTCGGGCAGTAGACAGGTTTTAAACTAAATAGTTGCGGGGAGGGATCATGTGAGGGAAGATGTGGGGAGATGGTAGGAGAGGGGTATTGTCACTGGGCTAGTGACCCAGTCTCATCCCCTGGGGAGTGTTCACAGCTGGTGAATTTCAATTCAATTAATAAATCTGGAATTTAAAAAAAAAAATACTCACAGTCTAATGATGACCATGAAACCATTGTCGATTGGTGTAAAAACCCAACTGGGTCACTAGTGTCCTTTAGGGAAGGAAATCTGCCGTCCTTACCTGGTCTGGCCTACATGTGACTCCAGACCCACAGCAATGTGGTTGACTCTTAACTGCCCTTGAAATAGAAACATAGAAACTAGGAGCAGGAGTGGGCCATTCGGCCCTTCGAGCCTGCTCCACCATTCATTATGATCATCCAACTCAATAACCTGCTCCTGCTTTCTCCCCATACCCTTTGATCCCTTTCGCCCCAAGAGCTATATCTAACTCTTTCTTGAAAACATACAACGTTTTGGCCTCAACTACTTTCTGTGGTAGTGAATTCCACAGGCTCACCACTCTCTGGGTGAAGAAATTTCTCCTCATCTCAGTCCTCAATGGTTTACCCCGTATCCTCAGACTGTGACCCCTGGTTCTGGACTCCCCCACCATCGGGAACATCCTTCCTGCATCTACCCTGTCTAGTCCTGTTAGAGTTTTATAGGTTTCTATGAGATCCCCCCTCATTCTTCTGAACTCCAGCAAATATAATCCTAACTGACTCAATCTCTCCTCATATGTCAGCCCCACCATCCCAGGAATCAGTCTGGTAAACCTTCGCTGCACTCCCTCCATAGCAAGAACATCCTTCCTCAGATAAGGAGACCAAATCTGCACACACTATTCCAGGTGTAGTCTCACCAAGGCCCTGTACAATTGCAGCAAGACATCCCTGTTCCTGTACTCGAATCCTCTGGCTATGAAGGCCAACATACCATTTGCCTTCTTTACCGCCTGCTGCACCTGCATGTTTACCTTCAGCGACTGGTGTACAAGGACACCCAGGTCTCGTTGCACATTCCCATCTCTGAATTTACAGCCTTTCAGATAATAATCTGCCTTCCTGTTTTTGCTACCAAAGTGGATAGTCTCACATTTATCCACATTATACTGCATCTGCCATGCATTTGCCCACTCACTCAGCTTGTCCAAATCACACTGAAGCATCTCTGCAACCTCCTCACAGCTCACCCTCCCACCCAGCTTTGTGTCATCTGCAAATTTGGAGATATTACATTTAATTCCCTCATCTAAATCATTAATATAGATTGTGAATAGCTGGGGTCCCAGCACCGATCCCTGCGGTACCCCACTAGTCACTGCCTGCCATTCGGAAAAAGACCCGTTTATTCCTACTCTTTGTTTCCTGTCTGCCAACCAGTTTTCTATCCATCTCAATACACTGCCCCTAATACCATGTGCTTTAATTTTACACGCTAATCTCTTATGTGGGACTTTTTAGAAAGCCTTCTGAAAGTCCAAATAAACCACATCCACTGGCTCCCCCTCAACAACTCTACTAGTTACATCCTCGAAAAGTTCCAATAGATTTGTCAAGCATGATTTCCCTTTCATAAATCCATGCTGACTCTGTCCGATTCTGCCACTGTTTTCCACGTGCTCAGCTATTAAATCTTTTATAATGGACTCTAGAATTTTCCCCACTACCGACGTCAGGCTGACTGGTCTATAATTCCCTGTTTTCTCTCTACCTCCCTTTTTAAATAGTGGGGTTACATTAGCTACCCTCCAATCTGTAGGAACTGTTCCAGAGTCTGTAGAATCTCGGAAGATGACCACCAATGCATCCATTATTTCTAGGGCCACTTCCTTAAGTACTCTGGGATGTAGATTATCAGGCCCCGGGGATTTATCAGCCTTCAATCCCATCAATTTCCCCAACACCATTTCCCTACTAATACTGATTTCTTTCAGTTCCTCCCTCTCACTAAACCCTGTGTTCCCCAACATTTCTGGTATGTTATTTTATTTGTGTCCTCCACACACTGCATACCGCTCACTACGGCCCATATATAATACAGAGGACAGCATACTCTTCTTATGAATTGTGTCTGAATGTAACTGAGGCCAGAGGAGTGAGGATATTTATTACTCTTTCTGATCTTTCACTCTAGGCTAAACCCGAGGGTTTTTCCTACTTCTTACCAAATATCATTGAGGGCAACAGGATCTATACAAGTAAGGACAATATAGTGAGAGTCCGTTTGTGTAATGAGACTGTGTTTGTGTGTATGTGTGTCTGTG
>JANJGN010000179.1:1035000-1042500 GCA_026770705.1 Isurus oxyrinchus
CCATCGTGTGTGACATTGTCACATGAGGGGGATATGTTAATATTTTTATTTTTCTATTTTTAAAGTTTTCTGGACTGTCACGAATCTCCCTGAGACCAGACTCAGCCTCAGGGAGCAGCGCACTCACTTTGACAGCTGGGGAATCCCAGCCCCCTCCCCCACCCCTCCCTGCACAGGATATACATAGCGATTCCCATCGGACAGGCCACTGAGCGGGACTTCATTGGCCCACCCACTCAAAATGGCGGCGGGCCCTGTTTCGGAGGTGGGGATCAGCTGTCTGCCCACCCACCACCGAGCTGGAGGGGCACACACGCCAACGGAGGGCAGAATTCTGCCCAAAGTCTTTGTAATGCAACTGCTTTTGGCATCATTACAATGGTTGAACTCCGATTACTGTGACTGGTTCTGACTGTGACTGGATTCTGATTGAGACTAGGCTCTGATTGTGACTGGGCTCTGATTGTGACTGGGCTCTGATTGTGACTGGGCTCTGATTGTGACTGGGTTCTGACTGTGACTGGGTTCTGACTCTAACTGGGTTCTGACTGTGACTGGGTTCTGACTCTGACTGGGTTCTGACTGTGACTGAGCTCTGAATGTGACTGGGCTCTGATTGTGACTGGGCTCTGACAGTGACTGGGCTCTGACTGTGACTCTGCTCTGATTGTGACTGGGCTCTGATTGTGACTAGGCTCTGATTGTGACTGGGCTCTGACAGTGACTGGGCTCTGACTGTGACTGGGTTCTATCTGACTGGGCTCTGATTGTGACTGGGCTCTGATTGTGACTGGGTTCTGACTGTGACTGGGCAATGATTGTGACTGGGCTCTGATTGTGACTGGGTTCTGACTGTGACTGGGTTCTGATTGTGACTGGGCTCTGACTGTGACTCTGCTCTGATTGTGACTGGGTTCTGATTGTGACTGGGTTCCATTTGTGACTGGGCTCTGATTGTGACTGGGCTCAGACTATGACTGGGTTCCGATTGTGACTGGGCTCTGATTTTGACTGGGTTCTGATTATGACTGGGCTCTGACTGTGACTGTGCTCTGACTGTGACTGGGTTCTGATTTTGACTGGGCTCTGACTGTGACTAGGCTCCAATTGTGACTGGGATCCGATTGTGACTGTGTTCTGACTATGACTGGGTTCCGATTGTGACTGGGCTCCGATTGTGACTGGGCTCTGATTGTGACTTGGCTCTGATTGTGACTGGGCTCTGATTGTGACTGGGCTCTGACTGTGACTGGGTTCTGATTGTGACTGGGCTCTGATTATGACTGGGTTCTGATTGTGACTGGGCTCTGATTGTGACTGGGCTCTGACAGTGATTAGGCTCTGACTGTGACAAGGCTCTGACTGTGACTGTGCTCAGACTGTGACTGGGCTCTGATTGTGACTGGGCTCTGATTGTGACTGGGCTCTGATTGTGACTTGGTTCTGACTGACTGGGCTCTGATTGTGACTGGGCTCTGATTGTCACTGAGTTCTGACTGTGACTAGGCTCTGATTGTGACTGGGCTCTGACTGTGACTAGGCTCTGATTGTGACTGGGCTCTGATTGTGACTGGGTTCTGACTGACTGGGCTCTGATTGTGACTGGGCTCTGATTGTGACTGGGCTCTGATTGTGACTGGGCTCTGACTGTGACTGGGTTCTGACTGTGACTGGGCTCTGATTGTGACTGGGTTCTGACTGTGACTGGGTTCTGACTGTGACTGGGCTCTGACTGTGACTGGCCTCTGATTGTGACTGGGTTATGATTGTGACTGGGTTCCATTTGTGACTGGACTCTGACTGTGACTGGGCTCTGACTGTGACTGGGCTCTGATTGTTGCTGTGCTCTGACTGTGACTAGGCTCCGATTGTGACTGGGCTCTGATTGTGACTGGGCTCAGACTGTGACTGGGTTCTGATTGTGACTGGGCTCTGATTTTGACTGGGTTCTGATTATAACTGGGCTCTGACTGTGACTGTGCTCTGATTGTGACTGGGTTCTGATTTTGACTGGGCTCTGACTGTGACTAGCCTCCAATTGTGACTGGGCTCCGATTGTGACTGGTTTCTGACTGTGACTAGGCTCCGATTGTGACTTGGCTCTGATTGTGACTGGGCTCTGATTGTGACTGGGTTCTGACTGTGACTGGGCTCTGATTGTGACTGGGCTCTGACTGTGACTGGGCTCTGATTGTGACTGGGCTCTGACTGTGACTAGGCTCTGATTGTGACTGGGCTCTGATTGTGACTGGGCTCTGATTGTGACTGGGCTCTGATTGTGACTGGGTTCTGACTGACTGGGCTCTGATTGTGACTGGGCTCTGATTGTGACTGGGCTCTGACTGTGACTGGGCTCTGATTGTGACTGGGCTCTGATTGTGACTGGGCTCTGATTGTGACTGGGTTCTGACTGACTGGGCTCTGATTGTGACTGGGCTCTGATTGTGACTGGGCTCTGATTGTGACTGGGCTCTGACTGTGACTGGGTTCTGACTGTGACTGGGCTCTGATTGTGACTGGGCTCTGATTGTGACTGGGCTCTGACTGTGACTGGGTTCTGACTGTGACTGGGCTCTGATTGTGACTGGGTTCTGACTGTGACTGGGTTCTGACTGTGACTGGGCTCTGACTGTGACTGGCCTCTGATTGTGACTGGGTTATGATTGTGACTGGGTTCCATTTGTGACTGGACTCTGACTGTGACTGGGCTCTGACTGTGACTGGGCTCTGATTGTTGCTGTGCTCTGACTGTGACTAGGCTCCGATTGTGACTGGGCTCAGACTGTGACTGGGTTCTGATTGTGACTGGGCTCTGATTTTGACTGGGTTCTGATTATAACTGGGCTCTGACTGTGACTGTGCTCTGACTGTGACTGGGTTCTGATTTTGACTGGGCTCTGACTGTGACTAGCCTCCAATTGTGACTGGGCTCCGATTGTGACTGGTTTCTGACTGTGACTAGGCTCCGATTGTGACTTGGCTCTGATTGTGACTGGGCTCTGATTGTGACTGGGTTCTGACTGTGACTGGGCTCTGATTGTGACTGGGTTCTGACTGTGACTGGGTTCTGATGTGATTGGGCTCTGACTGTGACTGGGCTCTGATTGTGACTGGGTTCTGACTGTGACTGGGCTCTGAATGTGACTGGGCTCTGACTGTGACTGGGCTCTGACTGTGACTGGGCTCTGAATGTGACTGGGCTCTGATTGTGACTGGGTTCTGACTGTGACTGGGCTCTGACTGTGACTGGGCTCTGACTGTGACTGGGCTCTGACTGTGACTGGCTTCTCTATGATGTCATTTCCAAGCATAACTTGAACTTCTTTCTGCACTTGAGGCAATTTTACTGGATTCAATCCAAGTGGGTGTTGCCTTATTGAAGCTGGATCCCTCATATCTACATCTTGCAAAGCCAAATCTACTTTCCCTGGTCTATTTCCCCAAACTGCTTTGTGCGACTGCAACAGCTCTTATAAATCACTTTGACAGTTTTCTGGAAGGTAACAACATCACGTTCAAATTCTTCAGCACTTTCTCATTCTCCAATTTAATCAGAGGAAGGTCAATTTAAGAATCTTTAATCTCTGTTTCCTCCTCCTTACCTACCACCAAGAGTATCTCCTCTTGTTTACCCTCTCTGTCAAAGCACCTTTTTGACATGGTTACGTGGCACACTTACTGACTCTTTCTTATATCTGTGTATTCGCTACATTGATTACCTCAGTCCGTTTCTTTTGCACCTGGTAAGGTCCACTAAACCACACCTTTGAAGGTTCACCCGACACTGGCAACGACACTGACACCTTTTCCCCATCCACAAAGCTCTGAGCCTTTGGCCTTTTATCCACAATTACCTTCATCATTTGCTGAGGTATCTTTAAATGTTCCATAACTAGCTCACATGTCCTACTCAATCTTTCTCTGAATTCTGTCACCTAATCCAGGAGAGTAGTTTCAGAGCTTTGAGTCACTCATTTCTCCTGAATCAGTTTGAGTGGTCCCCTTACTTCATGACCATAAATTAACTCGAAAGGACTGAACCCTATTGACACATTAAGGGTGTCCCTAATAACAGCCAACAAGAATGGAATCCCTCGATCCCGCTCATGTGGATTCTCTTGACTACGTGCGCTAATTATGCCCTTTAAAGTTGGACGCCATCTTTCTAAGGCACCCTCTGATTCAGGGTCAGCAGCTGCCGATCTAACCTGCTTTAATCTTAGGCTGTTCATGACTTCTTTCAACAGCTGTGACATGAAATTCGATCCATAATCCAAATGTATTTCTTTCGGTAATCCATATCTTGTAAAGAATTTGGTCAACTCTTCTACAATCACCTTTGCTGTGATTTGGCTTCAAGGTGTTGCTTCTGAAAATCTCATGGACACATCCATCATTGTCAGAAAGTGCTGACTTTTAGTTCTGGGGGTCCTACACAATCAGTTAGGAGCCTGTTAAAAGCTTCCTCCAGTGTTGGAATTGGAATTAAAGGCGCAGGTTTAATCGCTGCTTGAGGTTTTCCTATCACTTGACACGTGTGGCATGTTTGGCAGAATTTACTTACATCTTTATGTAATCCAGGCCAACAGAAATGTTTTAGTTTCTTAGCTTGAGTTGTCCTACTCTCAAAATTTTATTCCGATACCCAGATGGTATCACCACTTGGTGCACTATTGCCCACTTTTCATCTGCCGGAACATGCGATGGTCTCAATTTCCCCATTAACATGTTGTTTTTAGGGTAATAACATTCTGGAGTGTATTCTGCTTCAGTCTTAGAATAAGCTGCCTGGTAAAACTGTTTTAGGTCTGGATCCTGCTGCTGTAACTCCACTAACTTCAAGGAACTAAACACCTCAGCCTCATTCTCTCCAACCTTCTCTTCCTGAGTAACCTTTTTAAAGATGGAAATAGCCAACTGAGGTTCCCCCTGCATCCTCCCCCTGCCTTTTGGAATCTTCCCCTTTCTGTTGAAGCTTGTGTTTCTGTGTCTTTGTTACCACACCACAATCTGGAACCAATCCAGGATACTCTTTCTGTAAATTCTCAGTTGATTGCATTTCAGTAAGCTCCTCTGCTACATTAGCATAGTCAATATTTATGATCCAGCTACTTCAATAACTAGAATAAATTGAATCCCAGTAATGGGCAATTTCTCCACCACTCCAACAATCACCTCTCCTCTTTTCAAATCACTTTTAAAATTTAGTTTATATAATGAAGTAGGCTCGAACCCCCCCATCCCCCCACCCCCCCATGAATTCCACTAACTAACATTTTCTCCTGCACATCTGGACAACAGATGGCATTACCCCGTAATATTAATGACTGGCTAGCTCCTGTATCTCCTAAGATACAGTCTTCCCTGCTCTTCCCAGAACACATGGATATACTTTCCCTTCGCATTTAAAATCTTTAAACATCTGTGTAATTTGGCCTTCAGAAATTCCTTGGGTAGGTTGTGAACATATCCCCATCTCTCTGGCTAATACTGACTCTTCCTTTTTCACCTGTACACTACTGGTCTACCCTGTACTTGAGTCTCAGATCCCACAGCACCTTTACTTACAGAGCTCTTCTGAGTTCCTATCACTGCAATCAGTTTCCCATTTAACCTCCAACAATTTGATCTTATATGTCCAGCCTTGTTACAGGCTCCTTTGCTTCCTTCACATTTGTCTTCCACCTTTCCATCTTTAATGGATTGGTATCCTTCAACTGGCTCCTTATTACTAACATTTTTACCATTACTAGGTTCTCACTACCTCCAATTCTCTTGCTGACTCCCACATGATCCTTTTCCCACTCTTGACTGTCTGTATGATATATCCTATGTATCAGCTAAAACAGGAAATTCCCTGATCTTTTTAGTGTGTCAGTCATCTAAGTATGTTTTGATAGTTACTGAAATACTATCTCTAAATTCTTCCATAATCATAATCTCTCTGACATTTTCACAAGTCTTGTCTAACTTTAATGTCCTAAACAATTGTTCCCAGAGAGTTTCTTCCTTTCTTGCAAACTCCACAAATATCTGATTATGCCTCTTATTTATGGTACTAAATTTCAACTGACAAGCTTCAGGGACAAGCTCATGAGCATTTAGCATCACCTTTTTTACTGCCTCATAGTCTGCAGATTGTTCCTCTGATACGCGAGTGTACACAATCATTGCTGTACCTGACCAAACACGCTGTAACACAGTTGTCCAAACATTTCTTGGCTAATTCAACTTTATAGCTATCTTTTCAAATTAGGTTAAGTATTTTTCAACTTCATCCTTTGTAAATTTAGGCACTAACCAAAGAGTTTTAATCAGATCGAATTCCTCAAAGGGATCAAAGTCACCATCTGAATCACTTGGTGGCAGTTTCTGTGCCTGTTGGCATCGGGTACCATGATAGGCGTGGGCAGACAGTATGGTAGGAAGGCGTCGGTACTTCCAAATCCTGTGACCTGTCCTCCACACGCAGCACAGACATCATGAACCCAGTTTGTGATTGTCTGCTCTGCCCTCAATGGTGGATCACTGCTTGAGACCAGGAACTTCATTTTCATAGAGCTGCATATCATTCTCAGCCCTGCTCACCAGAATCATCCCCCACATGTCAGATTCATCACCCATGTTGGCTGGAAACCAGGCCAGTGCAGAACACGCCTGACAAGTGTGACACACAGAAGCTGAGACTTAACATTAGGTCCTTGCTCACATTGTGGACATCGAGGAGCAGAAGATGACGGAACCCGGCAGCTCTTGGACCCTGGAGGGAGGTGCATCGCACACTGGGTGGATTTATACTGACATGGCCCTGTCACAAAGCAGCTCACACCATTTGGAAGGTCAGCGTTCAGGGTCTGCTTCAGGGCATCAGTGCCTTGGCCATGGTCTGCTACAGATGATCATCGAGGGGGTAGAGAGGAAGGTGCACCGGGGAGGGGGAGGTTGGGAGGGGGGAGCGGTAGTGTTGCCTGGGAGGGGGGAGGGAGTACAGGGAAGGAGCCTGTAATGGGGGAGAATGCAGCAACTGGAAAAGTAGGTGTAAGGGGAGAGGAAGGGGTGAGGGTGGGAGTTAGGGGGGGGAGGAGTTCGGAGGGGGAAAGACTTCAGGTGGAGAAATGAGTTTGGAGGGGAGCAGGTCTTTGTGGTGTTGGGGTGGGGGTGGGAATAAGGGGGGGGTGTCCAGATGAACATGCGAACGAGGGGCCTGTGGAGTTGATCCTGCCTCCTGGGGACCAGAATGAGGGTGTGGGTGGTGGGAGGGAATGGTGAGAATTCGAGGGGGCAGAATGAGCTGGTAGGGTGGACAGTGGTGGTAGAAGGGACGGTGAGGGTGGTTTGTGGGGAGTCAGGGGTAGACACGGACCCTGGGGCTGGGAAGGAGGAGGTCGGAGTGGTCACTGTGGATGGGGGTGGGATCCTCAGGAAGGTGCAGCTTTGTATGGGGTTCAGGGTCACAGAAACAGGCAGCCAGTTAGTCATTAGTAAATTTAGTTGGTTTAT